>CM032451.1:91451750-91470733 GCA_019049505.1 Pachyrhynchus sulphureomaculatus
ATCCAGCTTCGTTGAAACCGTTGATTCAAATACTCTCTAACAGCAGCAGTTGCATGAGGCGGTGCTCCGTCGTATTGATACAACATATGCCTTCTTAAATTAAGGGGAATCTTTTCTAACAAAACTGGTATAGTAGTATTAACCAAGAAGGTAAGGTATCTATTTCCAGTTAGTGTTCCCTCAAAAAGTATGGTCGAACCAAATGTCTCCCAATTATCCTACATCATACGTTAACGCCATAATGGCCTTTATTCTGAATATGATTATCGTTGTATGGATTCTTGTCAGGCCAGTAATGATAATTCTCTAATCTAAAAATGACCACTCTGTACTATAATGGGCGTCACTCCAGAGATAAGGCAGCACAATATATTTTATAGTAGTTTTCTATGATGCTTACATAATAAAAAAAAACAAATTTAAAATATTTTTGACACCACACTCTATGTGACTCTCAAGAGATGAAAACTTACCAAGAAATAAAAATTTAAAGATAGAGGCCTATTATATTTTCTTTGTCGTCACATCCAACTTACATTTGTCGCATTGCTTATACTTATAAGTCGTTTTAATAAATTTATAATGGTCATGAATTCATCAAATACAAGCATACAGGGTAAACAAAAACATGAACAATATTTTATAACCCTTTCTTCTTTACACCCTTACTTTCTACATATTCTAGTCATCATACTGAATAAGTTTTATTTACACTCTTTTTGCAATTACAGACTTAAGAATACATCTTTTAATAGGCATGTGGATGGTAAGTGAACCAACCTTAATATTATTTCCAATTACCTTACTAATCTTATGCAAACTTCTTATAACTCTTAATGCACTTACCTTTCTTGGTCATCCTCATCCTTTATCTCAAACTCTTCAGACTTTATTAAGTCACACTCTTCAAAGAATGTCATTGCTTGTTTTCTCATGCTTTGCTTGGTAAAAAAACAAACGATTAAGTTTAATTTATCATAGGAATACTAATTTAATTACAAAGCTCTAAAAGAAACAGGTATATCACATATAAATGACAATTCCATAACAAACATATTTCAGGTTATGCTGCTGCTGCTGATTAGAATAATGGGCATCGCATTTCTTTGCATTTACCCAGCTACTAGTTTAATTCTTTGTTTGGATCGCCTTGTCAAGGCATCTGACTAAAGTCATGACCCTCTTCTTTGAATATTTCACGGTGATACTGAATTTTTGTCCTTAATTTCCAGCTAATCACAATATATATGATGATCCTTCAAGAGTTTAGACAGAGCCCTGAACCCAGAGATGTCTTAAACAAACTCTATCTGGCTCGCCTTCTATTTTTTGACTTCTTCCCCTTTCTCTATTTTCCACCTCACCATCAGCTGCTCATTTTGTACTTAAGTATGACCTGACTATTATGCTGCACTTTGATGAATTGACTCTTCTCTTATATACTTTAGAAACTTTCGACTTGTTATAAGACAATCACAACACAGGACTAAACTCTTCACGCTCCCGGGCAACTGAGGAGCTATCACACCCCACTATGTTGCCTCGGATATGTCTAAGGAACAGGAAGGAACTGGAGGAAGATAGAACAATGATTATTTACAATTTCATTTTGTTATGATTCAGAAAATTCATTATGACCGATATTACTTTGTCATTTATGCTAGATAATAATGATTGAACTGAAATAGGATTTGCAAAACCCATTCTGGATAGGTCTGCATATAGGTCCTTCTCCATCAATGGACAACTGAATAATATGTGCTCCAAGTTACCAATTCCAGTATTGCACTCACATCTTTGATTGTCACATATTCCCAATCTGAACATATGTTCCCGGGTCAGGCAATGTCCAGTTCTCATTCTTATGATGGTCGTCACCTTTCTTCTGTTTCTATATTCGATGTTTTTGAACCATGGTCTTTCCAAAAATTCACCCTGAATTTGACTATACCATCTGCCTTTTGTCAGGGAGGCTTCTTTCCACTTCTTACTCCACTCGTTGTGTGTTTCCTGCTTTAACTCAGGAATGAGCTCACTCCATGAAACCTTAATGTCCATTGGAACCCTTAGGTTCCTACCTATGTTCGCCAACACGTCCGCCCTTTCATTGCCTCTAATCCCTGAATGTCCTGGGACCCAAGCAATTCTAATGTCAAATTGATTCCTTTTAGCATCCAGCAAGAACTGTTTAGTCAAAAAAGAAATGTGGTCTACCTCCCTGGAGACTTCTAGTCTGTTAATTTTCATGATAGCACTCCTGGAATCAGAAAAAATGATTGCTTTTGCTATGTTTTTCTCCACACAAAAGGAGATTGCTTTGTTGATTGCGACTATCACAGCTGAACAGATTTGCATCTCCCTTGGGAGTTTTTGTGAAAAGCTGAAGTTCTCAGCAGGGCAATACACCCCAAATCCTACAGAGTTAGATGCTAAGTCTTTTGAAGCATCCGTAAACACCCATGTATGGTATTTTGCTTTCTTATTCGCCTTTTCAAGGAATTCACTATTGCCGAAGCATTCCTTCTTCATGCCAAGGTCCAGAATTGAGACTTTAGAGATTAAAGAAATAAAATCAAAGGAGAAACATGGATATACTTCCTGCCTCTCAATCGACGATAATCTTTCCTGAACAGATCTAAATGCAGTGACTGTGTCTGGTAAAGCTTTTTTCCCCCAATACTTGTTCACACCCTTTTAGAAATGTTAATACTTAATTCTTTAATGATATCAATTATCGGATTACCGATTATTACCACGTTCTTCATGATAAACTTCCTTGCTTGATCAAATCTTCTCATATCTATCGACATCTCGCTGCATTCACATAGCAAAGCATTAATTGGGGTAGATTTCATACACCCAGTGATAATTCTTAACGCTTCGTTTTGTAAAGAGTTCAGCTTCTCCTTCATTTTGAGCCCCTCTGGGTTGAAGATAATACTCCCATATTCAATGTGTGAACGTACTAACCCCTTATAAATGTGAAGCAGGGTTAGGGGATCCGCTCCCCCACCAAACTCTGGTTACTGCCTTCATTACCGAAAGTCCTTTCTTGGCCCTCTCCTGAATCTCACTAACGTGCTTGCCCCATTTTAGGTTTTGATGAACTGACACACCCAGGTATCTTGCTTCAGTAACCCATGGTATGACTTCTTTGTTAAATATTATATCAGGCACTATTTTCTTTCCATTCCCTGGTCTGAATAATATCGCTTTAGACTTCGAAGAGGCTAATTCCATCTTGTGGGTATCCAGCCACTCCTTCATAACTCTTAGCCCTGAATTTAGCTCTTGCACTAAGTCTTCTACTTTCTTTCCACTCGCTAATAAGACTAAATCATCTGCATATTGAACAATCTTAATCCTATCCGGAAGTATATTATGTAGCTCCCTGGTATATATGTTAAACAACAGCGGGCTAAGAGGGGAACCCTGACTCAACCCGACTGATGAATTAACTGGGCCTTGAAGAATGTTATTTCTATCCTTTATATAAATATGCTTGGACTTTAACATGTTGTGGATTATTTCCACAAAGAAATCATTAAGCTTTAATTCTGATAGAATTTTTGATAGAATCCCTATGTTGACTCTATCATAGGCCGATTTCAAGTCTAGGAAAACCGCAATGGACAATTCATTTTTTTTAGAGAATGAGTTTTCTGATTATTGATGTTAAATATACTAAGCAGTCTAGGCACCCTTTCCCTTGCCTGAATCCGAACTGTAGCTTCGGAAGAAGCCTTTTATTCTCCAATTCCCATTCAATCCTATTTTTAAGAATCTTCTCTAGAACTTTCCCCATGCATGAGCTGAGGGCAATTGGTCTAAAGTTATTAGCTAAGTTCCTTGGTTTTCCAGGTTTTAGGATTGGGATAATTAACACCTTCCTCCATTCTTCTGGAATATACCCCCTCTCAACAATCTCATTGTAACAATTTAATAGCATTTTCTTTGTCCTTAACGGAAGATTGGATATCATTGCATAGGATATATCGTCAAATCCTGTTGCAGATTCTTTTTTGCCTTTGATTGCAAACTCCAGTTCTTGGATGCTCAATTTTTCAAATCGCTCCTCTGTAATTCCACTCCTGGGTTCTGGTTCTATTTGACAAGCAGACAGGTTTGCTAGTATATTTCAGGTTATAGCATAATTTTCCATTTAACTAAAACTTTAATTTCTTATTCCCTCTTAGACTATATGTAAGCACTACTATGTATAAAAACACTGTTAATTTAGGGTAAATCCGTCCCAAAAATAAATATAAAAAAACCTGATTTTATTTTACTATAGAGCAGCGTTTCTCAACCTGCGGGGCACGCCCCACTAAGTATGCGTGATTACAGCAATGGGGGGGCGCGAGCGTATCGAAAAGAAATTATTATTAAAAACATTTTTTAATATAATTTATTGAAAGAAAAGCCAAACAAAATACATTCGGACACAATAAAAAATAAAATACACATTTACACTGATATAATACACCTATAAATAGGATTGTATTAGTACTGCATAATGTATTTACCTAATAATTAACATATCAATACTAAATTAAAAACAAGTTTAATAATTATTAGTGACTCCATTGGGCCTGTTCTGCCGAGCAAAGATTTTCGAAGGATGGTTTAATATTAGAAATAGACACTCTCGAGTTCTTTTCGTAATATTTTGTTTTCAAAGCAGCCAACGCAAAAAATCCGGTTTCGCAAAGGTAGGATGTTGAAAATGGTAATAGTATACGAAATGCTCTTATTTTCACTGCAGAAAACTTATCATTCACCCCTGTTCAAAATTCAAAGAGTGATTTATTATTAAATTGTCTTTTGATTGCGCCACTTGCCGTGAAGTCTATGAAGATTTCTTCCTCGGAAGTTGAGAGCCCTTCAGGAGTATTTTGAAATGGATCCCTAATCCACTCATAACTTGCTACAAAGTTGTCGTCAGTAAGAAAATACTTTTTAAAATTCTTTGTCAACATGGCTAGATGATTTTCAGTGTAACTAAAACAACTTTCACATGTTGTTCTTCAGCCTTGTATGTTTTAACACATTCACCCACATTTGCAAACATTTCTAGGTTTTTTTGCTTTACATTTCTGCTCCACAATTCCCATTTTCTACAAAAAGCATTAATTTTATCACTTGTATCTAATATATGTGTATTTTTTCCTTGTAGTTGAAGATTTAAGGTATTTAGTTTCTCGAATATATCGAATCGAAGTAGCTCTATTTCATCACATATAAACTATCTCGAAACTTCTCGGCTTCCAGTCGGTTTTCTATTCTAGAAAAATGGCGATTTCATTTCTTAATTTATAAATACGTTGCAAACATTTCCCACGTGATAACCATCTTGCCTCGCAATAAAATAATAACGCTGGATGTTCGGCCTCCATGTCTTTACAAAGTGCAGAAAAAATTCTAGATTTTAGGGGTCTCATTTTAATATAATTTACTACGGTTACAACTGTAGTGAGCACAATATTCAGAGCAGGACTCATTTCTTTGGAAGCCAGAGCTTGTCTGTGGATCATACAATGTGTCCACAGACATAGTGGAGATTTTTGTTTCACAAATGCTTGTACACTTTGAAATCTTCCAGACATTGAATGAGCACCATCGGTTCATATTCCGAAGCAGTTTTTCCACTCCATATTTGCCTTGTTTATAAAATCATTTAAGACAGCAAATAATGCGAGTGATGTTGCTTTGAGTTCTATTGGTTTGCAAAAAAATAGTTCTTCTACTGCTGACATAACATCACAAAATCGAACATAGGCAATGAAAATGAGCGTCTGTTGCCTCATCAAGCTGAATTAAAAACAATTTGTCACGCAACTTCCCGAAAAGTTGATGCTGTAAATCTTCAACTATATCACCAATTCGACGGGCAACAATATCATTTGATATAGGTATGGATAGCAATTGTTTGGCAAAATTATCTCCAAACATAGTTTCTACAATCTCAATTGCTGCTGGCAAAACAAGCTCTTCACCACTAGTGTGAGGCTTCTTACATCTAGCTATTTTATATGAAACTTTGTAAGAGGCAAGTAAATTTTTTTCGTTCACAAAGATTTTTTAAAAAAATGATTTCTGCTTTACATATGATTTTAATTTTTAATTCGAGGAATTCTCGGGATTTGTTAAGGTACTCACTATGAAACCTTTTCAAATGTCGTTTAAGTTTATTTGGTTACATGCTGTTTGCTGCCAAAATTTTTGAGCAAATAACCCACTCCATTTACTCCAGTACTGGTAAACCCTAAATTTAAATATTCTTGAGAATATTTTCTTGATTTTATTTTCGGAACCACGCTCGTCTGTGCATTTGTTGATGCTTCACTATCGTCTAATGCTCGCTTACGCCCATTTAAAAATTTATCCATGTTTCTGTATAAATTTACTGCCGTGAATACTTAATACATTGAATTTCAATTAACATGTAAGTTACAACATACACATTCACGATAAATCCGATAGCAGTAGAAGGATCAACTGGCACACCTCGACTCAGACGGGCTGTAATTGAAGGAGGTGCAGCATTTATACACTTATGGGCAGATTTTTCGAATGTTCGAAACAACTCGGAACTTCTCGGGAACCGCTACCGATATGGTGGACGTGACAGAGAGCAATAGAGAGGCATCGATTCTAGTGTTGTCAACGCAGCAGATATGTGTTGCCAAATATGAATAAATTTACTTATTCTTGGTAGTTTGTAAGGTTTGTAATTAAGGTCATAGTGTAGCTTTAGCATCAAAATGTTGAAAATATATTATTATTGCATGCATTTTTATTGTATGAGTGGGAGGAAGCGCGATGAAAATTATGTTTGAAAATTGGGTCGCAGATACTGAAAGGTTGTGGAACGCTGCTATAGAGTTAAACATATTTATCACTACTGTGATAGCATGAAATCCTTGCATATTATTTTCTCCATATGTTCAATATTTCTATTAACTGCTAATCAAATATAGAACAAAATCCTTGTTAAATGATACACATGAAAGCAAAACGGCATCAGAATTTGCATCTTCTTTCACGGGCAATAGCAGTACAGATAAACTTACATGAAGTAAGTTGAATTTTAAAGAAATTCACAGTGTCCTTTTGATAAAATTTTTAACAATACAATAAAATAGAACCTTTACTCAGTAGATAATTCAGTTCTATTAAATAATCGCGCTGTCCACAAAATAAAATAGGGTAGGGTCCCAGGTAAATATGTAAATATCTGTTGTGCTTTGAAATGTTTCTGTTTTCATTAATTAAGTCCAGGAGTCCATCAAATTTTAATATACTCATGACTTTGAATCCAAGTAACGTATAACTAGCAGTAGGGTGTATTTTATAGTTTCACCAAATATTCATTCCGCCTTTATTTCAGCAAAAGATTATTTTTAAGTGATTTTAAGAGTAATACATATCTTTGTAGCTTTATACTTAACGATTTCTGTTATAGGTGGAAATTGCTGAATATCCCTATTATGAATAGTTTTTGAAGGATTAATTATACCACCACTCACACGGCCAGATAATTCCACTGCAACCACACCTGTTGAGAGAGCGAACTTGCTGGCTGAACTCTTTGCTTCACATTCTACTGTCGATTTTCAAGGAAAAACACTACCTACTATTCCCATATTGTAGTCAAAGATGCCCGATGTCTTCAGACAGCGCATGATAAAGCATAGCAAAGCTAGACACCAAAAAGGCTTCTGGGGCTGACGGAATACCTGCCATAGTTCTCAAAAACTGTGCAAGGGAACTAACACCAGTTTTCTGTAGACTTTTCAACCTATCCTACAGAAAGGGAATATTTCCGTCCTGCTGGAAATGTGCCACGGTTCAGCCAATACCTAAAAAAGGCAAGAAGACCTTGCCAAATAACTATCGACCAGTCACACTGCTTTCAATAATATCGAAAGTCATGAAAAAGGTTATCAATGAGCATCTTCTAAAATATCTTGAACGATTCAATATTATTAGCGATCACCAATATGGTTTTCGTAAACATAGATCAACAGGAGATCTTCTGACTTATGTAACACATGTTTGGAACAACGCAATTGAACACTTTGGAGAATCTAGAGCGGTTGCTCTTGACATATCCAAGGCATTCGACCGTGTCTGGCACGATGGACTGTTGGCTAAGTTACGCTCTTATGGTACGTCTGAAAGGTTCTGTTTGTGGCTCTCATGTTTCCTCAGAGAGCGTTCTTTACGAGTGGCGGTCGACGGATTTCTTTCTAACACCTTCACTATCAACGCCGGTGTGCCCCAGGGCTCCATACTGTCTCCTACTCTCTTTCTCATTTACATTAACGATCTGCTGGAAAAGACCGGGAATCCAATCTATAGCTTTGCAGATGACAGTACGCTTGTCTGTTCATTCACCTTGAACGCTTGGACATCGGCTGCTCAGGCGATTATACGCAGACAGCAGGAGGTCGTTCAACTTAACAAAGACCTGGAAGAACTTCTGTCTTGGGGTGATAGTAACCAAGTGCAATTTAACGCTACAAAAACCCAGGCCGCTGTTTTTTTAAAAAAAGTTAACGTTGCTGAACCCGACATAGTTTTGTCGGGGCACTCCATTCCCCTAGCATCATCACTCAATTTGTTGGGCGTTAGTTTGGGAGCAAATATGTCCTGGCATGAACATGTTGCAGGCATAGCAAGGAGAGCTTCTCAGAAGTTGGGAATATTATTTCGAACCAGAAAGCTTTACACCCCGCAACAACTGTTAATTCTTTACAAAGCTCAAATTCGACCAACTATGGAATACTGCTCCCACGTTTGGGGCTCCGCTCCCAAACATACACTGTATTTGTTGGATTCTGTTCAGAGAAGAGCTGTCCGTCTGATTGGAGACCCGGAATTGACTGGCGGCCTTGATTCGCTGGAACATCGAAGAATGGTTGGCGACTTGAGTCTATTCTACAAGTATTTTCATGGAAAGTGTTCGAAGGATGTAGCTTAATTCCTCCCAAAGCGGTGCATGTTAAAAATACACGTCGCGCTGGTGCTTCACATTCGTATGAGGTTCAGCTTGTTTCTCCGCATACAACGCTTTTCAAGTAGTCTTTTATATGGAGAACATCATCCCTTTCGAATAATTTGCCCAGCGCTGTGTTTCCCACCGAGTATATATTATATGTATAATTTACAGCAATTCAAGAACAACGGGAATCGCTTTTTTTTTTTTCCGCATACATGCCGCTCCTGTAGCGTTTTAGGGACTTCCCTGCAGCATGTGTGCTAGACCCATATATAAAAAAAGAATATCTCTAATTAGCTTCTATGGACCTCATGCATCCGATAACATAGCCAAAATTTAGAAATCATTTTATACTAAATTAATCCAACTTTGCCAATATATCTTTCAGAAATACTGGGTATATAAAAAAATTATGGACCTAATTATGTGTGAAATATCAATTTAAAGTCTTTTATGATGGCATTAAACTTACATACATGGTATATAAAACATAAAATAACATACTGGAAATACTTTTACCATATAACTAGAAGTATATCAAATTTACTTTTACCATATACCAGAAGTGTATCAGATTCACAGAACAATACCGAAGCTCTATATACTTATTATTGTAACTAAAATATAACGTATTAGTAGCTGATCTTTTTTAATTATGAGTTGATAGAGGTGGTGTGAGAAAGAATGAACTGAGTTAAAGTATCATTACTACATTCAGTAACTCTTGTACTTGTATATTTGGGTATTTAGAAATAAGTTTCATGATCTGGACTGTATCTTATGAATTAGACACAACCATTACATAATAAACAAAAAAACTTACTTATCTGAGGATGCTGGTTGAACTTTTATTAACAATCCATCATTTTCATTTTCCATTGCAATAGAATAAGGTTTATTTTTGTCCTCTTTTCCACACGAAATATTAGACATCCCTAAGTTATAGTAAAGTTCTTTTTCTTTTTTAATGCTAGAAAGTCTGGCACTAATGGCATTAAGTCTCGCCTTCTTTAGCATTAAACTGACTTCTGTTGATTTTGGTAAAATTACTTTTTTGTCACCAATATTTTCCCTTTTTGTTGTTTTTAACATCAAACTTAAATTAAAAAATCCTTATAGAAATATATAAAATAGTATATACAAAAACTTAGAGGTTGCAGCACCACTATCCCAAAATTTTTGGAATAAAATATTTTAGTTTTGAGCTTGGCAGCCAAGGAAAAGACTATATATATATTCTCTATATTTGCCGGTTTTACGAGTTTATCTATTTTTCTCTCTCTTAAGGATAACCGAATAAGAGGAATAAACATTCCTGTTTCTCTTGTACATTTTGATGAAGAAAAACCGATGCCGGATGATATACGACGTTCTAAATGTCATGCATCGAGTTCATACTAATGTAAAATTATTTGAAGTTTGGAACTAATAAAGTCACTGTAAATGCCCTTCGTTTCTATATACTAAATATCAAAATTAAGATACGCACTTGTTTATGCTCATTCTTGAATCCCTCAATTTTGTCTTGAGTCGTTGGTGCGATAGCGGACGGCTCCATTGCAATTGAACCCTTAAGAAACATATAAATCCGTTGAGCAATATTTCAAAATTGTTTAATACCATTGGACGTCATTGTGACGTTAGGCTGGGATTGTAACATTTCCTGAATTGTTACAATAGGAGTGGTTATTTATTATATATTTCCTTTATTTACTACATTCTCTAGTTTCATAATACCTACGTTAATTTTATTTAGAATAGACTTTTTATTAACTAGTTATTTAAATTAATAAATGTAGTTAGTAAAAAATGTTTACCACATTCTCAACTCTGTTAATATTTCCCAACAAAAAAATTTATTTTTTGACAAACCAACTTCAGTTTAATAATTCCTTCAAATTTTTAAAATGTGTGGCTGGCTTAAATCGAAAAAAAAAAAAATCCAGTTCCGTGATACAGTTCCGGGGCATTCTGGTAAACAATTCCAAAGAGGCCGGAATTCTGAATACGCCCTAAACAACTGATGAATGATTTTATGACAGTATTTTTCAAACACGTGGATGTGCTCGAAAAATATTGGTGGAAAAATTGTGGTCGGCGTGGTTCACGACTGTAAGTTTTAAATAATTTCTAGGAATTTTCACGCAACTATGAGTAATACATATAAATCGAAAGGTTTATTGGTTTAGAGTTATAATTTGGTGAAAAAATTTGTGGTAAGTTATAAATACGATTTTTAACACTGCAGACGGCCGGGCCTCCGAGGCCTGTACGTGTGAAGTTAAACTCTTGTAACTACTTTTGTGCAAATAATATAAATTTCAGATTTATTGACATTTAATAATACCATGTCTGCTTTAAAATCGTGGAAGTTAATTTATCTCAGACTGCACGGTTTTTCTTATAATAAACTTAACTATCGTTCTTTACGGGTAGGCTTCTCAGGCTCTTCTTCATAAAAAACCATATTGCAATGTGCCAGGGGTAGGCGCCAGTTGACAGACAATACATGATTGTGTATAGGGATGGGTGTATAGGTTCTTGTGGCAAACAATTCACTATATATGTTTATAAATCAGTTCAACTGTAGTGTTTGAGTAAAAACTACCCGCGTTTGTTCTTACATAATGTCAAGTGAAAGAAAGCTAACTATTACTGAAATGGAGAGAATCTTAGGGGATGAATGGGCCCATCAGCAGAGTGTTAAAAATAATTATTTAATAGTATCTATGTGATATTAATGCCTAAAGTATCTAAAAAATGTCATAAGTTTCAATCTAAAAACTTTGGTTTTGATTTTCTGACAACATTTAATCACCTTATATATGTGAACAGTGATATTTTCCTTTCTTTAAGAACCAGGGTGGTAGAGGCTTTCAAGACTCCTATTTAATAAATCCCTTTCAAGTGGTTTGTTTCCAGAAAGCTAGGTATCTTTTGTTTCTCCTATTTTTACGAACAATGGTAGCAGAGATGATGTTGATAACCTTCTCTTCATCTTTCTTATTTCATACATTCTGATGGTGTTCAAGTCTCTAGTCACTAACTTTTTTACCTTTAAATTGAAAAATGTTATCGTTCCTCAGTCACATAACTTTAGTAGTGGTTGGTCTGTAATCATAAATTTGTTCTTTTATGGGAATACTATATTGAGGTCCTGGGTTTCTCTGTAGACTCCTTGTATAGGAATTTCTCTGGAGATCTTAATAGTCACGTCAGGTCAACTATTATTAACCAACTTTTTGTCTATGGTGTTCAGTGTCCTCTTTTATCATAACTACACTTGTCTGCTTGGCCACAGATCACCAAAATAAAAAGCTTTTTTACTCATTTCAAGTTGCATAGGAAGTGTTTCAGAGAGGCAATTTTGTACTCCTTTCTTATCTGTGTAAAAATAATATTTTTTCTGCTTTAAGTAGTGTCAGTTTTCATTCTTAGCTGATTATTTGAAAATGTTTAGAATAATGAACACTTCTGATGCCTGGAGAGGAATAGAAGATGATCTTTTAAGGTTCTTTGACTGATGTCACAATGATTATATTAAACTAAATATTCAAAAATGAAAATAGATCTGATTTTTTATGCAAGCTCAATCTAATTAGTATTTTATAGGTACTGAATTGGTTGACAGTTAACCAAATAAGAAACTCGTATGATTTTTGTTAACACGCTTATACACATTATATGTTGCAATAAAGTCTAAAAATGTTTTGATTCAATTCTTATGGAGCAATATATGTGTCTGCACCCCTCAGTCATAGAAATAGAAAAGAAACTATTGCACTCTAGTATCTTTAAATTATCTGTTCACGATGATAATATTGGTTATTTTATCCTAATATTTTATTGCATAATGTTATCCAGTGTAAGCTTCTCAGTAAATGCAAAATGTTCCAGCTATAAACCTAAGAGGGGTACCTACTTTTTCTTTGGAGAGTCATTGTATGCTTTACAAGCCATTCAGTTCTGTTAATAAGATATACAGTCCCTGGCCAAATTATTAGATGCACTGCAAGATTTCATGTAAAATATTAATTACCGAGTGATATTGTACCGTTTTATTATTTTAAATTGATTTGTTTTTTATTTTTATATTATCCAATCAATTACCTATTTATTTGACATAAATAAAACAGCATTAATGTAGAAAAGCATAAGTTTATTAAGTTTTAAAGAAAAGTGAAATTAATGTTAGTAAAAGTCAATATTTAGTTGAGCCACCTTTAGCCGCTATCAAAGCTTTAATTCTGCGCGGCATGCTATCAATGCAAGATTGTACTGTCTCCTGCATTTGAGGATGATGATTCCACACATGAATAATCTTTTCTAGGAGCTGGGTTTTGTTGGTAATCACATCTTTAGCCACTTCTCTTTTCATCAGCTCCCACACATTTTCAATGGGGCTATTACCCGGCCAATCCAATAGAGGGATATTTTTTTCTGCCAAAAAAGCTTTAACAGACCAAGCAGTGCGGCAGGGAGCTCCATCTTGCATGAAAGTGAATGGTTCCCCATTTGGAAACCATTCTCTGAGCTGCGGAATTAACCGATTTTGTAATACTTCTTTGTACTGATCTTGCCTCATTATTCCTTTGACGACGTCCAGTGCCCTTGCCGCTGATGACTGACCAAAATCATCACTTTGGTGGGATGTTTAACCGTCGGGACGACACAATCAGGATGAAACTTTTCTCCATGACGACGACGCACTTACTGAGCTTTATTCTGCAAAATTTCGAATGTGCTTTCGTCACTGAAGCAGACCTGTCAAAAATAGGAAAAATGCTGTATCTTACCGATCTCCAGAAGTCCACATCTTCTTTGTCTTGCCATTGTTTGGCCCACTTCAGGCGCTTTGCCTTCATTGCAGCTGTTAACTTAGGCTTCCTCGCGGGGCGACAGGCCTTAAAATCTAATTCTTTCAATTTTCTTCGAACAGTGCGCTCAGAAGCATTTACGCTAGCATCCTAGAGTTGTGATTTTATTACCTTTGTGGTAGCAAATACCATTATTGCATAAATACTCTTAAGAAACATAAAATTACTAAAAAAAATACAGTGCGTCTAATAATATTGGCCAGAGAGTGCTGTAGAGCTGTAGAGCTCATCATTCAATCAAATATGAAACTTTTTATTTTAGCCAGCGCTTTACATTTTGTTATTTTTTTCTAAATTTAATTGTATTTCTTTGTGGTGCCATCTTTACAATTTTGGTTTTGTAACTACTACTTTTCAATTTCATTTTATTTATTGCCTCTCCAAGAGTAAGCCTCTTTTGTACTCTATTTTGTTTTAATTGTTGACTGCGCTAGTTCCGTTAATGTTGAATTCAGAAAATATAGTATTTATTAGTAATTGTCCTTGTTGATTTATATAATAGTATATTGTATTTCTGCATAAAATTGTACATTGTCCGTTGTAAATATTTTTCTTTTTTTTATGGGGGTAGCACACGTGCGGCAGGGAAATCTCTAAACGGCTACAGAAGCGACGCGTGTGCGAAAAAAGCGATCCGATTCACGTTACTCTTGAATTGCTGTAAGTTATACTTGGTGGGAAAAACAGTCCTGGGCAAATAATTCCAAAGGGATGATGTTCTTCGTATAAAAGGCTGCTTGAAAAGTGTTGTATGAGGAGTAACAAGCTGAACCTCATACGGATGTAATTTATTAGCCCGACGTGTATTGATAGCATCTGGGAGGAATTAAGCAGGCTACATCTGTCAAACTCTTTCCATGAAAATACTTGTAGAATCGACTCAAGTCGCCAACCGTCCTTCGATATTTATTTATTTTTTTTTTAATTTATTTTAATCAAACGGGCAAAGCCCAATCAGTTACAGTAGTACCTATAAATGAATACAGTATACAGCTATAACCTAAAAATGAAAAGTAGACAGAAGCCTTTCCCGAAGTATATATAAAAATAACCGGTCAAGTGCAAGTTGAACTTTCGCAATGAGTGTTCCGTACGTTGATTGTTTTCAAATAAAAAATGTTGTTACAGAGGTATAAAATGATCAATGACTTCACAAAACACACCTCAAATGAGTTTTCAACAAAGTTTGTTTCCAATCTTTACTGAAATCTGATGACCTTGAAATTTTTGTTTTTTTATATACCAGATAAATTATTAAAGGTAATGCACTCCTGATAATTTTCGTTCAATCTACACCCCGCACAGTGTGTCGACTAGTACAAGTTAGCTGGACAAAATTATTTTTTCACTTATTTCAATTGTTTATGTATATTCTAGGCATATTCAGTTATTTTAAGAAAAAATTCATCGCGTTGGTTTTTTTATGGGCGTGGCTAATTTTTTCCCCTAAATTAGTCAGCTACGCAGACATATTTAACGATAACTCGGGAACAACTTGTCAGATTTTTATAAATAAAACATTAAAAAATGCGTAACAAAATTTTATTAAAGTTGATTGAATATTATTTTATTCTATCTTTTATCGTTTTGGAGTTATTTAGAAATTAATGGAGAGAAAAAAATTTTTTTCGTGTAAAATTCATTATTTTTTTCCGGTAAAAAAGCGCAATAACAAAAGAAAAACAAAATATTATACATTTTTCTGACAGCTGCGTATCTGGAAAATAAAATAAGGAATTAATCATGAAAATCGGTTAATAAATGTGGGTTGTATTCACAATTTACCGCAGGTACTCAATATCCATAAAATTTATGTAATACAGCCACCCTTGCATATCGCGGTAGGATTGCATCAGCTTAGCAGGTAGATAACGGAACTAAAGGGCAAGGGTATTTTGTATGGTTATTAGAATTAAAAATTATAATACAGTGTCTTTCATTTACCTGCATTTCGCTTACCTGTATTCTTTGTCCAGCTGCACAAAACATTGTATAACAAAAACAAAATATTCTGCGTATGTGCACGAATTTTTCTACAAACTTGAATATGCAACTAAATAAAAGACACTGTATTATTATTTTTAATAATAACCAGATGAAAAATCATTTATTGCATTTGTCAATTAAAAATAAAACAATTAATCCATATTACTTACTTTTATTGACACAAAAAGGATAAACTCAAATAATACCTGCCTTTCAGGTAGGTAACTTGTGCATTATACATACATAAGTAGTTGGTATTTTAAAATGTTTTTGATTTTTTTAAGGTACATATTTCTTGCTGTTCGATTCAAAAAAAAATTGTTTTTGAAAATTCCAGTCAAAAATTTTTTTTTGTTTAATTTTAAAATAAATGTTATAAATGCTCTGTAATAAATTTAGCATAATGACACTGACTGTAATTATATGTAAAATAAAAATACTCATTTATTGATAAAGAAAAATTTACAAGTCAAGGTTTACATGCTTAGTACAAGCACTACATAACTAAAAATAGTAGCTGAACCTAATAATCATCATCAGAGTCTTCTGATGAGTCGTTTACTGTATAATCGTCATCATTTTGTGGCATTGTGCGACAATATGATGACGATTCCAATCTTGACTCTTCTACGCTAGGGCTTACAATTAACTTTAATACATCTGTACATATTTTTTCCGGCTTTTTTTTGGGAATCTCTCGAAGGCTATTGATCAAAGGATCAGATGTTATAATTAACATGCACAGTAAGTCTCTATCCGTGGCAACACGCGAGTACTTACGGGTGTTGTACTCCCTAAATCTGCGGCAATCTTTGTTCCGTGCTTCTTGAGCCTCTTCGGAAAGCTGCCCAATTGGAAGCAATGCCGCTTTGATGACTTCTGTGCTGTGAATTAATATTTTATGCACAGTAGCAGGCATACAGTACCACGAATAGAGACTAAGATAATGTTTTCTGGTTTCAAGACAAAATTTTTTGAATTCAACTAAGTTTATCTCGAATCCAGAAGACAATGTTCTCAAAATAACATCAAACTTTTTTATAATTGTAACATCCAACCCTGTGATCTGAGCACTCATCTCAGCATTCTTAAAAAGCGACGGGCTGTATTTCCATCATTTGAAGAACCAAATCCTGGCTTTGGTTTATCTACAATGAGTCCCATCTCGTTCTTAAATTTCAATTTGATTTCCTCGGAACGAACCTTGATATCTGCTTTGTCTTCGTTGCTTCTAGCCTGCCATTTCTTAATATGCAACTTGTAACTGATATGCAAAAGACATTCGAAGCAACGAATCCAAGCATGAAGTGTAGATAAACCAAAGCCAAAATGTTCTTGATTGCTGTTAAACATCGCGGGGTCATCGTTCATCGTCTTGGGGGTGGCGCCACAGATGAAACATTTTTGGGATGAACTAGTTTCCGTTAAGGCGTTAGACACCTTTCCGTCTGTCATTGTCAGCAAAAGTTTGTGTTTTACAGAGATTTGAGAATCACCAAAGTTGATAAGTGTTGGAAGAAGAGCATTAACTTCTTCCCACAATCTATTTGTCTCCACTAACGTGAAGTCGTTCGTTTCTTTGGCAAATATAAATTTGATTGGGCGACAATACAAAGTTGATGAAGGCCGAGGATTTTGCCAAATAATTTTGGACCCATCATATAACTTAAGGGGAACTAAAGAAAATGCGAAAAGAAACTCGTCCGTATATTCAGTGTTCTCAAATCTCTGTTTGTGCTGTGCTCAGAACTTCCATCACATCCCCATTTACTAACAAGTGTAAACGATGAACTTGTTGGGAGCACACTGCTGATAACTTCATTCTGTGCTAATACTAGACGTTCCACTGTTTTATTTAATAAGGCTTGCAAATTTATTTCAGCACGAGTTTCTGTTATAGCAATGTGCTCCTCTGCAGGGTAACAGGCCTGTTTGGACTTTTTTAAACTAAAATATGACGGAAACACATTATGCCCCGCCTTCATGGACCACTTCCTAGTTTGTTTGTAAGAATGCGCTGTTGACTTAGAATCTATATAGTAAGCTAAGGCTTCGTCACTACTTAATTGCCTAGGATTAACGGAACTGGTATTTTTAGACTTAATAATATTTTCTGGGCTCTCACTAATGTCTCTAATCACATTGGCAATTTTCCTTTGCCCTGCTGAACGCACAGCAATTTCGGCAGCAGTCACCAATTCACTGACACTTCGGGATTCTACGAGATCCACGACGCGACGTTTCATCGTCTTAAACGACGATTCCTCGAAATCTTTGCGAGGTCTTCCTGCAGGAGTCACATTCTCACTTGATGTTGAAGGTTGTGGCGCAAAAGAACTGGTAGTAAACTGTATGTCTGCTTCATCCAAACAATTCTTATTTTTAATTAAAAAACGCTCCTTCGACTTTCCTGAAGCCAACCATTTGGCGCCAAACTTATTAGACAAGTTGGATATCTTCAACTTTATTTCTTTTTGGCTGCTTTCAGTAATGTCACCAAAGTGAAATTTTGAAGAAAGAAAGTCATATACACGCGAGTTTTTTTCATTCTTCGTGTGTTTCAACCACTCCTCAAAAAAGGCTACCCTTGAAATAGAGTAAACGTGTTCGGGAAAAAAAGAAAAAAAAACATGTTGTACTGAAGTGTACTAAACAATATGTGTATTTTTACGAAGAATAAAGTTATTTCTGTGTAATATCTAAAAACTAGCCCGGATAGAGGTGAATGTCTGTATATTCTGAACTTTCAAAGTTTTTTTTTTTAAAAAACACGCTAAAATATATAGGCTATTTAAAAAAAATACTAAAAATTCAAATTAATAGATTCTGATTAAAAAAATACATTAAAAAATAGTACTTACCCTCAGTATTAATATTCATCACAAAAACTTTCACAATATGTCACTATAAGATGTGCACGAAAGTGTCGCTAAATTGCAACTGATTGATTGAAAGAGCTGTATATATATATATATATATATATATATATATTTATTTTTTTTACTTGTGTTTTCATAAGCTTTCATTTGACACCACACACGATTACCTAGTAAAAAAAAAATTTTTTTTCACTTCCGATTTCACCCCTCAAAACTAACCCCTTAAGTCAAAATTTA
>CM032451.1:91470833-91493333 GCA_019049505.1 Pachyrhynchus sulphureomaculatus
GAAAAGCACCATTTTTCCGTCTTCGGGGGTTGTCATAAGATAATCAAGAAATTAAATGGAATAACTAACTAGTTAGGCTAGAATCCTTTTTATAGGACTGCAAAGGTTAGAGAACTTTTTATTTTTACAAAACATGAATAAATTTTTCTTTTTGTTGATTACAGCTAGTGTCCTCACTGACTACCTTTCATACTTTTTTCAGGATAAGAACGGCTGTACCATATCCTGATTTTTTTATTTACCAACAGAACAACCCTCATCAGTATTTTTTTCATTTATTTTTTAGCTGTAGTTAGATCCTATCTATTTTAAAATGAATGGTGGCCACCAAAATTTGTACAGATACAAAGCTTTTTAAAAAATAGAAAACAAATTCCAAGAAAAAGACGCACAAAAATTATCTCTTTACCCATATCTCTACTAACCGAGGAAAACTGAGGCTAGGGTTTGGGTTCAATTTCTTTAGTTTCTTTTAAAATCATTAGGTCACTCATTTTCATTCTCAGAAATTAAAGTGATGAAATGTGGGCGCAATTAAACCACCTTTTCAATCCGTCCTACAAAATTTACGCCCAAGCTTGGGGCAAAAAAACATTTTTTCAAACGGGACACTGCATCTACGTGAGTACTATTGGATATACAGTTGAAGCGCATCATTCCCAACGATTTTGTTCCGTATTCGCAGCAAGAAATTACGAAATTAAATATTAAACTGATACAATAACCGATTGAATTTAAATACAGGATAGTTTTATTATTAACAAGTAATAAAAATTATCTCGCCAGCTGACTGCTTGTGGGGTAAAAGGTCGTCATTTTTTGACTCCTTAGAAGTGGACTGTACACAAACGCTCCAAATTCACTGAGGCGCACCAACATAAGCTATAGACACAGCTGGTTTTATTTTCCTCATTCTGAGTCTTAAACATATCGAAATTCAGCTACATGAATTTCATACAGTATAAAATGACTATACTGTAACATTTTTTTTAATCTAGTTTATATAAGTGACTGATGAGTATAATTCCCCCCTTTTCAATACAGTTGATCATCATTTTTTGAATGAGTATTATTTAAAAAATCATCCTATAAATTTTGGAAACGATTTGAAATAACTTATAAAGTAATTTAAGTTAAATCTTTTTTCACTCTTAACTACACCGCTACCGGCGCAGCTAACGGTAGGATGTCTTATGTGTTGGGAGAAACCTATCATTCTTATTATTGTCGGCCGGAATGAAATAACTTCATCAAATGTAACGGTACATCCGGTACCCATATTAAATGTTTAGCGGTAACAGTAAAAATAATAAAACTTCAAAAAAAGTCTTAATCTTAAAAAGTTATTACCCATCCAGTTATAAAAGAAAATATAATTAGGAAAATTAAACTTCGTTGTTGCCATTCTGAATAAAAAACAGCAGGAATATAAGAAGGATGTAAATAATATTTAATACACAAAATGTAATATGTAAATACACGAAATTAAGCATAAATTTTGAAGTAAAACGCAAGTCGCGCTCGCTTATTTTGTGTATTTAATGTAATTGTAGTTTTCAGATCAATCTTATTTGTATGCAAGTATATATAAACTAGCAGGGAATTAATAAAACTGTTTTCTTAGTATTAATGTTACGATTTTTAAATATAGTATCTAACAAATTTTGTGTGAAGTACGATGGTCTCCAACAGTAAGTTTCTTCTTAAGTGCAAAACACTTCAATATTTGCATGCTTAATTTTGTGGGTTCACGTATTGTACTGTGTATTAAGTGTTGCTTACACTTATTACGTTACGACAACAATGAAGATTTTTTGGTTAATTACCTTTTCATTAATAAGCAGGAAGGTAAGGAAGATAGTATTTTGTACTGTATGTCACTTTTTAGTGTTTCGTACGAAACACTTATGAGATGACTTCGGTCTGTCTATCTGTCTGTCATACCCGATTTTCCGAAACTATTTGACATAGAAAGTGGAAATTTGTCACAAATACAGGAATTGATGGCCCAATCAGAGCCGTGTAGTTTTGAAAGTTAAATTTTGTCTTGGTGTTTGAGGTGAAATCGGAAATGGAAAAAAAAATTTGCAAGGTCATCGAGTGCGGGGTCAAATGAAAGTTTGTGAAAATATGAGTTTAAAAATATATACTGGGTGTATAAATTAATTTTGAGGGATTTCTCGGTAAAAATATCGCTTTATTGTAAAAAAATGGTTACAAATTTATTATTCAAAGTAAAGTCCATCGTTAGACACTACTTTCTTCCATCTTTACGGCAGCATATGAATATCACGTTGAAAGAACGACCCATCTTTTGAGGTTAACCACGAATCGATCTATTTTTTGGTATCCTCATAAGAATGGAAGCGCTGTTCAAACAGGCCGTGCGTCATCGATCGGAACAAGTAATAATCCGAAGGAGCAATGTCTGGTAAGTACGGCGGGTGAGATAGAACATCCCATACAAGCGCTTCTAGCGTTTCCTTGACGGGTTTTGCGACATGTGGCCGAGCGTTGTCATGTTGAGAAATCACTCTGTTGTGTCTTTTGGCATATTCGGGCGCTTTCCCATCAACGCTCGGCTCAACTGCGTCAACTATTGCCGGTAACGTTCCCCAGTAATAGTTTCGTTGAGTTGAAGTACTTCCTATACCTAGCTGATCCCATCAGATACACAGCATGAGCTTGGAGGCATGAATATTCGGCTTTGGCAAGGATGTTGATGGTTCACCGAGTTTCACCCATTTTGCGCTTTGGATTATCATAGCGTATCCATTTTCATCACCAGTTACTATACGATGCAAAAAAACTTTCCGCTTGTGCGGACGTGCAACGTCTCTCAGTTTCAATTCGTATGGCAACCAATTTCTCCGTTTTCGAATCATTCCCAATGCATGTAAACGTTTGGAAGTGGTTGTGCCATCAACTGCAAGTTCTTTTTCAATTTGGCAAGGGTCTTCATCGAGTAATGCCTCCATTTATTCATCTTTAAGCTTTTCGGCTGGCCTGGACGTTCTTTGTCTTCCGTGTCAAAATCACTACTTTTAAAGCATCGAAATCAGAACTGACATGTTTTTATCGATGGAATATTATCACCATAGGTTTTTCCGACAGCAATCGATGACTTTCAGCAGCGCTTTTCTTTGAACTAAACAAGAAAAAAGTAACGCTTTCCGCAAATGGTATTTTGTTGGCACGTAATTCGACATATTCAATGCTCAAAAAAAAATGTTGTTTACACTTCCGGCAAAAATAACATATACTAAAAATTAAGTGTAAGGATGGTGCTTTCACATCAACACATATACAATATATCCCGATGCGATATTATACAAGTTATGACCTCTCTTAGGAATCCCTCAAAATTAATTCACGCTCCCTTATAGGATGTAATACTCTCGTAAACATTTCTTTATATTATTTTACAAAAAATTGCCAAAAATCGCTGTCCCCCCCACCCTAAGAGTACTAATCAAAAAATTTCGAAAAATTTGTGGAGTTCTCTCCATAATGTATAGATTAAATGAAAATTACTAGGAATGCATTAGCTTTGATAATTTGTCTGGTATATAAAAACAAAAATCGGAAACAAACTTTGTTGAAAACTCATTTGGGGTGTGTGTGTGAATTGTTGGAATACCCATACAAGTTATTGTTATTAAGTAAAAGGGTCGGTTAGGTTTTGGAAAATTACTACTAAGATATAAAGAATAGGTACATACGTGAACATGAAAGAGACAAGAGACTAATCTTTATATATTTATATATATATCATATATATGGGACATTTCACGTCAACGGGGATACCAATGTGACCAAAACTGAAAGATACGTCCACGTATGTGTAATGGCTTAAAATTTTTGTTAAAGAGTCTAATTTTGAATGCTATCTGGCCTTTTAAAAAATTCAATATAGTGGCTAAACTCACAATGCTTAAACAAAAAATAACCGGTCAAGTGCAAGTTGAACTTGCGCATTTAGTGTTCCGTACGTTGATTGCTTTTAAAATAAAAAATTTTTTCTTACAGATGTAATAAAATGATCAGTGACTTCACAAAACAACACCTCAAATGAGTTTTCAACAAGGTTTGTTTCCAATCTTTACTGAAATCTGATGACTTTGAAATTTTTTTTTTTTTTTTAAATACCAGAAAAATTATTAAAAGGTAATGCACTCGTGATAATTTTCGTTCATCTACACCCCGTGCAGAATATTTCAAATTTTTTCAAAAATTTTTTGATAAGTACTTTTTCGAGATAAGGAGGGGAACAGCGATTTTTCGCGATTTTTTAAAAATAATACAAAGAAAAGTGCGCGCAAGTATTACATTATATATACATTTTTTACTCGTGTTTTTACGAGCTTTCATTTGACACCACACTCGATGACCTAGTAAAAAATTTTTTTTTTCACTTCCGTTTTCACCCCCCCCCAAAACTAACCCCTTAAGTCAAAATTTAACTCTCAAAACTACCATGGCTCTGATGAGGCCACCCAATTCCTATATTATTACCAAATTTCAACTTTCTATGTCAAATAGTTTCGGAGAAAATCGAGTGTGACAGACAGACAGACACCGAAGTGATCTTATAAATGTTCCGTACGGAACACTAAAAAATGTATTTTTATAGCGAAAAATGAATAACGTCAAAACAAATTTTGAAAATTCATACTCGGTGATTTCCGAGGATACTGAATTCATTTTTGCGGCTAGTTTTTCATTTTGCACCCTTACAAACTGACTAATTATCAGAATTTGTAAAAATTTATTTCTTCTAATTGGAGAATGGAAATTTAAGCTTTTGATGCTTCTAATTATATTTTTAATTGTAGTGTTCAAATTCGAGCCCTTTATAAAGGTGAAAAGTAGGGGTTAGTTCAGGTCAGCCGCGTATCTTTTCCTGTGATCTTTTCTACCGTCTTTTTTAGTTTTTTTTTCGGTTTTAAAGTTGGTATCGGATTCTGCCCGCCAGAATGAAAGTTTGTCAATACCAGACCATAGTAGAGGGTATATATGGTTGCTCAGTTGTAGATGTAGTTAGAAGGTTTCTTTCCCTGTGATGGTAATCTGTCTTCGTTTTTTTTTTTTCCCAGATAAAAGCGCCTGGCTGGTTTTTTTTAAGATGAATGTTGCATTTTTTGTTTTTAAAGTGGTATGATAATCTGGTACATGTTGGAAGGAGATCATCATTCCAGCACCTAATCAAGAAGGTTAGGTCGCTACAAAGTGTCGATGCTCCAGAACGAAGTTTCTCAAAGCGTTTTAATTAACTACTTCTACAGTCAGATATACAAACAAACGATGGTGCGCCCATGGGATCTTCCCTTTCACTAGTAATAGCCAATCTCTAAATGTATGTATGTATGTATGTATGTATTTTCAAACAGAGGCCCTTAAAAACTCATCACTCAAACCCAAAGTCTGGAAACGATATGTTGATGACATCTTTATAATTTGGTCCCATGGATAAAATGAATTAGGCGACTTCCTGACCTAATAGAATCCACTCCCGGATACACTTACGAAGTAGAAGAAGAAAAAGCCTCTCCTTCCTTGATGTGCTCATAACTCGGAAAAACAACGGTCAACTTCAATACGCAGTTTACCGGAAGCCCACCCACACAAACAGATATTTAAACTCTGGCTCACACCACCATCCATCTCAAATCCAGTCGGTAGCCAACACCCTCGTATCGAGATTATACTGACTTACCGAACTAGACACGAGACAGCAAGAAATTATACAAATCACTAAAGCTCTTAAGCAAAATGGATACAAAGATCAATCCATATGGAGAGCATTAGAAAGGCAGCGCCATTTACAGACAAAGACAGAAGAATGCCTCAACCAAAGTAGAGTCCTATTACTGTATGTGAAAGAAGTTACAGATAGGATTGGAAGAGTCCTAAGAAAACACAACATAGACACAGCATACAAACCACAAAACACTCTGGCAGACAAGAGAAAACTGGAAAACCATGGAGTTGCCACAAATTGTACATAGGGCAAACACCACCCGGATCCAAGAACATAAAATTAGTATCAAAAACAAACAAACATCAGCTCCTTTTCAGCACCATCAAGATATTGGTCACAACATTAATTTTGAGGGATCTAAACAAATAGCCTCGATTTCACATTATAAAACACGCATAGTCAGAGAAGCCTTGGAAATTGAAAAGAATAGACAGGTAAATAAGCGGGATGATGCACTGAATATCTCCACTACATGGAAGGGTCTACTAGCTAAACCAAGGAATACCCGAAACATCGAAAAGGCAACAGTAAGCATAGCGCCGGAACCCGTAATTACCACTGATACGGGCACCTAGTCGGCAAGCACCGATGCCCGGACAAACACTTCCGACTCCTCCACCTACAATCTGCATAGACGCCGATCTATAAAAGACGGCGACCGCACTGCGGTTTCTCGGTTAACTTTGAGCGGCGGCAGCAGCAGCAAGATCACAGTATCGAGTATAGTATCGATCCAAAAATTAGTCCGGTCAGAAAAAGTGCTATCTCACTACGAAATCTCCACAACTGCTCATTTTTCGTCTAATTTTAGGTTTTAGGCGCCATATTGGATCCGCCAGGTTGGTATTACATAAAATGATGTTGGTTACTCTAACTATTACATCAATATTGCATTTTGTCTCAGTTTTGAAGTTCAGTTAACTCTGCTTAGAAAACATGATTTTTTGTTTCTTGCCGCCATCTTGTTTTTTTCAAAAGGGCCAAGTTGCATTTGAAAGCTTACATTTCAACGAAAACCCTTGAATTTTTTTTTCGTCAATACTATTTTTGAGTACTGAGGGTATATATATGTATGTGTGTGTATGTGTATATGTGTATATATATATATATATATATATATATATATATATATATATATATATATATATATATATATATATATATATATATATATATATATAATAGAAAACACATAGGGTGAAAAGTTTTTGGTCTGACACATAGATGTCGCTCTTTTCAAAAAATCAATTACTTATACTTTTAGGAAGTATCAACCTTCAAACGAAACGTGTCAAAATTCCATGATATTTCGACGATTAGTTTACAAGTTACAATGGTTTTAGTGACGCTACTTTTGATATTCTCAAAACAATGGAAAAAATAGAATTTCGTGTGTTGATTAAACACAGTTTTTTGATGCAAAAAATAACGTTCAAGCAAAGCAATAACTTTATAAGTGATACGGGGACTCTGATCCTGGAAAATCACTCATCGTTTACATCCACAAAATTGTTTTGGATGACCGTGAAATTGCGTGAGATAGCTGACACCCTAAAGATATCAAAAAAAAGTGTTGGTCATATTTTGCATGAACATTTGGGCATGAGGAAGCTCTGTTCGAAATGAGTACCGCGTTTGCTCACAGTGGACCAAAAGCAACAACGTGATGGATTTTTTCATGCGATATGTGACAATTGATGAAACATGGACCCACCACTACACACCGGAATCAAAAAGGCAGTCAGCTGAGTGGACAGCAGCCGGTGAAAACCGCCCGAAGTGACCAAAGACACAACAGTCGGCTGGGAAGGTTCTGGCCTCTGTATTTTGGGATGCGAATGGAAAAATTTATTTTATATTATATAAAGTTATTGGTGCGTTTGAAGGCAAAAACAAGAAAAAAGCGTTCTTTCATCAAGACAATGCACCGTATCACAAGTCAATGATTACGATGGCAAAATTGCAAGAATTGAAGTTCGAATTGCTTCCTCATCCACCGTATTCTCCAAATTTGGCTCCCAGCGACTACTATCTATTCGCAGACCTCAAAAAAATGCTCGCGGGAAAGAGATTTGGCTCCAATCAAGAAGTTTTCGCCGAAACTGAGGCCTATTTTTGAAGGCAAAACAAATCTTTCTACACAAAAGGCATAGAAATAATAGAAAAGCGTTGCACTAATTGTATCGCTCTTGAAGGAGACTATACTGATGAATAGTCTAATTTTCCAAAAAAAATGTGTTTTAAGTAGCTAGACCAAAAACTTTTCAATCTACGTGCTATATACATATAAATATATACAGGGTGCCCCATATGTATGGAATAATGATTCCACGGCATTTATTATTCACTGTATCAAAAAAATGTTTAAATAAAATATATCTAATAGGATTTAACATTATTAGTGATCATCAATACAGCTTCCGTAAGCAAAGATCAGCCAGAGATCTTCTAGCTTATGTAACACATGTTTAGAACAATGCAACTGAACATTTTGCAGAATATCGAGTGGTCGTATTTGATATACTCAAGGCATTTGTCTGTGTTTAGCATGACGGATTGTTGGCTAAGTTACGCTCTTATAGTATGTCTGAAAGGTTTTGTTTACAGCTCGATGAATTTCTTTCCAATACCTTTCCTATCAAGGCTGGTGTATGCCAGAGCCCATACTGTCTCCTACTCTATTTCTCATTCAGATTAACGATCTGTTGCAAAGGGCCAGAAATTCAATTCACAGCTTTGCCCATGAGAGTACGCTTATTTCTTCGTTCACTTTGAACGTTAGAACATCAGCTACTCATTTAAATATCCGCAGACAGCAGGAAGTCGTTCAAATTAACAAAAATCTGGAAGAAATTCTATCTCCATTCCTCTAGTATCATCACTCAAGTTGCTGGGCGTTTATTTGGGAGCAAATATGTCTTGGTATGAACATGTCGCATGCACAGAACTTCTCAGAAGCTGGGAATACTATTTTGAACTAGAAAGCTTTAGACTCTAAAACTGTTAATTCTGTACCAAGCTTAAATTCGAGCAACCATGGAATACTGATTCAATGTTTGGGGCTCTACTCCCAAAAATACACTGCATTTGTTGGATTCTATTCAGAAGAGATCTATTCGGTTGATTGGAGACCCAGAACTCACCAAAAACCTTCATACCTTAGAATATGGAAGGACAGTTGGCAACTTGAATTAATTCTACAAGTATTTTCATGGAAAGTGTTTGATAGATGTAGCCTGCTTAATTCCTCACAGATGCTATTAATACACGTCGTACTAATACATCACATCCATATGAGGTTCAGCTTGTTACTCCTCGTACAACACTTTTCAAGCATCTTTTATATGGAGAACATCATCCCTTTGGAATTGTTTTTCTCACCAAGTATAACTTATAGCAATTCAAGAGTAACGTGAATCACTTTTTCCCACACACGAGTCGCTTCTGTAGCGGTTTAGGGATTTCCCTGCCGCAAGTGCGCTACGCCCATCAAAAAAAAGAAAAATATTTACAATAGACAATGTACAGTTTTTATGTAGAAATACAGTATACTATTTTATAAATCAACAAGGACAATTACTAATAAATACGGAAATAACAGAACTAGCGCAGTAAACAATTAACACAAAATAGAATACAAAAGAGGGTTACTCTTGGAGAGGCAATAAATAAAATTAAATTGAAAAGTGGTTGTTACAAAATTAAAATTCTAAAGATGGCACCACAAAGAAATACAATTAAATTTAGAAAAAAATAACAAAATGTAAAGGGCTGGCTATAATAAAAAGTTTCATATTTGATAGAATGACGAGCTCAATATCTTATAAACAGAACTGAATCGCTTGTAAAGCATACAATGACTCCCCAAAGAAAAAGTAAGTACCCCTTTTAGGTTTATAGCTGGAACATTTTGCATTTATTGAGTCGAGAAGCTTACACTGGATCACATTATGCAATAATTTATAAATAAATAGTCTGTCAAAATGCTTTCGTTTTCCACTTAAGACTTGTACGCTTAAAAAATTTATTAAGATAAAATAACCAATATTATCATCGTGATCAGATAATTTAAAGATAATAGAATGCAATAGTTTATTTTCTATTTCTATGAGGGGTGCAGACACATATATTGCTCCATAAGAATTGAATCAAAACATTTTTAGACTTTTTTGCAACATGTCATAATGTGTATAACCATGTTAACAAAAATCATATCTGTCGCTTATTTGGTTAACTGTCAACCAATTCAGTACCATAAAATACTAATTAGATTGAGAATGGTGCTTGCATGAAATTCGGATCTAATTTCATTTTTGAATATTTAGTTTAATATAATCATTGTGACAAGTCCAAAAACCTTCAAAGATCATCTTCTATTCCTCTACAGGCATGAGAAGTGTTCATCTTTCTAAACATTTTCAAATAATCAGCTAAGAATGAAAACTGATACTACTTAAAGCAGAAAAAACATCATTTATGAACAGATAAGAAAGAAGGGATGTAAAATTACCTCTCTGAAACACATCCTACGCAACTTTAAATGAGCAAAGAAAGCTTTTTATTTCGAAGATCTGTGAACAAGCAGACAAGTGTAGTTATGATAAGAGAGGACAGTAAACACCGTAGGTAAAAAGTTGGTTAATAATAGTTGACCTGACCTGACCTGACTATTAAAAAAGAGAAATCCATATACAAGTGGTCTACAGAGAAACCAAGGTTCTCAATATAGTGTTCTCATAAAAGAATAAATTTAAGATTACAGACCGACCACTACTAAAGTTATGTGACTGAGGAATGATAACATTTTTCAGTTTAAAGGTAAAAACGTTAGTGACTAGAGACTTGAACACCATGAGAATGTATGAAATAAGAAAGATGAAGAGAGAGTTATCAACATCATCTCTATTACCATTGTTTCGTAAAAATAGGAGAAATGAAAAGATACCTAGCTTTCTGGAAACAAACCACTTGAAAGGGATTTATTAAATAGGAGTCCTAATGGTCTTGAAAGCGTGTACCACCCTGGTTCTTAAAGATAGGACAAACATCATTGTTCGCATATATAAGGTGATAAATGTAACAGGCTAAAAAAATCGCCAAGGAGAAGGATAAGCTAAATAAAGTTGTCAGAATAACAAAACCAAAGTTTTTATATTGAAACTTACGATATTTTTTACAGACTTTAGGCATTAATATCATATAGATAATATTAAATAATTATTTTAAATCTGCTGATGGGCCCGTTCATTCCCTAACATCTCTTCGTTTCAGCAATAGTTAGCGTTCTTTCACTTGACATCATTTAAGAAGAAACACAGGTAGATTTACTCGAACAGTACAGTTGCACTGATTTATAAACGTATATAGTGGATTGTTTGCCACAAGAACGTAGTCTGCGTTAAAAATTGTATTTATAACTTACCACAACTTTTTCACCAACTTATAACTCTAACCAACAAACCTTTCGATTTATATGTATTACTCATAGTTGCGCGAAAATTCCTGGAAATTATTACAACTTAAAGTTGGTGATCCACGCCGACCATCATTTTTCGACCGATATTTTCGATCAAATCCACGTGTGTGAAAAATACTGTCATAAAATTATTCATCAATTGTTTAGGGCGTATTCAGAATTCCGGCCTCTCTGGAATTGTTTACCAGAATGCCCTGGAACTGTATCACGGAACTGGATTTTTCGATTTAAGCCAGCCAGATATTTTAAAAATTTGAAAGAGTTATTAAACTGAAGTTGGTTTGTCAAAAAGTAATTTCCTTTTTGTAGGGAAATATTAACAGAGTTGAGAATGTGGTAAATATTTTTTGCTAACTACATCTACGAATTCAAATAAATAGTTAATAAAAAGTCTATTCTAAATAAAATTTGTAATAAAAAACGTAGGTATTATGAAACTGGAGAATGTAGTAAATAAAGAAAATATGTAGTCAAAACAGCACATAATAAATAATCACACCTATCGTAATAACCCAGGAAATGTTACAATCCCAGCCTAACGTCACAATGACGTTTAATGGTATTAAACGATTTTGAGGTATTGTTCATCGAGTTTATTTGTTTCTTAAGGGTTTAATTGCAATGGAGCCATCCACTATCGCACCAAGGGCTCAAGACACAATTAAGGGATTCAAGAATGAGCATAAACGAGTGCGTATCCTAATTTTGATAGAATATCTAGTATATAGAAACAAAGGGCGTTTAGATTGACTTTGTTAGTTCCAAACTTTAGATAATTTTACATTAATATGGACTCGTCCTTAGAAGCATGTCATTTAAAACGTCGTACATCATCCGGCATCTGTCTTTCTTCGTCACAATGTACAAGAGAAACGGGAATCTTTATTCCTCTTATTCGGTTATCATTAAGAGAGAGAAATAGTTAAACTCATTAAATCGGGAAATATACAGAATATATATAGTCTTTTCCTTGGCTGCCAAACTCAAAACTAAAATATTTTATTCCAAAAATTTTGGAATAGTGGCGCTGCTACCTCTAAGTTTTTGTATATACTATTTTATATATTTCTATACAGATTTTTTAATTTAAGTTTGATGTTAAAACCAAAAAAGGGAAAATATTGGCTACGGAAAAGTAATTTTACCAAAATCAACAGAAGTTGACAACAAGTAAATAGTCAGTTTAATGCTAAAGAAGCCGAGACTTAATGTCATTAGTGCCGGATACTAATGGAAAAAGGAATGTGTTTATTAGGACTTTCTAGCATTAAAAAACAAACAGAACTTTACTATAACTTAGGGATGTCTAATATTTCGTGTACATAAGAGGACAAAAAACAACCTTATTCTATTGTAATGTAACAGTTCAACTAGAATCTTCAGATAAGTAAGTTTTTTGTTTATCATATATAGGTTGTGTCTACTTCATAAGATCCAGAGTCCAAATCATGAAACTTATTTCTAAATACTCAAATATACAATTACAAGAGTTACTGAAAGATATAAAAAATGTAACATGCAGTAAGAATAACGGAAAGAAATAAAACACTTATTATGTATTATTACCACTATATTGCACAAGTTTTGCGACTGCAGTTTCGACATATGCGGTCATTATCAGGCTTACGTACTAAACTGAATTAAATAGACAAGTCATACTAAAATTAAAGTTGGGTGGTAGGTATAAAATAATATTTTAATAAAATAATATTTTATACCTACCACCTAACTTTAATTTTAGTATGACTTGTCTATTTAATTCAGTTTAGTACGTAGTAGTAAATAATATTTTATACCTACCACCTAACTTTAATTTTAGTATGACTTGTCTATTTAATTCAGTTTAGTACGTAAGCTTGATAATGACCGCATAGGTCGAAACTGCAGTCGCAAAACTTGTGCAATATAGTGGTAATAATACATAATAAGTTTTTTATTTCTTTCCGTTAAAATGATAAATTACCACGTAGTAACGGCCACGACGATCAACTATTTGCAGTAAGAATACTTTAATACAGCTCATTTTTTCTCACACCATCTCTATTAACTCATAATTAAAAAAAATCATCTACTAACACATATTTTAGTTACAATAACAAGTAAAGGGTGTTTTTTATAGAGGTATAAAACTTTAAGTTGGCAACACTTTTTTAACTGTCGGCCATTTTGTCAGCTGTCAAGTGATTTATGTTTAGTTTGGTTTGGCATTTCAACATGAATAGACTGACGCCTGAACAACGCTTCCAAATTGTGCAAATTTATTTTGAAAATCATGGTTCTGTTCGAAATACGTATCGCGCACTACGTCCATTTTACGGTCAACATAATCGTCCATCAGAGCAATTAATTCGATTAACTATGGAACGTTTTCGCACCACGTTTACTCTAAATGATAATACGCATCCACAGAGACGTCGTACAGTGCGTACAGAAGAAGTCATTGCTGCTGTAGTGCGTAGCGTAGAGGAAGACCCGAATCAGTCTATCCGCCATCGTGCACAGGAATTGGATATGTGTCCATCCACTTTATGGAAGTTTTTTGCGGAAAGATCTTGGTTTGCGTGCTTACAAAATCCAACTCGTGCAACAATTGAAGCCACACGATCACCTAGCAAGGCGTAGATTCGGTGAATGGGCCCAAAACAAGATTGCCGTTGATCCCGATTTTCATAAGCGAATTTTGTTTAGCGACGAAGCTCACTTTTGTTTGAATGGATACGTCAATAAACAAAACTGCCGTATTTGGAGTGATGATAATCTTCAAGTGTATGTTGAGACACCGTTACATCCAGAAAAACTGACTGTTTGGTGTGCTTTATGGGCTGGTGGACTCATTGGTCCGTACTTCTTTAAAAACGATGCTGGTCAGAACGTTACAGTCAATGGTGACCGCTATAGAGCCATGATTACTGACTTTTTCGTTCATCAATTGAACAACCATGATGTGCAAGAGCTGTGGTTTCATCAAGACGGCGCAACATGTCACACAGCTCGTGCCACAATTGATTTATTGAAGGAAATGTTTGGTAACCGCATAGTTTCACGTTTCGGACCCGTGAATTGGCCTCCAAGATCTTGCGATTTAACGCCGCTAGACTATTTTCTGTGGGGATATGTGAAGTTGCTAGTCTACGCCGATAAGCCCGAAACGATTGACCACTTGGAGGACAACATTCGCCGCGTTATTGCCGATATACGGCCACAAATGTTGGAAAAAGTCATCGAAAATTGGACCTCCAGATTAGACTACGTCCGAGCCAGCCGTGGCGGTCATATGCCAGAAGTCATATTTTAAATTATAATGCCAGAAGATTATCTTTCGAATAAAGTAAATTTCATGTCAATTTAAAAAATTCATCTTTGTTTTATTCCATTTCAAAGTTCTATACCTCTATAAAAAACACCATTTATATAGTGTCTGTGTGAATTTGATACACTTCTAAAAATATGGTAAAAGTAAAGTTGATATACTTCTAGTGATATGGTGAAAGTATTTCCAGTATGTTATTTTATGTTTAATATACCATGTATGTAAGTTTTATGCCATGATAATAGCCTTTAAATTGATATTTCACACATAACCAAGATCCAAAATTTTTTTATATACCCAATATTTCTGAAAGATATACTGGCAAAGTTGGAGTAATTTAGTATAAATTGCTTTCTAAATTTTAACTAGGTCATCAGACGCATGAGGTCCGCTAAGTAGAGACAATGAATTCTTCAAAAACTATTGATAACAGGGATATTCAGCAATTTCCACCTATAACAGAAATCAATAAGTATAAAACTACAAAGATATATATTACTCTTAAAATCACTTAAAAATAATCCTTTGCTGAAATAAGGGTGAAATGAATTATTTGGCGAAACTATAAAATACACCCTGCTGGAAGTTATACGGTACTTGGATTCAAAGTCATGGGTATATTAAAATTTGATGAACTTCTAGGCTTAATTGATGAAAATAGAAACATTTCCATGAACAACAGATATTTACATATTTAACTGGGACCCTAACCTATTTTATTTTGTGGACAGCCCTATTATTTAATAGAATGGAATTATCTACTGAGTAAAGGCCCTATTTTATTGTATTGTTAAAAATTCTATCAAAAGAACACTTTTTTACTATGGATTTCTTTAAAATTCAACTTATTTCATGTAAGTATCTGTATTGCTGTTGCTCATGAAAGAATAATTAAATTCCGATGTGGTTTCGCTTTCATGTGTATCATTTGACAAGGTTTTTCTTCTATATTCGATTAGCAGTTAATAGAAATATTGAACATATGGAGAAAGTAATATGCAGTGATTTCATGGTATCACGGTGATAAATATGTTTTACTCTATAGTAAAATAAAATTAGATTTTTTTATACTTATATTTGGGCGCATTTGCCCTAAATTAACAGTGTTTTTATACGTAGTAGTGCTTACATATAGTCTAATAGCCAATAAGAAATTAAAGTTTTAGTTAAATGGAAAATTATGCTATAACCTGTAAATATAACGTGTTTGTTATGAAATTGTCAAGTAGCATAGGAATTATTAAAAAAGAATTTGTAAAGAAGAATTTTGCTGGAATCATGAAATTGCAGTTTTATTTTTGATTTATGTGATAGACTGTTTCTTTTAGAGCCTTGTAATTAAATTGGTATTCCTATGGTAAATTAAACTTTATCGTTTGTTTTTTAGCAAAACGAAGCATGAGGAAAGAAGCAATGACACATTTTTTTTTGTAGAGTGTGATTTAATAAAGTCTGAAGAGGTTGAGATAAAGGATGAGGATGACCAAGAAAGGTAAGTGCATTAAGAGTTATAAGGAGTTTGCATAAGATTAGTAAGGTAATTGGAAACAATATTAAGGTTGGTTCACTTACCATTCACGTGCCTATTAAAAACACTGTTCTTAAGTCTGTAGTTGCAAAAAGAGTGTAAATAAAACTGTTATTCAGTATAATGACTAGAATATATGGAAAGCAAGGATGTAAAAAAAAGGGTCATAAAATATTGTTCATGTTTTTGTTTACCCTGTATGCTTGTATTAGATGAATTCGTAAGCATTATAAATTTATTAAAACGACTTATAAGTATAAGCAACGTGACAAATGTAAGTTGGATGTGTAGGAATGGTCTGTCACCCCACAAAGAAAATACAATAGGCCTCTAATAAATGTCTTCTTTAAGTTTTTATTTCTCAGAAAGTTTTCATCTCTTCAGAGTCACATAAAATGTGGTGTCAAAAATATTTTAAATTTGGTTTTTATTATCTAGCATCATAGAAAACTACTATAAAAATTGTCATGCTGCCCCATCTCTAGAGTGACGCCCATTATAGTACAGGGTAATCATTTTTAGATGCCCAGTCCTGATTTATAGAAAATTGTTGGATGTTTATTTTTTTTCTAAAGGTAGAATGGTATTTTGCAGGCCTAGGAGTATACTGACTTATTTGTAATTTAGTTGTGAAAACGACGTTGGGCGCCACGACGCCAAACAACTTTTTTTCCATTTTTATTTTGTAAAATGGCACTGGAAAACCGCAATTTTTATCAACATTTTTTTCTTAAACTGTTTTTTTCTAATTTGTTTTGTAAAAAAGTTGTACAGCTAAAATATTATTTTTTGGTCATCGCGGTTGACATGGATCGTACGCCACGTTTGGCGATTTTCAAAACAATTTATTCAGTAGATGGCTATCATACTTTAATCTGACAACTCTTGTTTGCACACCTATTAAATTCAATAGAGTTAAACTAAGTAAACAGTCTGTTAATAGCTTCTGGTTGAAGGGGTTTCCCATGCTGAAAAACTAGATATTCCTATTTATGGAGAAGCAAGAAATTCTCAGAAGCCGTTAGACTGTATCGAGACCATTACCCCTACAATTATCTCCCGGATCACACTATGTTTTGTCAATTAGAATGAAATTTGAGGAGCAATATGGATGCATTTTCTGGGCAGAATGATATTTCTAAAAGAAAAACTGTTTTATAATTATTATTATTAACACAATTGATTCGAACGATGACCGAGTTTTGTAGCAAAAATGATGATTAAATATGACAAAGAAAGTTAGTTTCGGAATTATGAGCAGATGTCATTTGTCAGCAATGGTAAACCTAACAGGGGGGATAATTGGGAGTCATTTGGTTCGACCATACTTTTTGAGGGGACACTAACTGGAAATAGATATCTTACCTTGTTGGTTAATACTCTACCAGTTTTATTAGAAAAGGTTCCCGTTATTTTAAGAAGGCATATGTGGTATCAATACAATGGAGCACTGCCTCATGTAACTGCTGCTGTTAGAGCGTATTTCAATGAACGGTTTCAACGAAGATGGATAGGGCTTAGCAGCCCAGTTATTCAATGGACACCTAAGTCATCAGACCTCACGCCGTTAGATTTTCTCTTGTGGCGGTACTCTTAAAGATATTTTATATAAAACTGCGACAAATGATATTGAGCACTTAAAGGCAAAAATATCAGATGGGTACAATAGTATGTCTGGAGAAATTATTTACAGAGCTTTAATGAAAAGAATGGAAAAATGTATGGTATATGGTAGAAGAATGGAGACATGTAGAAAATTTCTTTTGATGCTTGGTTTATAAGTCTGAAACATTTAATTTTACAAATGTGTAATAAGTTATATAGTTTTTTTTGTGTTAATAAAAATAATGTATTCTTGTTTTTTTATTGTTTGAAGATGTTTTATTAAAGGAAAAATCTCAACAGCATAGTAACTAATATTGTTCTAATTGCCAAACGTGGCATACTGCGATGGCCAAAAAATAATATTTTAGAGAGTTTTTGTTGTATAACTTTTTTACAAAAAAAAATTAGAAAAAAACAGTTTAAGGAAAAAATGTCGAGAAAAATTAGGGCTTTCCAGTGCCGTTTTATAAAAGGTATATCGATGGAAAAAAAAGTCGCGGCGCTCAGTGCTGTTTTCACTACCAAACGTCAAATAAGTCAGTATATTTCCTGACATGCACTATACCATTCTACATTTAAAAAAAATATATTTAACAAGTTTCCATAAATCGGGGCCGGACGTCTAAAAATGATCATCCTGTACATTACTGAAAGTCTAGCAATGCAGTGCTCCACTTAAGAAAATACCATTAGCTGATGTTTGACATCAAAGTTAAACCACCCATCAAATCAATGAGAATTTTCGACAACAATATTGACTGACGAAAATTGTGTATAAAAATACGGAATGTTTTCTATTTGGGACATCCTACGCTACGAAAATCTGAGGCGGCGCGACTGATATTCGGGTGTCTTGGAATTCATTTCCAATGTTGAGTAGTGGAGGGACACAAACGGCGTCCCATCCAAGTGATGCTTATCCTACACATATCCTACCAGCCTCGCGCTACCTGCCAGGAAGGTCGCTGGTTGCGTAATGGACCAGGAATTTGAGTTTTCGTTCAAAATTGTCAAGAGCCCTCAATTATTACCGAAATCAGACATTTTTTTTTTTAAATATGAGCATTTAAAAAAAAATCTGTACAAACGAAAAGAAGCCGATTTGCAAAACAAAACCTCAAAATTTTAAAAAATTGCAAAAAGCAGCATGAAATTAGTAGGTGAAATTTCGACGTTCACGTGATTTCAAGTTTACGCGTTCAAAACTGGTTTCTCGGGAATTTCTGAGATGGCTGAATCTATTTTCGGGGTCATTTTGATCATACACACTCTTTCGAGGGGTGAAATGGGGGTTGGAGAGGGAGAAATTACAATATTCACCTGAATTAGAGTTTCGCGTTCAAAACTGGTTTCTCGGGGGTTTCTGGAGTCGCTGAATCTATTTTCGTCATTTTATTTTGATCATATACACCCTTTTAGGAGGTGAAAATGGGGGTTGAAGGGAGAGAAATCTAGATATTCACATTAATCTTTTTTTTATTAAAACATCATTGGAAAATGGATCAGAATAGATTTCCTTTAATGATCACTATCAACGCGTATAATAAATAATTCAGGAATGAGAGTACATTGTAATAGATTGTGCCTAGTTCACCCATTTTAAAATTTCTAGGTCACATTCTTATAAGTAATCAGTTTATTTTCTATTTAAAAATATTACCGACAATAAATATAGGAGTACCTTGTTGATTGTGATACCATTAAAAATTAATCTTCATAATAAATAGAATTTCACTTCATAATAAATAAGATTTCACTTCATAAATATATTTGGATTGAATGCAATAGAGAGATTTTATTGTACTTATCATTAAAATATTGAAAACAAATTGGTGGGTATCAGTGCAGAAAGGCCCCCTCCATAATCTTCCAGAAAATTGGGTTCGTCGAAATTGTCTGGGTTTTTGAGATATTGTAGCCCTTGTCATCCTCAATAAAGGACTCCCGAGCAGAATCATCCATATTGAGTATTTTGGCTGGTATAGCTCACCAAACCTCCATAAAGACAGTTAAGGAAAATTGAGATTTTAATATTGAGAAAGTTATGGTTTGCTGTAGTAAAGACCTTTGCCGTCTTCAAATTAATTATTTTCTAGCTATATGAAGGTACAAAAGCTATTTAGAATACAATTCTATGGCAATTCTGTATTTTTGTAATATTTTTCAACAATTAATCAATTTAAAAAAATAAAATTGAAAATACAATTTTATAAAATCTTATAAAATTTTAAATAATTATATGAAAGTTCTAATTGAAATTTAGATAATTTAATAAAATTTAAAGCAATTTCATACAATTTTATAATAATAAGTATATAAATTGAATAGATCATTTATCTATATCTTTTTTTAATAAATAATATAAAACTTTTATACAATTGAGTTTGGAAAATTTTTCCTCGGTATCGTGATGGAATTAATGTAAAACTCATAAAGTAAATCGAGAGTTCATCTTTTATTTTATTCTTCAGTATCAGCATTAATTTCTTCCCCTCCAACTCTCATTTTCACCCCTTAAAAGGTCCAAATGACCCGAAAACAGATTCAGCAACCCTAGAAACCTCCGAGGAATCAGTTTTGAACGCGAAACTGTAATTCAGGTCAATATCGTAATTTCTCCCCCTTCAACTCCCATTCTCACCCCTCAAAAGGATCAAATAACTCCGGAGTTACCCCAGAAACCTCCGAGGAACCAGTTTTCAACACGTAAATTTGAAACCACGTGAACTTGAAATTTCGCTTCCCAATTCCATACTGCTTTTTGCAATTTTAAAAAATTTCGAGGTTATGTTTGCAAATTGGCTTCTTTACGTTTGTTCGGAATTCGCTTACGAGTATTGAAAAAAAATGTCTGTTTCGTTTATAATTGAGGGCTTTAGACATTTTGAACGAAAAGTCAAATTCCCGGCCCACTGTGCGTCGATCGGGTCTCGCGCGTTTCTGGTCCATTTGTGAAATATGGCGGGTGAACACGCATTCAACATGAAGTTTGTGGGTAAAGTAAAGAAGCATCCCGAATTGTTAATTATAATTTGCTCCACTATTCACGGAAGGATGTCATGGAGAAGAGTTTGGTTGCCACTAGGTGGCATTAGATTTTTTTTGCCTCCATAATGAGAGGAAAAACAGTGGATTGGGATAAAAATACTAAAAACTGGGACGCATTTGAAAAACAATAGAACTTCAGTTTGAACAGTAGGGTTGGCAACACAGCAAAGAGGTCACTTGTTGCATGATACAACTTGTTTATTTAGGTACCTCACAACTATGTTTACTTACTACCTACTTGTTTTGTTAGTTTCGCATAATATGCCAACATGTGTTTTATTATTATTGTATTTTCGCGTAAAAATTATAGTGTTTTCACATAATATTATAACGCATTACGGATGTGATGTGAATATAAATTTTCTAAATACATCAGCTCTACTGCTAAGGAAGGTACACTTGAGGGGTGACAAAGTAGTTTGCTAAATAATTTCTCATATCGTTAGTAGAAGATTGAGCATGAATAACTGCAGAGGTTTGTAAAGGTAAAGCTGTGACACCGTTGCTGAAATTTTCGTTATGTTTTGGAATGCTGTATTGAATATCTTCTCTTTTCCTAACCTAATTAAGAAGAACACAAACACTTTTAATAATGTCATTAATTTTCTCTGGATTTCGGTAATGGATTGGACTATTCAGTACCTGAAATTTCTCGCAAATCATTCCAAACGTGCATTCGATAGTTTTTCTACCTCGACTTACATGATAATTGAGAACTCTTTTTACATTGTCAAAAATTATTTTTCAATATGGTAAATAGAAGGATAATGGGAACGTCTCATCTGTAACGAAGTAAAAAGGAAAAAGGCAGTCATTTTCATCATTTGAAAGATTAGGGCGTGACGGAATATCAAGTCCGCTGTGCGTCAACCAGTATTTAATTGCTGAAGCACGGAATCCGGCACTGTTTCTCGCTGCATAACCAGTTTCAATCATTGTAAATAAACCGTCAGCATCACAACAAGCCATTATTACAACGGAATGGTAACCTTTGTAGTTCAAATTGCTTGAGCTACTTTTCGGCAATTTTTCAATGCGTACGTGTTTTTTCATCAATCCTATGCAATTCGAGAGATTCCACAATCAGGAAAAATGTTCGGTTATTTGCTTCCATTCTTGTTTGGTTGGTAATGAAATGTAAGTTCCTTTGAGAACATCCCAAAATATTTTAGTAGTCTCATACACGATATACCCAATCGTGCTCACCTCTCTGACGAAGTAGAACGAAAGTGAGACAAACCCGCTCCCAGTAGTCAAATATCTGAAAAAGTCTATTAATTTTAGAAATTTAATTGTACTAGTTTAGTAATGACTAGTTATTTTATCATTTGATTTTCGTTAGTTTTAATATTCCTGTCACTAGTTTTGACTTGAAAATTTTAGAAATGCTCGTTATCATTTCTTAAATTTGTTTTTATTTTACCTACATTCTCCGGTTACTTCTGTTTTTTATTTTAGCTTCAGAATGTACAGGACGATTTAAAAAATTGGAGATTAGTTTTTATTCGGAACTTGAAGCCGGTACCTAGTAGCTCAGGCTAGAAGAAAAAGAAACCATATTATCTAACGGAAACGCCCTACCATTTATGAAGAGCAACATAGCTGCTGCTCCTGGGAATGTGTAACCGATCCCTGAACTATCTGAGTCTCAGTTTGATGAAAATGTTGATGACACGCTGGAACATCCAGAGCCATGTCAACACTCCCCTGCTGAAGAACCACGCCTCCCTCTACCACTACCACAACAACCGGTTTCTCGTATGGATCTATCT
>CM032451.1:91500833-91725833 GCA_019049505.1 Pachyrhynchus sulphureomaculatus
AATGAGTACCGCGTTTGCTCACAGTGGATCAAAAACACCAACGTGTTGATGATTTTGAGCGTTGTTTGGACCTGTTTAAGCGCAGCAGAAAGGATTTTTTCATGCGATATGTGGCAATGGATAAAACATGGATCCACCACTATACACCGGAATCAAATCAGCAGTCAGCTGAGTGGACAGTAGCCGGTGAAAGCCGCCCGAAGCGACCAAAGACACAACTGGGGAGGTTTTGGTCTCTGTATTTTGGGATGCGCATGGAATAATTTTCATCGACTATGTTGAGAAGGGAAAAATCATCAATGGCGAATATTATATAAAGTTATTGGTGCGTTTGAAGGCAGAAATCGCAAAGAAACAAGAAAAAAGTATTCTTTCATCAAGACAATGCGCCGTATTACAAGTTCATGGTTACGATGGCAAAATGGCATGAATTAAAGTTCGACTTGCTTCCTCATCCACCGTATTCTCCAGATTTGGCCCCCAGCGTCTATTATCTATTCACAGGCCTCAAAAAAATGCTCGCCAGAAAGAGGTTTCGCTCCAGTGAAGTAGCCGAAACTAATGCCTATTTTGAAGGCAAAGACAAATCCTTGTACCGCTTTTGAAGCAGACTATAAAATAGAATAAAGTCGAATTTTGCAAAAAAAAATGTGTTTTAAGTAGCAGCCCACGTGTTACTAGAACTAAAGGATTTTCCATTAAGTCATTTTTGAATTATTTAAAAAAACGTCTACTTTTCTGAAAATTTATTATTATATAATGTAAAGTACAAACTCTACGATTAAATGTGGAACACAATATCTGACAAATGACCGCCCTGACTCTTCTTGCAAATCAGTCGTTCTTTTGAGGAAATTTTTCATCATGATTTCGCACATTTGTGGGCGTGTTACAAATTCGTACTCTACATAAGCAATTAATAGGACCATATAAGTTGGGAATGTGGAATCTTTGGCTCAATGATACGAGGCTGGTTTGAAAAGTCCGTGCAAAAATAAAAAACTACTTATGTGTTTGGGGTAAACCTTTTTTATTTTTCGACATAGTCTCCTTTTAGGCTTATACACTTCGTCCAACGATGTTCTAGTTTGTTCATCCCTTCCGAATAATAGGATTTGTCCAAGTCTGCAAAATATCCATTAGTGTCCGCAATCACCTCCTCGTTTGAATAAAATCTTTGTCCCGCCAGCCATTTCTTCAAATTGGGGAACAAATAGTAGTCCGAGGGAGCCCAAGTCTGGAGAATAGGGGGGATGTGAAACGAGTTGAAATCCTATTTTCATTAATTTTGCGACCACAACTGCTGAGGTGTGTGCTGGTGCGTTGTCGTGATGGAAAAGGACTTTCTTGTGGGCCAATCGCGGGCGTTTTTCTTGCAGCTCGGTTTTCAAACGGTCCAATAACGATGAATAATATTCACCTGTAATAGTTTTACCCTTTTCCAGATAGTCGATGAGGATTATCCCTTGCGAATCCCAAAAGACAGTCGCCATAACCTTTCCGGCCGAAGGAACGGTCTTCGCCTTTTTTGGTGCAGATTCCCCCTTGGTAACCCATTGTTTAGATTGTTGTTTGGTCTCAGGAGTGTAGTAATGTATCCATGTTTCATCCACAGTGACGAAACGATGCTTAAAGTCCTCCGGATTCTTCTGGAACAGCTGCAAATCATCCTTGCAACACTTCACACGATTCCGTTTTTGGTCAAGCGTGAACAATCTCGGCACCCATCTTGCGGATAGCTTTCTCATGTCCAAATGTTTATGCAAAATATTATGTACCCGTTCAGTCGAGATGCCCACAGCACTAGCAATCTCACGCACCTTAACTCTTCTGTCATCCATCACCATATCATGGATTTGATCAATGATTTCTGGAGTCGTAACCTCCACAGGCCGTCCAGAACGTTCAGCGTCACTTGTGCCCATATGGCCAGTCCGAAAATTTTTAAACCACTTATAAAACTGTTCTAATCGAAGGTGCAGAGTCACCATAATGTTTATCAAGCTTCTCTTTAGTCTCTTGAGGCGTTTTGCCTTTCATAAAGTAATGTTTAATCACCTCACCAAATTCTTTTTCGTCCATTCCTTGAAAATCACTCGACTTTCTCGATTCACACGAATGCCAAACACAAAGAAATAGACCAATATGGCTGAAACTTGGTGTGCGTTCATTCAAGAGATGCTACTAACTAAACATGACCTCGATACGCGCCGGTGGTGCCATCTCTCGGACTTTGCACGGACTTCTCAACTCAGCCTCGTACTACTCAGTATATATCACCACTACACCAAACCCTTTATTTTTGCACTCGACGCGCGTTTCGCTAACCATGTTAGCTTCATCAGGAGCGATGATCGACTAAAGCTACAAATCTACCCTATTTATCAAGTAACCAATAGAGGGGACTATAAGGAATAGGCCCTCTGTCTTTATTTAAACTACTTTTACATTTTATGATTTCTATACTTTCGTATGCGTTCAACAATCTCTTATCTAACATTATCTAATGTTACAGTATGATCAGCTTCAAGGGCATGTTCGGCAATGCTAGACTTTTCTGTTCTATTGTATTTTAAGTGTGCTAAATGTTCTTTAAATCGTGTTTTAATTGACCTTTTAGTTTGCCCAACATACTTTTTGTCACAATCATTACAACTAATTTCATAAATTCCACTTTTCTCTAAATTAGGAATCTTATCTTTCGGATTTCCTAAGATATTCCTCAGATTGTCTGATGACTTATAGACTAAGGTGAGGCCTATCTTATTAAATACCTTATTGAGTCCCTTGCTATATTTCGGTTTATATGGTATGGAGACATACTTGGTGTTATTTTCTTCGCGTGTAAAAAAGGTGGAATTCTGAATATTAAACCTAAATTTATGTCTATTTATTAGCTTATTTACTAAGTCATCGTCATAACCATTAACTCTAGTTATATTTCTAATACGATTCCTTTCTTTATTAAAGTTTACTCTATTCAGAGGGAAAGTGACCAAACGATGAACTAAAAAATGTAATTAGGCTAATTTATGTTGTTTGCAATGAAATGAATCATTAGGAATGTATCTATCTGTTACTGTGTCCTTTCTATAGATATCAAATTCTAATCTATTATTATTTTTAATAATTAAAATATCTAGAAAAGGCAATTGTCCTTTGTTCTCAACTTCGCAAGTGAATTTAATGGATTCATACTGGCTATTTAATTTAGAAACAAAATCATCAATATTTGCTTTCTTTGTATCAAAAATCGCGAAAATATCATCCACATACCTATACCATACCCTTGGGAAATATTCGAATTCTTGACTGGCTTCGATTTCAAACTTACTCATGAATAAATTGGCTATGAAAGGTGATAAGCAATTACCCATAGCTGTTCCTTCTTTCTGAACATAAAATTGATTGTTATATTGGAAATAATTTTGTTCCATACAAAGTTTAGATAATGTTAAGTATTCACGAATAATTTCATCTTCAAAGTCATTCATTCTAAGTAATTCTTCGAGATATTGTAAAGTTTGTGGAATTGGCACACTTGGGAACAAAGAACTAACATCAAAAGAAATTAAGACTTCACCTTCATTAAGAACTAGATTTTTTGTTTTATTAATGAATTCTAATGAATTCTTCACTGCGAAAGTATTTACCGGTAACTTCTCAAATTCTTTTGATAACCATTTGGATACTAAATATGTGGGTGATCCGACCGATGAAACAATGGGTCGCATTGCTTTTCCAGGTTTGTGAATTTTGGGTAAGCAATACAATTTTGGTATGGTCGGATTACTCACATTTAATTTAAATTTTAGCGAATCGGAGACAAGGTTCTTACATTTTTTTAAAGAATTTTTAACGTCTGATATCATTCTCGGTAATGGATTTCTTATTACCTTTTCATAAGGGCCAGATTCGATAAGATTATCTACGCGTTCATAGTAATCTTTCTTATCCAGTATAACAACCTTATTTCCTTTATCCGCTTTTAAATAGAAGACATCTTTCTTTTTCAATCCTTTAACTACTTTTATGTCTTTTCGTGAATTAGAATTTGTGTTGTTAACCATGTTTTTCGATATTTGATTACGACATGCTTCCCTAACAAATGATTTACTATTTTCTGGACGTGTACTAATGGAACTTTCAATGTGAGCAACGATTTCTGATAAATTATAATTTATAGAAATATCGAATCTGGCCCTTATGAAAAGGCAATAAGAAATCCATTACCGAGAATGATATCAGAGGTTAAAAATTCTTTAAAAAAATGTAAGAAGCTTGTCTCCGATTCGCTAAAATTTAAATTAAATGTGAGTAATCCGACCATACCAAAATTGTATTGCTTACCCAAAATTCACAAACCTGGAAAAGCAATGCGACCCATTGTTTCATCGGTCGGATCACCCACATATTTAGTATCCAAATGGTTATCAAAAGAATTTGAGAAGTTACCGGTAAATACTTTCGCAGTGAAGAATTCATTAGAATTCATTAATAAAACAAAAAATCTAGTTCTTAATGAAGGTGAAGTCTTAATTTCTTTTGATGTTAGTTCTTTGTTCCCAAGTGTGCCAATTACACAAACTTTACAATATCTCGAAGAATTACTTAGAATGAATGACTTTGAAGATGAAATGATTCGTGAATACTTAACATTATCTAAACTTTGTATGGAACAAAATTATTTCCAATATAACAATCAATTTTATGTTCAGAAAGAAGGAACAGCTATGGGTAATTGCTTATCACCTTTCATAGCCAATTTATTCATGAGTAAGTTTGAAATCGAAGCCAGTCAAGAATTCGAATATTTCCCAAGGGTATGGTATAGGTATGTGGATGATATTTTCGCGATTTTTGATACAAAGAAAGCAAATATTGATGATTTTGTTTCTAAATTAAATAGCCAGTATGATTCCATTAAATTCACTTGCGAAGTTGAGAACAAAGGACAATTGCCTTTTCTAGATATTTTAATTATTAAAAATAATAATAGATTAGAATTTGATATCTATAGGAAGGACACAGTAACAGATAGATATATTCCTAATGATTCATTTCATTGCAAACAACATAAATTAGCCTCATTACATTTTTTAGTTCATCGTTTGGTCACTTTCCCTTTAATAAAGAAAGGAATCGTATTAGAAATATAACTAGAGTTAATGGTTATGACGATGACTTAGTAAATAAGCTAATAAATAGACATAAGTTTAGGTTTAATATTCAGAATTCCACCTTTTTTACACGCGAAGAAAATAACACCAAGTATGTCTCCATACCATATAATCCAAAATATAGCAAGGGACTCAATAAGGTATTTAATAAGGTAGGCCTCACCTTAGTCTATAAGTCATCTGACAATCTGAGGAATATCTTAGGAAATCCCAAAGATAAGATTCCTAATTGTGAGAAAAGTGGAATTTATGAAATTAGTTGTAATGATTGTGACAAAAAGTATGTTGGGCAAACTAAAAGGTCAATTAAAACAAGATTTAAAGAACACTTAGCACACTTAAAATACAATAGAACAGAAAAGTCTAACATTGCCGAACATGCTCTTGAAGCTGATCATATTGTAACATTAGATAATCTAAGATTAATAAAAAATATATCTGATAGGAGATTGTTGAACGCATACGAAAGTATGGAAATCATAAAATGTAAAAGTAGTTTAAATAAAGACAGAGGGCCTATTCCTTACAGTCCTCTCTACTGGTTACTTGACCGGAACTGATGGCCTTGCCTATGTCTTTAGTTCCGCTTGAGTAATTCAAGGGTTAGGCTAAGTATAAATAGGGTAGATTTGTAGTTTAGCTTTAGTCAATCATCGCTCCTGATGAAGCTAACATGGTTAGCGAAAAGCGCGTCGAGTGCAAAAATAAAGTGTTTGGTGTAGTGGTGATATATACTGAGTAGTATCATTGTGCCAAAGATTCCACATTCCCAACTTAATTCAAGGGTTAGGCTAAGTATAAATAGGGTAGATTTGTAGTTTAGCTTTAGTCAATTATCGCTCCTGATGAGGCTAACATGGTTAGCGAAACGCGCGTCGAGTGCAAAAATAAAGTGTTTGGTGTAGTGGTGATATATACTGAGTAGTAATAGGACCATATAAAGCAATAAGTATATACTTAACAATGTAGCTAAAAACAGCGTAACAAACCCATGTGCATATGGCACTGGCATGCGAATGAATACAGTATAAGTTCATAAAACTATAACGAATCCGTGACGCCACGAATGATTTAAAAGGCATGCCAAGTTCACATTGATAGACTATTCCGTTATAAACTGAACATATTTTGTACACCGTGATCCTAACAAAACGCGTAGTAAATCTTGGCAGATAGAAATAGTTTCTTGATCTACCGCGACCTCTGGATTCAACAAAATTAAGTTATTCCAATAAAGAAGGATAAATAACATTACCATGAACGACTTTAAACAGAAATATTATTGAATGAAATTCTCTGCGTCTCTCAAAATTGAACCGTTGCTGTAATAATATTTCATTGTCTATTCGTCTCTGTGGGTACACTCCCCCGTCTTTTAAAGAAAGAAATTTTAAAAAAAATTGCACTTGCTTTAATGCATATATCATGTTTACTATAAATTGGCGGCCACATTTGTGTGGCTTCCGCTGTTATTTTGTCTGTGTAAGCGCGAGAACTTAGAGCCAACCAGAATCCCCACGTGTATTTTCTACTTTAATTAAAACCGATCTGTCAAAATAATAATCACACAGTAAAGGAGGCAGTTTTTTTTACTAAACGACATTACTGAACAATTACTAGCGTTGAGCATCAGTTTATTGACGGCACACCCGTTATAAACTTTGTTGAGAGCGTTTTGTAACTTTCTGCAATCCTCAAGTCTCTCAAGCGGTAGTACAGCTTTAAGGTTTAAACAAATACTCGATAACTGACATCTACAACTTCAGAAATAGCTTCTATAAATATCTAAAAAAGTAGGAGCCCCAGGTTGGAATCCTGGGGCACTCCAGATGATGCTCCAAAAAAAGATGCAAACCCATTATATTAAACATATTCAGATCGCTGCATCAGATATGACTGGAAAAAATGCACACCTCTCTGACAAATCGAAGACTCTAAGCTTGGCTAGAATGATCTTGTGGTCTATTTCATCAAAAGAATTTGAGGAATCCGTGAAAACTATATCAAATGATTCAAAAAAAGTATATAAACAAATCGTAAAAAAAGGTCTTAACGGTACCGAAAATATCAGTAATATACGAACACGCCTCGCAACGCCACTAAGTGGTGCACCATCGTCGCTGGCAATATCGCCCGTATAAAAGCAGTCACTCAGAAATAATTATTTTAAAAGGGATGACTGGCAGCGACGGCGTAGCATCACTTAGTGCCACTGCGGAGTGGTTCGTGTGTAAGATAATTAAAAATCTTAAATAAGTGGAAAAGGCTGTATCACCTTAATCATTGAACTTTCCTATACGTGATACTTTCTTAAAAGTAATTATTATATGAGATCTACTATCTGGCAAAAAGAATGTCCCATATTTTTTATAGTTTTCGTTACTCATTAATTATGTCAAGTCTTCATTGATTTTTTGGGTGTTTTAACTTTGATGTCACACATTAGTTAATGCGTTTTTCTTAATTAGAATGCTATATTGTTTATTCTTTATAACGTGCTATAATGAACGCCACTCCAAATATGGAGGCGGTACGATAATTTTTATAATAGCTTGCTATGGCGCAAACTTAAAATATTTTTGACAACTCATTTTATGTTATTCCCAGGAGTCGAAAACCTAGGGGGACCTCCCTTGCTTGGTTTGCGTTCTATCTCGGAGGCCGAGGCCAATCGGTGGTAGTTTTTAGTCGGCGATCGTCGACATTAAGTCCCAGAGGGATCTGTTCTGGGACCGTTTCTTTTTTTAGTATACATCAATAACCTTATTCGCATCAAAATATCAGGCGAATTTACGCTTTTGCCGATGACACCTTCGTTGTATGGCATAATAAAGATATTGAAACCCTTAGGTCGAACACTTCCATCGATTTATTGGAAGTTAGGAAGTTATGTAGTGCTAACCGACTGTCTTTTAATGTCGGTAAGATACATGTTATTAGTTCTGGGGATACGCTTGGGTGACGACTCTTTGCGGGAAAACCTTGCGGCTGTATTTTTGGGAGTTCTCATTGTTACTGATCTCCGATTTAGGAATCACATAATGAAGCTGAGTAGGAGACTTTCTTCCGGTTGCTTTGCTGTCAGGGTTACGACAAATGAACTTGGCCCCGATATTGCTCGAACGGTTTATTTTTCATTGTTTGAGTCCCATCTCGGATAGGGTATTCCATTTTGGGGTTTTGCCAGGCAATATCTTCTGAATATTTTGTTTTTGCTGCAGGAGAAGGCTGTTCGCTTCATCACTGGTGCCCATCAGAGGGAATCCTGTAGACCAGGGGTGCTCAAACGGTCGATCGCGATCGACAAGTCGATCTCGAGTGCTTTTTGAGTCGATCTCGAGAAAAAAATCCCGATATAGAACTATTCACAGATTTTGTTTTAGGTAACTAAAACAAAATGTAATGAATAAACTACTAAAATTTATTCGATCCACAATTAGGCCAGAATAACCCCCTCATCACTTTCTTTTATCGTATTAACCCCCTGCTAGCGGCAAAAGGCGGCTTTATCAAATGAACGTGCGGTACTTGTCAAAGAAAAGCCGCGTTTTTGATTCCCGCCGATTTTTCTAGAAACTTCGGGCGGCGTGTTTGACGCGAACATTCGAGACTTCGTTCGCGCCGATATAAATGTTGCGCCTGCAGGAATAGGAGTCAGTCTGAGTTGCAACTTGAAGGCGATACATCGATACAAAGTTTATTAATAAATAGTCCAAAATGAGTGCGGCGAAGAAAAGTAAAACTTATCATTTTAATAACGATTGGGACGAAGAATTTTTCTTTTGTATAGTGAAGGATAAGTGCATTTGTCTCATTTGCCGTGCGTCAGTTGCAATACCTAAGCGTGGGAACTTAGAGAGGCATCATAAAACGGTTCATAAAAACTATGAAAAGGATTTTCCGTCACAGAGTGAATTAAGAAAACGAAAAGTACGTGATTTGATAACTTGTTTGAAAAAAGAACAAACCATGTTCACAAGACCAGCCAAACAATCAAAAGCTGCAACGATCGCGTCATTTAAAATATCTCATATATTGGCGAAACACAAGAAACCATTTGATGATGGATTGGTTGTGAAGGAAGCATTTATTGAAGCGGGTGAGACTTTATTTGGAGATTTTAAAAATAAAACAGAGATTATGTCTGCTATTAGAGAACTTCAGTTAACTCGTCCGACTGTCACAAGGCGTGTTGAAGTCATGAGTCAGGACATGGCAGATAAACTAAAACATGATATCATGGAATGTACATACTTTTCTTTACAGTTCGACGAATCCACCGATATGACAGGACACTGCCCAGCTGTGTATTTTTATTCGAATGGTATTCAATGACATGTCGGCTAAGGAAGAGTTTTTGACAATGATTCCTCTAAAAGGAAAGACCCGTGGCGAAGATATATATGATGTTTTCTTCAACTTTGTAACAAACTACAAGCTACCAATATATAAACTAGTGTGCATTACAACCGATGGAGCACCAGCAATGACTGGAAACGAAAACGGTTTTGTGGCATTGTGTCGAGCTAATGATGATTTCCCTTCATTTTTTTCCTTCCATTGCATTATACATCAACAAGTTGTGTGTTCAAAAGTTCTAAACATGGAGGAGATTATGGGCATTGCAATAAAAAATTGTGAATTCTATTCGTGCACGTAGCTTGCAACGACGGCTCTTTAAATTGCAGTTGGAAGATAGTGAGTCAGCTGAACACACTGATTTAGACACGGACGTCAGGTGGTTGAGTCGCGGAAAATTCCTAGAAAGGTTTCAAGAATTATTGCCCGAAATAACAGCTTTTCTGGACGAAAGAGGTGATGACACTCAGATGCTGAAAAACGGAAAATGGCTGACTGATTTGGCATTTTTGACAGACATCACAATGCATTTAAACACCATTAATTTGGAGCTTCAAGATAAAGGAAAAAACTATTATTGAGATGATTAGCGCAATAAACGCATTCAAAAGTAAATTGCAACTTATGATAGATCAACTGAAAAGAAAGGATCTGAAAAATTTTCCGTCTTTGAAACCAAGGATTCCTCAGTTGAATTATGATATTTATGAGGCACAATTATCAAATATTTTGGGCCAATTCGAAATACGTTTTTATGATTTCAGTAAATTGGCAAATATCGCATCATTTATGAGTTATCCTTTTTCGTGTAAAAATATTGAGGAATTAGCTACTGAAATAGCAAGTCAGTTTAACATGGATTCATGTTCTGTTGAAAATAAGTTAGTGCAGATTATATCAGATATACATCTCAAAGCCACAGCATCTGATACAAAATTCTGGTGTTTTATATCTGAAGATAAATATCCGAATCTAAAGCAAATCGCCCTTCAACTGACGGCAGTGTTTGGGTCAACTTACTTGTGCGAGTCTGCATTTTCTGAAATGAAGATAATTAAGTCAAAATATCGCAATCGACTAACTGACGAACATGTCATCATGCTTGCGTTTAGTACTCGGTAATTACGTACCATCTTATGAAAAGTATGCTGAGGACATGCAGTGCCACGCTTCAACATCCAAAGTCACTCTTTAGTTAAGTTTAGACACTAGAACTCGTTTGTTTTGTAAGAACCAATAAACTCGCAATTTTGAATAATTATGAGTTTTTTCATTGACATTTTAGAGCAGACCTACACTTACCTTGACTAAAAAAATGCATATTGTGTGGAAAACTAATATCTATGCCACGATACACCCTACCTAGACGACAATCCTGCATCACACTTACTTGCAGCCTCTCAGAGTCGATCGATCGTAGTCTAACAATATTGAGGTGGATCGCCAGCAGTTCAAGTTTGAGCACCCCTGCTGTAGACCTATCTTTTTCTCGCAGGGAATTCTGACCCTTACTTCCCTGTACATCTCTGAGCCCCCTTCGTTGATATATAAGAATCGCTTAAGTATTTAGCGCGTAGCATCTCAAGGGCAGCCGACGGGCTGCGGATCTGCCTTTGCCTGTTCCAGTTAGGGTACTCACGAAGCGTCATTAATATACGAGAGTAGAAAATTGTTTAACCCTTTGCCAACTCACATCAAGACCGCTAACTCACTTAGAGTGTTTCGAAAGTGCCTTAAAAAATTATTAACAATTATATTATGATCTGGGTAGGTGGGGTATGCTGATTCGCTCGCACGACCCCCTCTGTCTTTTGTTGGCTTTTATTCCGTTTGATCGTGAAGCACCTGTGCTGTGTAGGTTTGTATGTTCCGTTTTCCCTTGCTAATGTTAACTACGTATTACTGTTTTAGTTTTATCTACTTGTGTTAATTTTACTTTGACTGGAACTAGTTCTATGTTAACTAGGTATCTTGCTGTTTGGCTACTGTATATTTGATGTTGCGTGTTCTACATCTTAGCTCAGTATATATTTCGTTTTCGGGTTTCTTTATTATTTTGCGTAGATTTAATTTGTTTTATGTTCTATTTTTTGCATTAAAACTATGTTTTCCTATTTCTTAGACTTAATATGCTTTGTCAAAGAAAAAACATTGATTTTTTTACGTTACGTAATACTTTTGATTTGATTTACCGAAAAATAAAAACTTGAAGACGTTTCTTAAAGGACCATTGTATTTTCTTAGTCAGAGGAATTATACCTTGCCTACCCGCCTAACATATTTCTCAAATTGCTCCTATAAGTGGTTTTAATAAATTTTTTAAACATACATATCCATCAAATATAAGATTTATAAATTTCCCACGCATTACAGGGTAAACGAAAACAGTTTATATCGCCACGAATTTAAGTTATTACAAAAAATTTTAAATCGATTTCCTTCTTTATACTCTTACTTTCCATACATTTAAGTCATTGCTGAGTTTTATTTACATTATTTCTGTAAGTACAGAATCAAAAAGCACTTCTTTTAATAGTTCAGTTAGAAATGTAACGGGTACCGGCCAAAACCGATGATTTGACCGGGAACTCGGTTTGGTCGGACGTTTTGTTACCCGGCTGGGTACCCTGCCAAATTTTTAGAGTCAAATAAAACCAAATTAAAAAGTAACATTTATTTCAAAAATGCATAAGAAAAACATTTTAAAATTAACAACAACAAACCCACATTATTTATATTAGTACAAAATTTTTAAAGAAAACAATTCTTAATATGACACCAGCACTGGGATCATAGCAAAACGACTCGGTGTCTGTTAATTGGCATAACAAGTTAGTTTTTCTACAACTGCTATGAAAAGTATATAAAAAAGGTACACTTTCCTACGTTTGCAAATATTGAACATATGCCTCTCTATTAGGGTGTTTCATTTTTAGGCAATATTTTTTTTTCATCTGATATACCAGAAAATCTCATAGTTTATAGAAAATAAAAAATATTGCCGCCGGGTAAAAGGTTTCAAGTCGAACAGTGGCTTAGCTCTTTCAAAAATTCGATTTGCCATCTAAATAACACAGAAAAAAAATTTTCTTTGTTTTAATTGAATTTTTCACTGTTAAAAAATTTTTTTTTGAAAAATCCTTCTTACAGCTTTTGAAGGAAATTAAATTCTCTACAAAAATGTCCTTGAGGTCGAAACCGTACAACCAGTTGTCTCGGAGTTATAGCCCGTCAAACATGAACATTTTTAAAAATATACATTAAATTCTATTTAATCACCAGTTTATTACTTTTACATAAATAATCACAATATATTTTACATTTTAGAGTATTGAAATTTATAATTTAACTATTGATTCGTTTTAATCCAGCAATCAAATTATTATTATTATTAATTAATTATAACTACTGTGAAATAATAACACTCATGTACGGAAATCATATTTTCACGCAAATTCATACAGTTTCGCTAGTTTTAATATTTTATTGAGGTTGGCGCTGTTTCCTATTTTTATCGATCTCTGCGTTTTCGACCTATGATAACTGTCTATCTTTCATTTTTTGGCTGGTTTGCATCGATTGGCACTAAATATAGATCAACATTAATTAACCTCAATGATATTGATGTTTATATTCTGTATGTATGGTGTTGTTTAATGTTATTTTTCGAATATAGAAAGTTTTCTTGCCAATAAATATAAGTTGTATTTAATATTAGTTCTATCTGTGATGACAGGTTGTAATTAAAATAATAATTTCGGCGAAATGTCAGCTAGTAAATTTTCTAAAAATTTTTTTCTGCTTGGACATGAACGCAAATGTCTACCTCAACGGAAACTTCCTAATAACCAGGAAGTATTTAGTTTTTTGATATATAATTATAAATCACTAGGTAAATCACTTCAAAATAGTATAAAAATTGTTATTGATGAAGTAAATGCTATTTGGAGTAAAACAGTTACAATACTTGTTTAAAAATTTTTCAAAACTTACATGTCGTTAATGGTACTGCGGAACGGGCGGTCCAACTAATGGAAGCCTACAATAAAAGCTTAACTGCTGATGAAGAACAGAAGCAGTACTTGTTGCAGGTTGTAGCTTTGCACAGAAAAAAATTCCCAAATGCGAACAAGAAGACTTTAATGTTACCATTTTTAGAAGAATAAACGAAAAATAAATTTTCAATAATTATAACGATTAATGAGTATTAATAATAATTTGATGGCTGGATTAAAACGAGTCATTAGTCAAATTATAAATTTCAATGCTCTAAAATGTAAAATATAATTAAATTATTTATGTAAAAGTAATAAACTGGTGATTAAATGGAATTTAATGTCTATTTTTAAAAATGTTCATGTTTGACGGGCTATAACTCCGAGACAACTGGTTGTACGGTTTCGACCACAAGGACATTTTTGTAGAGAATTTAATTTCCTTCAAAAGCTATAAGAAGGATTTTTTTCGAAAAAAAATTTTTTAACAGTGAAAAATTCAATTAAAACAAAGAAAAATTTGTTTCTGTGTTATTTAGATGGCAAATCGAATTTTTGAAAGAGCTAAGCCACTGTTCGACTTGAAACCTTTTACCCGGCGGCAATATTTTTTATTTTCTATAAACTATGAGATTTTCTGGTATATCAGATGAAAAAAAAATATTGCCTAAAAATGAAACACCCTACTCTCTATATAGTGTAAAGTTAGATAACACCCATACGAGGGTGGATTGATAAGTCTGGCAAATTTCTACGAAATTGCAGGAAAATTTGTTAAGCGGCATGACTGTTGGTAAGTGTGATTTTTGTAACGGTTGTATTCAAAGTTTTAAACAGATGCAACGCGCAGTTATTTGTTGGTAGCTATCGTAAGTGGCCGGTGTTACACGTTTCGTAGAAATAGAGCCGACTATCGTGCAGTGATAAAATAGTTTTATTTAAAAAAGTAGACTACGGCCAAAATAGAAACTGAACTGAAGGAAGTGGAAACCCTGCATCAGCACTCAAGAACATTTATTTTCTGGATAAATCAATTTAAACGTTGCCGTACGAGCACTACAGGTGCTGCACGTTCAGGACGTCCAAATGTGATTTTTTTCTGAAGAAATGGTCGATAAAATTCATGGTATCGTGGTCTTAATATTCGACATGAAGTGCTAAAAATGAAAAAGATGAGCATGCATGTCAGTCAACGAACGTGTAGGGTGCCGCGTTCGTCGACTCCAGACCAAAAACGAACGAACAAGGTCATTTCAAAGTCGGGTTAGGAAAAGTTGCAGCGTAATCCGAAGGACTTTTAGTGTCGTTTTGTGACATTAGACGAAGCGTGGATCCAGCATTACACCCCGGAAACAAAACGGCAGTCAAAACAGTGGGTTGGCAAAGGTAAAAGTTCACCAAAAAAAGCGAAAATCTTTTTATCGGCGGGATAAGTGATGGCAACCGTTTTTTTGGTGTCTCAAAGTATTATTATGACTAACTATTTGGAAAAGGATGAAACAGTGACGACTGACTTTTACTACGCAATGTTATTGGACCGTTTGCATAACAAATTGAAGCAGAAGCGACCAAGAGTAGTGCGCAAAAAAAGTACTCCTTCACCAGGGTAATACGGCTGCTCACACATCGGCCGTGCTTATAGCAAAAGTGCACGAGCTGGACTTCGAAATAATTCTCCACCAACCATATTCCCGATTTTGCCCCAAGTGACTTTTTGTTGTTTCCTAACTTAAAAAACTAGAATGGAGGAAAGAAATTTTCGTCTCGTTATTTGTACGAGTATTTTGCACAGTTAAAAACAATTTTTTTCCTGCGGGAATAAAAAAAATTAGAATCTCGCTGGACCAAATATATTGAGCTCAATGGAGATTATATTGAGAAATGAATTTTTGTTTTTGCAAATGTCATTTACTTTCTCTTTTACAAGACTTTTCAATCTACTATCGTAATTTAGTTATTCAATTATAAAGCCAGTTAGAATATCAAATATACATATTAAAGTGTATTCTAGTGTACTTTTGGCGGAGTCGTAGAAAAAGGATATCACGAACCACGTGTAGAAACCAATTTTTACACACACCAAAGGCCATACCTGTGTGGACACTTGCTAGATAATATAGTATTTTTACTAGATAATAAAAATTTAAGGTCTATGGGGCTTTCTTTTGACTGTAGAAAAAGTCAAAAGAAAGCCCCATAGAGCTTATTCCTTTGAACAATATTAAGTTGTACAACACCGGATTAGATGAGGGGAAAACTTTGTTTAGTGGCGTATTTATTTATTGTAATATCGGCCAAGGGTTATCGATCTTTAGTTAATCATCTTCAGAGCTTAGACGATGGTAACGACTAATTTAGCTACACTTATTTATAGAAATAAAAATAATGCCAGCCACACTAACCCTTGTAAACTGTATACACTGACGAATTCGTTGAACTGTTTGAATATTATATGATCCTGTTTTATGAAGAGTGGGTGTTAGAAAGATAACTTATAAATATTATAAAGCAACGTACGGTATAGTACTCAGGACATTTAATAACAGAAAGTCGATGCTGCATACCAACTTTATATTCCAAGGAAAGATCGAAAGCCGACGTGGGCAAGGTCTAAAACAAAATTAGTGGCTCCTTAAAAAAAAACTGATTCGGCATGGTAACCGCTATTACTATATTCAGATAAGAGCGGCACCCTAGCTTCGTTGTGATAAATGATGTAAATTGGAATACATTACTGATTGCTGACGTGTACAGAGCAATCGAAGAAGTGGAAGAATGTTGACACGTGAGTTTGGCTAGTAAATATCATACTCTTTGTTTGCTTGCATTATTCCCTTAGTTGTGGAGACCGAGTCCTGAAAATTGTGTTTTGCTAAAGACTAAAAGCGCTTGGCCGAACTATACCATAACTACAAAATAAATATAAAAATATAAAATATGTTACCATATAACTTTATATTTTTGAAAACATTTTAAAAGGTTATGCGATTTGATAAAATTGGTTGAATTGTGTCACTGAAACTGATTCAAAATACCTAAAAATTAACATAAATTCGTCTGTTATTATTCGCAGCGGTCATGAGTAGCAAGGAACAGATTGTTTTGGTTTTGAAATTATTTCTGTGGTGGTCTAAAATTTGACGCAATGAAAATACTCTTAGTTATCACTCTAACTTCTTTTTTTCATAGATTTAATTTCACTAAAGGCACATGTGAGCTAAATTTATAATTATATGCAAAAATAAAGTGTGTGGTGTAGTGGTGATATATACTGAGCGGTCAGCGTAAATCCGCCGTTAGGTTCTTCCGACCATAGACTACTTTCGACATCGAGTTTTCTACCAATCAGTGATAGAGAGGCGCCCAAACTGCGCAAAATTTGGCACTACAAATCTGCTAAATGGGAAGATCTCATGGAATATTTTCGAACTTTCCCTCGGTTAGACGTTTGTTTTCGATCCGATGACCCATCTGACTGCGCCAAGGAGGTTTCCGATGTTATTTTGGCCGGTATGGAGGCTTACATCCCTTTTTCGAAGAAATGCCCTTCCAACGGCAAGCCTTGGTTTGACCTAAAATGCAAAGAAGCTGTTGCTTCTAAACATCTTGCATACCGACAGTGGCGTGAAGATCCTAACACTATAAATCGTAACATCTTTGTTTGTGTCAGGAACAGATGCAAAGAAATTATCGACGAAACCAAGGAGGTACACAATCAACGGATTAGAAACAAACTTCTCGCTTGTCCCGGCAATTCCAGGTCCTTTTGGTCAGTCGCTAAGGCAGTTAGTCAAAATTTCACCAAATCCACCATACCACCACTCACACGGCCAGATAATTCTATTGCAACGACACCTGTTGAGAAAGCGAACTTGTTGGCTGAACTCTTTGCTTCACATTCTACTGTTGATTTCCAAGGAAAAACACCACCTACTATTCCCATAGTGCAGTCAAGGATGCCCGATATTGTCTTCAGACAGCGTATCATAAAACGTATTTTGATGAAGCTAGACACCAAAAAGGCTTCTGGCGCTAACGGAATACCTGCCATAGTTCTCAAGAACTGTGCAAGGGAACTAACACCAGTTTTCTGTAGACTTTTCAACCTATCCTACAGAAAGGGAATATTTCCTTCCTGCTGGAAATGTGCCACAATTCAGCCGATACCTAAAAAAGGCAAGAAGACCTTGCCAAATAACTACCGACCGATCGCACTACTCTCAATAATATCGAAAGTCATGGAAAAGGCTATCAATCAGCATCTTCTAAAATATCTTGAAGGATTCAACATTATTAGTGATCACCAATATGGCTTTCGTAAAAATAGATCAACAGGACATCTCCTGACTTATGTAACACATGTTTGGAACAACGCAATTGAACACTTTGGAGAATCTCGAGCGGTTGCTCTTGACATATCCAAGGCATTTGACAGTGTTTGGCACGATGGGCTGTTGGCTAAGTTACGTTCTTATGGTATGTCTGAAAAGTTCTGTTTGTGGCTCTCATGTTTCCTCAGAGAGCGTTCTTTACGAGTGGCAGTCGACGGATTTCTTTCTAACACCTTCACTATCAACGCCGGTGTGCCCCAAGGTTCCATACTATCTCCTACTCTCTTCCTTATTTATATTAACGATCTGCTGGAAAAGACCGAGAATCCAATCTACAGCTTTGCAGATGACAGTACACTTATCTCTTCATTCACTTTGAATGCTCAGACATCGACTACTCAGACGAATATCCGCAGACAGCAGGAAGTCATTCAACTTAACAACGACCTGGAAGAAATTCTATCTTGGGGTGACAGTAACCAAGTGGAATTTAACGCTACAAAAACCCAGGCGGCAGTTTTTTTTTTTGTCTAAAAAAGTTAACGTTGCAGAAACCCGACATAGTTATGTCGGGGCACTCCATCCCTCTAACATCGTCACTCAATCTGTTAGGCGTTAATTTGGGAGCAAATATGTCCTGGCATGAACATGTTGCAGGCATAGCAAGGAGAGCTTCTCAAAAGTTGGGAATATTGTTTCGAACCAGAAAGCTTTACACTCCACAACAACCGTTAATTCTTTACAAAGCTCAAATTCGACCAACTATGGAATACTGTTCCCATGTTTGGAGCTCCGCTCCCAAACATACACTGCATTTGTTGGATTCTATCCAGAGAAGAGCTGTTCGTCTCATTGGCCACCCGGAACTGACCGACGGCCTGGAACATCGAAGAACGGTTGGCGACTTGAGCCTATTCTACAAGTACTTTCATGGAAAGTGTTCGAAGGATGGGGCCCGCTTAATTCTTCCCAGAGCGGTGCATGTTAGGAGTACACGTCGCGCTAATACTTCACATTCGTATGAGGTTCAGCTTGTTACTCCTCGTACAACGCTTTTCAAGCAGTCTTTTATATGGAGAACATCATACCTTTGGAATAGTTTGCCCAGGACTGTGTTTCCCATCGAGTACAATCTACAGCGATTCAAGAACAACGTGAATCGCTTTCTCCGCACACGTGTCGCTCCTGCAGCGCTTTAGGGATTTCTCTGAAGCACGTGTGCTAAGACCCATAAAAAAAAAAAAAAGAGTAGTGTCATTGTGCCAAAGATTCCACATTCCCAACATAGTTATATTTTGTTGACGGAATATATACATTTCTAATAGGTATCAAAGTACAACCAACGTTGGGTTAAGAAAGATTTAAAAATTTTAAATTTTGCCTGTACCTCTGAATTTGAAGGCTGAATCCAAAGGGTCAACAGCTAAGTAGTTGCGCCATTGTTTTCCTTCTTCACATTTTATGTTATTAAAAAAATCTCCTACCTTCATTACTCAGATATTGTAACGTTTTGAAATCCTTTAAATAATAAACAAGTTATGGTTTTTGTACACTTTTTTTTATATACGGCTTAATTATAGCAACGAATGGTACCTTTTAAGTGCTGTAGGTAGACATAAGTAAAAAATCATAAGTAGCAACAGTGTATACCAGCAAAATATTCCAGGAAAAATGTGCTACTAGATGCGATTAAACGCTCGTACATACTAACAACATAATAGGTACACCTTTCTATGGACGACTTAATCATGGCTACGGATGCTACTAATTTGTGCGAAACAAATAACTAAATATACAGATAATAGAAGAAGAATAATCAATAATTAGGGCGTTAAAAAGGTAATACTATATGTTAATCACATTCTCGCTTTGAAATAGTTTTTGTTCGGGAGTTATCGTCCCAACGAACAGACAGACAGATCAATGGAAATGGTTTATTATGTTTTTTGTGACGAATACAATACTTCCCTTTAGCAAGGAAAATAAAAAAGACTTTAGATACAGATAAGTAAAATATTATACGTAGCAACAGTGCGCAAAACATTCCAGGAACGTTACGTTATTAGATGCAACCAAACGTGCTGGACTTGTAAACTTTCCGGGCAACATAATTTTTCTTGAGTTAAGTTAAGAGCGTTTAATCACGTATCTCTATTTTGGTAGTATTATCCAGTAAGCCCTGTTGCTGGTGCAATTTTTACTTATGCGCACCTACAAATTCTATAAGTACCATAAATTGCTATGATAAACTCGTACCTACGACGGTATTTTCGTTGTCTTATGGGTATTTTACGGGTGTACGAAGGTGAAAAAAAGTTACGTGAACTAGTTGCTGAAACTAATATAATTGAGTTGCAATAATGTCCACAAACCTTTGCTGTCTCATTGACTAAAAGGGCTTAATCATAAACTTAGTCTAATGTGATCATTAGAGGTTTAAATCTAGTAGTCCCTAGTAGCCGTACGGTACAATACCACAAAAATTCGACGAAAGAATGAAAAATGTGTTAAAACAAAAATTGTTAAATTTTGTATCTGCTCCTATGCCTTAGATGACGATTTTTATAGTAAATTTTGTTATAAATAGGTTTATTTGAAGATATTTACAATATCAAGTATCGTAGTGCCAAGAATAAAAGTCAACTGGAGTGGAACCAAAGCATTTATGGTTTTGGTTTGATGAGAAATCGTGGTTGGTTCTTGGGATACGACCGTGTCCACTTGAAGTAACTGTCTGACGTTTCGTACGTACGATTGCACGAGATATCTTCAGCGATCGATCGTTTTCCACATGTGATGCAGACTGTAACTATATTTTTAAGTTGTTTGTAAATTTCTGTTGATTCTCTAAACTTTCGTTTGCAGAGTTTGAGAACAGACGCATGAACTTTGGTTTCTCTTACCAGTACATTGATGATATGACCTGTAGCACGTTGATGTTCAGCTAGAGCTGACTGAACTATTTAATTGTGGTTGCTATTGCCCTTTCAATTCCTTCTACGTACACCGTATCACACGAACAAGGAATTTTATAGACCCCTTCTGTTGTTGAAAATTATGCAAATGTTGGATTGTACGAGTTTACTTCTAAAATGCCATTACTTTTCTTTTGCACCTGTACATCTAGAGACGAAATAGTATGATATGATTGAGTTTCCACTGGAAATTTCATATATAAATGTGGTTGACTGAGGTGATTCGAAAATTCAGATGGTTCAGGTCTTCTTCACCATGTGGCCAGATGATAAATATGTCGTCAACATGTCTGCACCAAACTGAGCTCAAGGCACTTTTTCAAAGGCTTCCTTAACTTCGCACCTATAGGAGATAGTGGGCAACACACGGCTGCTCTTAAAGTTTGTTCGTAAAATATTCCTTGGACAATAAAATATGTAGACGATAGACATGCTTCTATTAAATACGTCAAAGGCCATTCAAGGTTATTACGTCGAAGTATGTCTCATATTATAGAAACTCCATCGTTAATCGAAAGATTTGTATGAGAGAGGATGGATAAATCTGGTAAATGTATACAAAACGGCATGACTGCTGGTAAGCGTGATTTTTGTAACGGTTGTGTTCAAAGTTTCAAACAAATGCAAAGTGCAGTTATTTGGTGGCAGCTGTTACAAGTGGTCGGTGTTACATGTTTCATAGAAATAGATAAAGCCGAGTATTGTACAGTGATAAAACATTTTTATTTAAAAAAGTGGACTGCGGCCTAGATAAAAACTAGGGTGAAGGAAGTTTAAGGGGACTCTGCGCCAGCAATCAAGACCATTTATTACTGGATAAATGAATTTAAACGTGGCCGTACGAGTACTGCAAATGTTGCGCTTTCAGGACGCCCGATTGAGATTTCTTTTGAAGAAGTGGTCGATAAAATTCATGGTATCATGATGGAAGATCGTCGCATTAAGGTTCGTGATATTGCTGAGATGGTAGGCATCTCATATGAACGTATACATAATATTCTGCATGAAGTTCTAAAAATGAAAGGGAAAAATGCAGCGTAATCCGAAGGGCTTCTGGTGTCGTTTTATGGCTGTAAACGAAACGTGGATCTACCGTTACATCATGGAGACAAAACAGCACTCAAAACAGTGGATTGGCGAAGATGAAAGTACAACGAAAAAAGCAAAAATAGTTTTATGGGTGGAAAAAGAGATGGCAACTGTTTTTAGGACTCGCAGGTTGTCGTCATGATTGACTAGCTGGAAAATGATAAAACAGGAATTGGCTCTTATTACGCAATGTTATTGCATAGTGAGTTGAAGTAGAAGCGACCAAGATAGCTCGCAAGAATAGGCTCCTTCACCAGGACAGTGTCTCTGCTCACACATCGGCCTTTGCGATGGCAAAAGTGCACGAGCCGGACTTCCAAATAGTTCCCCATCCATCCTATTTCCCAGATTTGGTCCCAATTAACTTTTTTCCTAACCTCAAAAATTGGCTTGAGGGAAGAAATTTTCATCGAATGGAAAGGTTGTCTGTGCTGTAAACGAGTATTATGCACAGTTCGAAACTTTTTTTTTTTGAGGGTATAAAAAAATTGGAATCTGGCTAGATCGAATATATTAAGGTCATTGGAGATTATGTTGATAAATAAAGTTTTGTTTTGGTAAAAAATGTTATTTATCTTGTTTTTTACAAGACTTTCAACCCACCCTCAACGTCATAACTGACCAAATATCTCCCAGGTCCATCTTTATTAGTGTTCAATCTCCCCAGGCTTGCGAGATTTCTGTCAACCCTAGAGAGGCCTCCTGCAATCGTAGGCGAAATATCTGAACGTTACTCCAATATAACACGGCCTAATCCCAGGAACCACCATTTCTGATGTAAACAACTAGAGGATGTAGATTCCATTGCAATTATATCAGGGATAAGTATTAGACTCTTTTAGTGAATCTGGCTATGCCTGTTCTCAAACGACTCTAATCACTATATCTCATCTTTATTGTTTTTAAAAAATAAATTACAATTAATCCTAACATTAACATCGTTTACAGCCTGTAAAGAGTCCACGACCTTCGAATAAATTTCTATTTTTTCTTTAGCATCATTATTATCGTGAATAGTATGAAACGCAATAAACATATTAAATTTACTAGGATCGAACTTCAATAAATGAAGTGTAAAGTTCATCAAGTTAAAATCTGTATTTCTTTCGGTAGTAATACGAAAAAAGTTTCTTATAGCATTAACCGTTAATTCGCAATAAATTATATTTGGTTCATATTCCTGCGTAAGCTCTTGAAAAAACTTACTAACTTGTTCAGAAAATGCTTCTATTTTTGTATTTTCTTTGTATAAAGTCATTAATCTAAGTAAAAAATACTCAATAAAACTTTCTTCAACCGAAAAAAGCTGTTGCCAAAAACTTGAAAACAACGTTATAAATTTAATATCGTTTTTGACGAAATGTTCGTAAGCTTCCTCAAAAAATTCAAATAAACATTGCGTTTCATCATTATTACAATGCCAATATTTGCACTTATAAGTTTTTATCATGTTGAAAATGAACTCGAAACTAAGTTCATCTGAATAAACCACCAAATAAGTGATTGGCAATAAAAATTTAAGTTTCCTGTCCTGTTGTGTAAAAAAGTGTTTTTTTATGGCATTTTTAAAGAAGTCCTTGTTTAAATGTAAATAGAAACTTACTTCGTTCTTACTTTCGACAATGTTGTTAAGCAACCTAATTCTGTTAAATTCGGCAGTACCAGCAATAATTTCATGTTGTTCAAGTATATCCAAGAAGTTCCACAGTTTTTCGAAAACTGTCGGTGTATATTGATGAGAGACCTTCCCAACATAGTCTACCAAAGATTCAATTATTTTAGTATGATATGTTTTTTCAATGAACTCCATATTAATAAGAATGACGTCCAACACAGATGGTAAAGGGTATTTTAAAAAGTATTTTAATAGTGCATCATATAAAGATTTCTTAGATATGATATTAGTTTCTTTATTGAAGATTACTGAAAAAATACTGATAGAGTCCTTAGGGGTCAAAAGCTGAAAACTCAAAGAAATAGCATGTTTTCTTGACCCACGGTTTTCTATCAAACTATTTATATAAAAAATAACTTTTTCTTCATTTATTCTGGACAACACACTATATAAGTCCCTGAATCTAGATTTAGGTTCAATAGACTGGTAGAAATGAATGAGAACTGGTGCAACGAGTAATGGCTTCTCCAGGTTTTTAATAACTGTAGCTATTTCACGTTGTACTAGAGTTTCTCCTACAAAGTCTAGATAATCGTTGGTCTCCATAACTATCGATAAACTTTCAAATTCATAGTATGAAGTATCTGTTAAACTTTTAAAATATTCAATTATCTTTCTATCGAATCCCAAGTGACTGTATTTTTTAATATAATGGGGCATACTGAAGAACATACTGGAATATATAGGGTGCATCCCAATTAACAGATATATCATTGTACTAAAATATTTAGCGGAAACCTCAGGTTCTTTAGTTAAGAAGTGTTTCATTGCTTTCATTCGTAACTGATATAACCTGTGCGAATTTTCCTCGACGTCGCAACTTAAGAAGTAATCCAGTAAGTTGTTTTCAAGGTCACTTCTTTTGGGTTTTATTATAACTTCTAAAAAGCCAGCTATATCGATTTGGTCATCATCTTGAAACATGATTTTGACTATATTTAAGAGTTTGTTTTCATCAACCTGAAAGTTATAAAAAAAAAACTGCATTTTTGTTTAAATTTCAAACAGGTGATATTCAAAAATGATACCCAAATACACGTGTTAAGAAAAAGGAAAAATATTGTCTGGGCTAGTACGGTTTTTTTTATTATCAGTTTGATTAATTAAACTGTTCTCAAAGTCGTACATCCAACGATATTTAGAAAATGCGAGCAATATATCAGTAGATTTTGTGGGGGAATGGGAACTCGAGACGTTTTGTTTGGGCTGAACGTTTTATTTCAGGGATCGCCAACACAAGATTTATACATGCTTTCTAGATTACGAGAAGGCGTTCTACCGAGTGGACCACGTGAAACTTTTAGAGACAACGGAGCTCGACAAAAATGCCATTGAAATCATAATAAGTCTATACTGGAACCAAACAGCACAAGTACAGTATAAGGGCATAACAACCGAGCCAACAACTATTGAAAGAGGAGCCCGACAGGGTTGTATTTTATCAGTATTCTATCACCGTTATTGTTCAACTTGTACCCTGTCAGTATTTTCGAAGAAGCACTATCGAAGATAGCATTACAATCAACAAATACTCAAGGTCCGTACCATCAAGAGAATCGAGGCCCTGGCAATAATGATATTTCGCAGACTTTTGCGAACAATCAAGCAAATGAAGAAGAAAGAATCTCATAATGGAAGGAAAGATTGAAGGCATACGCAGCATAGATAGAAAAAAACATTTCTGGAGGAAAAATATCAGAGATTGGGCAGGCTTGACAGCCCATGCATTGTTTCGAGCTGCCCAAAACCGTTAAGCGTTCGCCGAGATTGTTGCCAACTTTCATTAATGAAGATGGCATTCTAAGAATTGAAGAAGAATTGTCTATTTGTATTTCTGCCGACGCTGCCGTGTAGTAAACAAAACAGTAGTCAGTGGAGGTAGCCAAGGGATGAAAAAAAAAGGGCCGCCCTTTTCCTATAAGTGTTTTTATGAAATGTGGGTAACAGAAAGTTTTTGGATGAAGGTGAAAAAAAGTACCTCATACGAATTGTATCAAATATCCAAAGAAAAGGGTGGAGTGATTCAAGTAAAAAACTTCAGATTAACGCGCGTTCAACCAAAGGAAAAACGATTTCAATACAAAACAGAATGGATCCCAAATTGTCTACTCTTTTCGGTTATAATATTAAATATCACAGGTCAACATTTGATCTAAAAAAAAACACTCGGAGCGGTATGGTCCTTATGGGGTTTTTGGGGTCGCTGATTACGATGAGCGGGTTGGTTAACCTTCATCACATCAGATACAAGGTCATTTGAAGGTCAAATAGAGAAAAAACCGTAGGAAAAATCTGAAAAAATCATGCGTATGTATTTGAGGTCCCTAAGTCCGAATCCGTAGTTTGTTTGACCTTACGCCTTTTCCCAGAGGTCATTTGAAGGTGAAATAGAGAAACAACCGTAAGAAAAATCTGAAAAATTTCATGCGTATGTTTTTGAGGTCCCTGAGTCCGAATCCGTAGTTTGTTTGACCTTACGTCTTTTCCCAGAGGTCATTTGAAGGTCAATTGAAGGTCAAATAGAGAAAAAATCGTGGAAGAAATCTGAAAAAATTCATCTATTATTTTTTCAGATCATTCAGTTCAAATCCTGCATGATCTTATGCTCAAAAGATATACGGTGGTCATTTTAAGTATCTTTGTATATGTTATATATTTGGAGTTTTACTTTGACAATAAAATGCGTTTTCATTCCTCGCGAAATTATTTATTCTCTTCTTTTTTATAAATTTAGCTCAGTCTCGCTTTAAACTCCGGTATTAAAGTGTAGTTGCACCCAGGGCACCTCCACGTGGTGACGGTGGGCAACGGAGTTTGTTTCACTATCCGGCGAAGTCCCTGGGTTACGGCGTTTATGCCGTCATGGCAACTACTCCTAAAAAAATTATGAGACAGGGTCTCGGAAACCCAGAATCGGCGGCTGGTCAGGGTGGGAAAGCGGGCCCGCAGGCGTCGTCATCATGCGACCGTAGCTCTACATTGGTGGGAAACTTGGCCTCTGTAGAGTCAAATGCTACAAGAAATTCGTCATGTTCCATTAAACTCGACAATTTTTGTGTTGTTTGTGGGGAGTATATTCCACAAAAGAAATTCATGTTTTCAAATTCGTTAAAAGTAAAATATCACCAAATTTATCATATTGATACAAGCTCATTGGATAACTCTTACACACCAAAATCTATATGTCATAAATGCCGCAATGTTCTATATAGAATTGACAACCAGGTATTTTCTCGGCCAATGATATGGAGACCCCCAACAGACCATACCACCGACTGTTACTTCTGCTTAACAAACTTGAAAGGGTACAACCGAAAGAATAAGGATTCTATTTCATATGCACGTGTAACATCTGTGACTTTACCAGTTCTTTTGAAACAAATTCTGATCATATCATGGAAATTAATGAACTGGGACAAGAAGTGGTAACTGATGAAGATATGCCAGATGAAACATTCGAACACGAAGAAGGAGAAAATTTCAGCACAGAAGAATCAGATGTTGAGGAAAATTATATATCGGAAGCCGAAACATTGAATCAAAACGAATTAAGTGATCTGTGCAGAGACTTGGGATTCTCGAAAGATAGATCAGAGCTTTTAGCATCTAGGCTAAAAGAAAAAAATTGTCTATCCACAGGAACAAAAATTTCTGTCTATCGTTCGAGAGAACGTCCATTCAGAAAATATTTTACGAAAATGAATAATCTAGTTTATTGCCATAATATTGAAGGGTTAGTGCAAGAATACGGTATAGAATACACAGCAAGTGATTGGCGACTGTTTATAGATTCTTCAAAAAGAAGCTTAAAAGCTATCTTGTTACATAATGGAAATATTTATGCCCCTTTACCAGTCGCTCATTCTGTTGTATTAGATGAAGAATACCATAATTTTGAGTTGCTACTGCAAAAATTGAATTACGATCAAAACCAGTGGGAACTTTGTGGGGGCTTAAAAATATTTACAATATTACTGGGACAGCAATTTGGAGACACTTCTTATCCGTGCTTTATTTGTGAGTGGAATAGTCGGGTTCGAGTTGAGCATTATGTGAGGAAAGACTGGCCGTTGAGACAAGAATTAATTCCAGGTGAAAAAAACATCATAGGTCCAAGTTTGATATCAACCAATAAGGTCCTACTTCCACCTTTGCATATCAAACTAGGTATTGCAAAGCAACTTGTCAAGGCCATGAGCCGAAACGAAAGTCCTGCTTTCATGCATATTTTTAAAGTGCTGCCTAATCTTTCTGAAGCTAAAATAAAAGAGGGCACTGGACCACAAATAAGAGACCTCCTAAAAAATGATGCATTTGAGAGGAAAATGAATGCCAAAGAAAAAGCAACATGGCAAAGTTTTAGAGAGGTGCCGACTAAATTTCTTGGAAATCATAAAGACCCTAATTACAAAAATATTGTTGGAAATTTAGTACAAAATTATAAAGAAATGAGTCTGAAACTGCATTTTCTCCATTCACATCTTGATTGGTTCCCTGAAAATCTCGGAGATTTTAGCGAAGAACATGGAGAAAGGATGCATCAAGACTTGAGTGAATTTGAAAAAAGGTATCAAGGTGTTTGGGGGATAAACATGTTGGCAGATTATTGCTGGAGCCTGAAGCGAGAATCAAATAAATCTCATAAAAGAAAAGCAAGTCGAAGATCATTTCACGAGAAACGAAAGCGTTCTCGTTTAGAGTAGTACTTCAAACATGCTTTGATAAATACTAAAAGAAGCAAACTCTTATGCTTAATTCATATTAAATACTGACTGCGCGATTTCGAAAATCTACTTGGACACTCGAGACTCTTTACGAAGTTTGAGCCGAATCATTTTTAGTAGTTAACTTACGCATTGAGGTATTATATAAGACAATATGAGAGTATAAGTAGATATAAGGATTACTGTACAAGTAAGTTATTGGGTTCAAAGCTATTGGGTATTAGAGTTTCTTTGTCGACAAGGATTAAATATTGAAGTATACAGATTAATGGTTACTTGATAACAAGGTTGTTCGACATTAGAATTTTATTAATTTGAAATCTATTGGGAATTGAGTTATAAAACGAAATTTAAACATAACATAGCGCACAATGTTTCATCGATACCTCAAGAAACACAGTTGGGATGGACTTTAAATTTACTAGATATATGGAACGAACATCGAGAGTACAAAAATTAGGTCAATTTTTTTTTTTAGATTTTAAAAGTCTATTTCACAGTCACAAAACTAGTCAAAATATTTGTATAGTCTATTTTTTGATATGAACAATATTTTGAGTTTTCCTAATAAGTACCTTTAAACACAGTATTAAAACATTTGCTTGCATCAGTCTACCTGCCATTATTTAGCTTATATTTCACATATTAATTCCCGTGTAATGACCGAGCAGCATAAAAGACATTTTTGATTGTGATATATTAACGTAAATGTAAAATGATATGTATAAGATATAATCAATAAAAATGTACCGTAAATTAACCTCTGTATGCTTCGTAAGTGTACGATAAAAACAAAATTAAATTTAACAACTCAAAATGACCATACATATTTTTCAAATAAACATAAACTGATGATGAAATGACCTATAATGACCTCTGAAAGGCGGCTTGAGTCAAACAAACTACGGGTTCGGACTCAGGGACCTCAAAAACATACGCATGAATTTTTTTCAGATTTTTTCCACGATTTTTCTCTATTTGACCTTCAAATGACCTCTGGGAAAAGGTGTAAGGTCAAACAAACTACGGATTCGGACTCAGGGACCTCAAAAATATACGCATACATTTTTTCAGACTTTCCTACGGTTTTTTCTCTATTTGACCTTCAAATGACCTCTGGGAAAGGGCGTAAGGTCAAACAAACTACGGATTCGAACTCAGGGACCTCAAAAACATACGCATGAAGTTTTTCAGATTTTTCCTACGGTTTTTTTCTCTATTTGACCTTCAAATGACCTTGAATCTGATGTGATGAAGGTTAACCAACCCACTCATCGTAATCAGCGACCCCAAAAACCCCATAAGGACCATACCGCTCCGAGTGTTTTTTTTTAGATCAAATGTGTGTATTCGAATTCAGATTATCATCAAGATATTACTTTTAAAAAATGTTCCAATACTATTTATCATAGTCAACAAATAAAGAAAGAACCAAATTCAGCAGAGACAAGATCTGAAATATAAGAATTTATATTAACAAATGATATATATTTCAAAGGGAATTATAAAAAATGTTATTTCTTACAGATACTCAAAGAATGTAATATCAATAAATAATATGTTTGCGACAATATGACAAAAGAAATGAGTCATACTGTTTTAAGATTGCCGCCATATTACTTTATTTTTAACCTGATATGACATATATGGCATCAGACTAAGTCAAGAATAAGAGCCGAAAACACCACGCCAACCTTAAATCCACGTTATATATATTTGTTGTAGATGAAATCCCAGTTGGAAAGTTGGAAAAATTCTGTAAATCACATCATTGAAGTTGAAAATTTCTACATTTCTATACAGAATGATATTGAACCAACAAACTTAAACTACAAAATGACGTTTTTGATATTTCTAGTCAATGTAAATCAATATATCAATAATATTTCTAGTCAATGTATCTGATCATTTTAAATGTATTAACTGTATTAATGCAAAAGTTGAAACAGATATTAACCATGCAGCGTGGAATGCAGTTAAATGTCCTATTTATAAAACTAAGTTGGATGCTTTTAAAACATCTCTTGCATCTAAAATATAGCAATCAAGTGATGGCTTGCGATTGAGAGCATTGGGGCGCAAACTTAAAGAATTTCCTATTTATTGTCAGAATGTATGTGGTTTGAAAACTAAAACACATGACCTTCTTAATGCTTCCTATCCTTGTTCCTATGATCTTATAGCACTTACCGAAACTTGGCTCGACTCTAGTGTCTTTGATGCTGAGTTGTTTAGTAGTCAGTACAATATCTTTAGGGCTAATCGTAATTTTGCTTTAACGAATACTACGAGGGGTGGTGACGTACTGCTTGCTTTGAGCAAGACCTTCAACGCAACTAAAATTGAATTTCATTCTTCGCTTCCTAATGTTGGTATGATCGCCATAAGATTGGAATTGTCCCATCGTGCAGTTTGCATTCTTCTGATTTATATCCCATCTAACAGTAATACTGTTGCCTATGCCACTCTATTTGAAGAAATGCTGGACTCTGGTTATTTTACTAATGAAGACGATTTGCTAGTATTGGGGGATTTTAATCTTCCTACTTATGCAAATTATGTTATGGATGCCTCTTATAGAGACAACCAAATTTCTTCTTTACTTGAATTATACGTGTTTTTATCTTTAAATCAATATAATCGTAATTATAACGAAAATAATCGTCTGTTAGATCTTGTATTTAGTAGAACTCCACTTAATGTATATCGTGCGGATCATCCTTTGATACCATTGGATCTTCATCACCCTGCCTTACAGATGTCAATTCTGGTTGAGCATATTCATGATAAATTTCCCCTTCTTCAGACTCAAAGGTACAACTTTCGAAGAGCGAATTACCCATCCCTTTACAACGACATTCTACAAACCGATTTTTCATTCTTGGGGTCCTTCAATAATATTGATAACGCTTGCGACCAATTCTATTGTCGTACTGAATTCAGTTATCTCAACAATGTTCCTATTATTCGCCCTAAGACCCTTAAATATCCTAAATGGTACGATAATTCGATAACACGTAAAATCAAAAAAAAGAATCAAGCCTGGAAAAGGTATAGACGTACTAGAAAAATTTGGCGACCTAGTCGAATTTAAACGTCTTCGTAGAGGGATCAAGATCGAGGTTCGGATTGCTTATAGAAATTATGTTACTGAGGCGAAAAGGGACTTCTCTATCAACCCAAATAAATTTTGGTCTTTTCTAAACGAGAAAAGGAGGACAACTCGTATTCCCATCAACATGTATTTTGAAAACCAATTACTTACGGCTCCTCAGGAGATGATGAATTTTTTTGCTAAGTACTTCCAGTCGGCATATGTTGATTCCTCTATGTTTCGGAACAACCCCCCTGATAACTACTCACGTCCCGCTCTTTCATCTCTAATTGTTAACACCATAGAGGAAAGGGACGTGACCAGTGCCTTAAAGAAACTTAAACCTAAATCAACCGCTGGAACCGATGGTCTACCAGCTTTTTTTATTCGGGATTGCGCAGCTGTGTTGTCCAAGCCTCGAACGTTTCTTTTCAATCTGTGTTTAAGCTCGTCGTCCTTTCCCCAAATCTGGAAGAAGTCTAAAATATGTCCCGTATTCAAAAAGGGTGATAAGAGCCACATTGAAAATTACAGACCTGTGGTAATATTGAACAACTTTTCAAAGGTTTTCGAAATTGTGCTATATGACATTATATTTAATCATGTTAAACTTTTCATAACTGAAAGCCAACATGGATTCTTTCCAGGGCGTTCAACCATTACCAATTTAGTTACAATTACTCAATTTATTTCGGAAAGTATAGACAATGGAGGACAAGTCGACGTAGTTTATACAGACTTCTCAAAGGCTTTTGACCGGCTTGACCATGGTATTTTGCTTGAAAAACTCTCCGACTGTGGAGTTAATGGCAACTTATTAAACCTGCTGAAATCTTATTTAATTGGTCATCAACTGATAGTAAATTATCGTGGTTTTGAGTCGGTCATTATTATTGCTACCTCTGGTGTTCCTCAAGGGCCGTTATTATTTAACATATTTATAAATGACATCACCCGAGGCCTTACCTCGTCCTCTTAGCTTTATGCTGACGATCTGAAAATATACCGATGCATAGACTCTCTCCATGATTGTGTAACTCTTCAGGATGATCTAGATACTTTAAATCGTTGGTGTATTCGTAATAACTTATATTTGAACACAAAGAAATGTTTTTCTATGTCTTTCACTCGAAAGAAATTACCAGTAAATTTTTTATATAATTGAAACCATAATGATCTTGAAAAATGTTATCGTTTCAAAGATTTTGGTGTAACGTTTGATGCTAAACTCAGTTTTGTGGACAATGAGACCATTGCTTCTTCTTATAGGTGTATGGGTTTCATTATGAGGAATTCTAGAGACCTTTCAAACATTGAAACCCTCATCACTTTATTTAACGCTTTGGTTCGTTCTAAACTGGAATATGGTTCAGTTATCTGGTACCCAACATATGAGATCCACAGTAATCATACTGAAAAAAATCCAAAGACGATTTGTGAAGTTCCTCTGGTTTAGATTAGATGGTATTTATCCACCATTGGGTTTCCCTAATGATGTTCTATTAAGAAGATTCAATATTGTTAGCCTTTCTCGGCGTAGAGAATATGCTACAATCTTGTTTTTATATAAAATCTCGAACAACAGAATTGAATGCCCTTGCACCCTCTCAAGTATTAGATTCCGTGTGCCATCTCAACACGCTCGCCTAAACCATTCCTTTTTCTACTTGCCTGTTCCAAGAACAAACTTGTTGATGTACTCGCCGATAGACGTTATGTGCATGAATTATGAAAGGGTCAAACATATAGTTGATCTTTTCTGTTGCAGTATAACATCTCTACGTAGGTCATGTTTAACTGTGGATTAGGTCTGTCTCTTTTTATTTTTGTTTTTCTTTAGCTTGTAGTGTAGTTATTAGAATTATTAAAATACTAAATTGATAGATACTTATCTATTTGTATTTGTTATATTTGACTGTTCCTATCCTATAATTGGACTGTTCTGTAGGATAGTTGTATTAAATAAATAAATAAATAATAAGGTGTCTGCGGGTTATAAGGCCTAAAATCAAAAAACACTATTTAAAATATGCGCCCTTAACTAAACGCTACAAGTCCATTCATGCACGGGCGAGCTCCTATCCCACTCCCTCTTGCCAGTGTGCTCGAACGTCGCACAGTTTGGCGAAACGATCAAAAATCGCTCTGGGAGTCAATTTGTGAGCTACCAACGTTTTCTTTTTTAAAAAATAATTGTTAAGAAGTCTAGAAGAGTGAGTCACTGCCGCTTTGATGATTGTTTTTGTTTGCGTATAGTATATCTCCTATAAACTACCTAAAACCAGTAAATACCGTTCCCTTTAGTCCTTTGAGTCATACATTTTTTTAAGCATGTTTTAATAACAGTAATATCCGTATATATGCTTTTCAGATCACTGAATTTAAATCTGATGTCAGATTGAAGATTTTGACCGCTGGCAACTGTCAAATAGCTGTGCAATCACCATCAGCTATTGTAAAACTTAAAATAATCTTATAGCTTTGTGTTTTATTCTTTGTTCATGGACACACACATGAACATTAACCCGGCCTGTGGGAAACAGATATCTCCTCTGATTCCACTCAGGTAATTTTCAGCGGGCGCATCCATGTCGCGGGGGTGGGCCCTACTTTATAAGCAAGTGGCTAAGTCTGCTGAAGGCCCAGTATAGCGGGGTATAACGCTATCCCCATGCCGAGGGATACGGGCGAAGACCATACCGGCGGTGATAGCGGAGAGGATAGACCTTAGCACGATCCGGCGTAAGTGGCAATCCAGCTTTTAGGGGTAGTATAGAAGAGAGGGCACCCTTTTGTCCTTAAGGCGGAAGAACCAAGTAACTGAACAACCGTATAGGATCAGGCAGGCAAGCGGACACCACCTGATTATTTTCCCACGAGAGCACTGTGTGAAATGGATCGGCAGTTTACTAATGTGCTTTGCGATCCGACTAGCGATCGGCGCTGTGTTGGTTCCGGGCTGACCAGCGTGAAGTTGGCTACCGGTCATGCAGATGTGAGCGATTAGGCACCGCATGCAAAAAGGATTACTGGAAAACTACAGTTACAATTGCGTCGCGATGTTACGTTGGGCACCTGGAACGTAACGGGACTCCTGCTGACGAGGAAACTTCATATTCTGGAAAATGAACTTGACCGTGAGAACATAGAAATATGTGGAATTTCTGAGACCCATTGGAAAGGGAGTGGATATTTTCAAACGGATAGAAATACCATCTATATGTCAAGTGGAACTACAGGCAGAAATGGCGTAGCCATGCTTGTTAATAACAACGTTCCAACTTGTACAAAAATCCCATCAAAAAATATCATAATGGTTATTGGAGGCGACTTTAATGCTAAAACTGGCTGTCAAATGGTGTTAGAAACGAACGCGGTGATCATCTGCTTTCGTTTGCTATTAGTAATAGCTTTCCTATCACTAATACCACCTTCAAACATCACCCAAGACGACTTTCCATCAGACTGATTATATTCTGATTAGCTATAGATGGAGGTCATCTATATTGAATCTAAGATCCCGCCCAGGCGCGGTATGTGGTTCAAATCACAAGTTATTAAAGGAACATATGAGAATAAAACTAGCCACCCCTAAAAAAACAACAAACAAGAGAATTACAGTGTCAGACAGTACTCTTTTCCAAACAATAATCAACTTTAACATTCCGGAAGTCACAGAAAAGATAGACAAAACATGGACAGATATTAAGAAATGGATAACAAATACTGCTACACAGTGCTCGGCATAAATACAAAAACACCCTAAAAAACATTGGATGACCGACGATACCTTAAAGCTTATAGAAACAAGAAATATGTTTTTAATAAACACGTCGGATCGTCAAGACAGAATCAGATCAATCAATAAAGAAATCAAGGTGGCTTGTAAAAAGGACAAAAACGCATACTTGAAGAATGTATATGAGGAGCTAGAACAACATGCTACGAACGATCGACCACAAGAACTTTATGAAAAGGTAAAATACCTATCGAAAGAATTCAAACCTAAAACACAAATAATCAGAGATAAGGAAGGTACAACAGTCAACGACATGCCTGGAATTATTGACGTTTGGAAGGATTACTGTAGGGAACTTTTTGTGGCTCAATTAATGGGTGACTGCAGTGTCGACAAAGAAGCCGCACAAGAACAAGTGCCGTGTATTCTTAAGTCTGAGGTCAGGAAGGCTATTCAAAGGTTAAAGAATAGAAAAGCAGCAAGTACTGACGAGGTCACTGCGGAAATAATAAAGATGATGGGAGAAATCGCCGTGACTATGCTACATCAACTGTGTAATGAAGTATGGAAGACTGGAAGATGGTCGAAAGACTGGTGCGAAGTTGCATTTACCCCTTGCATAAGAAAGGATCTCTTACCGATTGCAGCAACTATAGAACAATCGCTCTAGTGTCACACGCTGCTAAGGTGTTTCTCTGGATCCTAAATGAAAGACTCAAAACTTTTCTGCTGCCACAAATATCTACCGAACAAACAGGCTTCATTCCAGGGACTAGAGAACAAATTCTCATCGTACGCCAGATAATAGAAAAAGTCAGAGGATTTCAAATAAATATTTGTTTTGTAGACTACTCCAAGGCTTTCGACTGCATACAATGGAACAAACTCTGGTCGATTCTAATCAGCATGGGAACACCTATACATCTTGTAAACCTTATCTGATCCTTGTATGAGAACACAAGTGGCAGAATTAAACTGAATAATTCTTTTTCCGACCCCATTATCGTAGAAGCCGACGTCAGACAGGGCTGTATTCTGTCGCCTTTGCTTTTTAATGAGTTCTGTTTTGGATGCCTGGAGTGGGGGTGTGGCAATCGGTGGAAAAAGCTAAGTAACCCTAGATATGCCGATGGTACAGTTATACTTGCAACTTCAAAAGAAGACCTGGAATCAATTATGGAGCGCCTGGAAATCACTAGCAAAAACAATGGATTGACAATTAATAGAGCGAAGACTAAAGTAATGATTGTTAGTCGTAATGAGGATCTGTCACACATAAATAAAATTGCTGGTTTGACTGTTGTAGACCATTTCAACTATTTGGGATCCCTCGTAACTAACAATGGTGGTTTGGCAATGGCTAGAAACTCGACCATCAAACTCACTAAGGTCTGGAAAGATCCAGCTGTCACAAAAAATACAAAGTTAAGGTAGCTATCCAGCCTTATATTCCCCATAGCAACTTACGCATCGGAAACATAGAACACTACTACAAGCTGACAAAAGACGAATCGATGCGTTTGAGATGTGGGCATATCGAAGAATCCTCAGATTATCATATACCGGACACCGTACTAATGTATCTATTCTTGAAGTGCTTGTCACGAGTCAAGTTGCGCAGGATCGAGATGCCTGGAGATTGACTGTTGGCGCAGCAACTGCACAGTGTCACCGATACTCCTATTGGGGTGAAAGGATTGAGAGAGAGAGGATTCGAATCTGATATCAGATTGACAATTTTAACACTTGGCAGCTTTTATCATCAAATTATTACTGAGTATGATGCATATTTTGCATTAAAATTTTTATTCTAAAACCAAGAAAAATACAATGAGGTACATAAAAAAAACTTTTTTTTATCGCAAATAGAACCTGTTTTCTTAATTCCATGAAAGCTGCTAATGATTTTGGCAGGTGTCAAGTACTTAAAACATTTTTTTTCTACCTTTAGCTGTAAAAAAATCTCCTCAGTACTATTAGTTCCAGTAATTTTTTCAATATTGCCAACTACTGAAATAAGATTGATTTTTATTACATATATTTTTAATAATGGTATTTAGATTTACATTTCACTTGTTGGCTGTATTAGATAAATAACCGGAATAGAATACAAGCATATAAACTGGCCTATACAATTGTTTAGGCTGGTTTCCCACAAAGATAGAGATACATTATTTGGCGGGTCACTCTTATCTCTATCTTTAATTAATCTATCCCTTAACACTAACCTAATGATTTTGACAGATGTCAAGTACTTAAAACATTTTTTTCTACCTTTAGCTGTAAAAAAATCTCCTCAGTACTATTAGTTCCAGTAATTTTTTCAATATTGCCAACTACTGAAATAAGATTGATTTTTATTACATATATTTAATAATGGTATTTAGATTTACATTTCACTTGTTGGCAGTATTAGATAAATAACCAGAATAAAATACAAGCATATAAACTGGCCTATACAGTTGTTTAGGCTGGTTTTCCACAAAGATAGAGATACATTATTTGGCGGGTCACTCTTATCTCTATCTTTAATTAATCTATCCCTTAATACTTTAATTTGTTGAAATGAATAAAAATTTTCACAATTGATTGTGAATTAAAAGTAAATAAATAAATTATATATCAATTAAAATTGAATAAAATAAAAATAAAATACAAAAACACAAGAAAAAAAGAGGTAAGTAAACGTAACCAAATTTTTATAAATTTGCTTTATTACGTTATGTACTGATAAAAATTAGTTTATTTTTAAAAAGTTTGGTTTATAAATTTTTGAAATACGATAAAGTCCGTTTGTTTGGAGTTGACAGCACACAACATGGGCTATAAACATTAAAATGTCATAAACCATAAGCGTCTGAAATTTCTCTAACAATTATTTACATTTTAATTTTTAATCGCCTTTATTTTCTATCTCTATACAACAGTGCGACCTTTTTCTTAAAAATATTTTATCACATGCCTTCTAAACTTTACAATAAGCTATATAAATCAACGCATTTCAAAGTTTATTTTAATGAGTAAGTGAAACTAAAAATCTTAGTTGTATGATAAAAGGTAAATTGACAAAAATATTATATGAGTGCCAAACAAGCTAGGCTAATATAACACATATCGTTAGTGAAAACGGATTTCTCGACAGTGGCTTGTTGGAATTCGAATCAAAGTCAACTAAAGATTACCATGAGGAAATGACGGTCGATCTTTTTGAGGAGTACTTCCAACAAAAGATTAAATGTATACCAACAGAATCAGTTATAGTATTAGACAATGCTCCATACCCAACCCAACAAAAACCCAAGCGGCAATTTTTTCTAAAAAAGTTAACGTTGCTGAACCCGACATAGTTATGTCGGGGCACTCCATTCCCCTAGCATCGTCGCTCAATTTGTTGGGCGTTGGTTTGGGAGCAAATATGTCTTGGCATGAACATGTTGCAGGCATAGCAAGGAGAGCTTCTCAAAAATTGGGAATATTATTTAGAACCAGAAAGCTTTACACCCCACAGCAACTGTTAATTCTTTACAAAGCCCAAATTCGACCAACTATGGAATACTGCTCCCACGTTTGGGGCTCCGCTCCCAAACATACACTGCATTTGTTGGATTTTGTTCAGAGAAGAGCGGTCCGTCTGATTGGGGACCCGGAATTGACCGGCGGCCTTGATTCGCTGGAACATCGAAGAACGGTTGGCGACTTGAGTCTGTTCTACAAGTATTTTCATGGAAAGTGTTCGAAGGATGTAGCCCGCTTATTTCCTCCCAAAGCGGTGCATGTTAGAAATACACGTCGCGCTGGTGCTTCGCATCCGTATGAGGTTCAGCTTGTTACTCCGCGTACGACGCTTTTCAAGCAATCTTTTATATGGAGAACGTCATCCCTTTGGAATAATTTGCCCAGCGCTGTGTTTTCCACCGAGTACAATTTACAGCGATTCAAGAACAACGTGAATCGCTTTTTTCCGCACTCGTGCCGCTCCTGGAGCGCTTTAGGGACTTTCCTGCAGCACGTGTGCTAGACCAATAAAAAAAAAAAATAAAAAAAAAATACAATTCTCGATTATTAGAACGACTCCCGACAAATTCAGGAAGAAAGCGGATATTCTTCAGTGGATAAAGACAAAAATCTCAAACATAAAAATGGTATGATAAAAGCGGAACTTCTCCAAATTACGAATCAAAATAAATGACAAAGGAACGGAATATCACAGTGCTTAGATTACCTCCATATCATTGCAAATTGAAACCCATAGAGCTAATTTGGGCACAAATAAAAGGTTTCGTTGCAAGGGAAAACACCACATTCAATCTTCAAGACGTAAGGCAATTATTACTCGCCAGAGTAGAGAGGGGGTCAAAGAGGATAATTGGAAAACGCCATTCGACATGTTATAGAAGAAAAAAAAATGGAGACTTAACGAATACATCGAAACTGTGGAAATAGAATCCTTAATTCTCAATTTAAGAGAAGTCGAGTCTTCAGATTTTGAACATGATGATTGTTTTTAATTGTAATTAAAGTACTTATATATCGCGAATTTGTATATATACATAGATCTATAGATTAAAAAATTTTTGGTAATAAATCTTATATTTCTATAACTTTATTTTTAAGACAATTTTATTTATTAAACACTAAAAGCAGGTTACGCTCGGACGGCTATGCTACCGATGAACCCTTTTACATTTTATGGCTTTATTGTACAGCAGAAGTTTTCTGCCTAAAACAGGGTGAATCCTTAAAAATAATTCAAAACAGGTAGCAAAATGCATAAGAAATCTCTTTTTTTGGGCGCGATGTATTTACATCTACAATGAGACAATTCTGCTATCAACTCCAAACAAATACACTATCGTTAAAAAATTTACTACTCACCCATATATAAGTACACGTGGTAGTATTTTACTACTTCATTTGGAATTAATATAGAATTTTACCAATTCAGTGAAAATGCACTACTACATGTTACCAGTATTTATATAATTATACAATGGTATTTCCCTAATTTGCCGAAATTCGGTTAAAGTCATATCGACAATCAAAGAGTGCTGGCAGCTGTAATCATGTCTCACAGCGTTTAATTTCTTTTGCCTCTTAAATTAGAGAAGGTTCCATATATTATTTTAACTATTATAAAATTTACAGATTTTAAACAGTTTTGATAATTTTAACAATTTAGAACTTTCTCTAGGTTATTAAAATATAAAGATACTCGGGGGCTATTAACTACTCAAATATATGCTGGTCTATTGGATTTATTTCTATGGGGGCTTAATTTTCTTACCGAGTCCTCTATCTTATAAATCAATAAACTAACATTGCTGTTAACAGTCCTTAATAAGCAAGTATTATAAACAAACAGATGATTTCAGCAGCGAAGCGATCAGCGAAGTTAAAAATTGGCAAGACCATCATTGCCCCAAAAACATAAAGTTATAAGATTAGTTCTAGTTTTGCAAAGGTGAGTGGTGATTTGACAGCTGCCAATTTTGAAAATCGCTAATCTGACATCAGATTCGAATTCAGCGACCTCAAAAACATGAAGTTATAGGATTATTTCTAGTTTTACAATAGTTAATAGTGATTTGACAGCTGCCAACTGCCAAAATCGTCAATCTGACATCAGATTCGAATTCAGCGACCTCAAAAACATAGAATTATAAGTAAGGAAACCCAAATATGCAAGTGAAAAACTTTAAAATATGCTATGTTGTAAATATGCAGTAAAAAAATCGAAATAGACTTGAAAAATGTAAATTTATTGTTTCACATTACATAGATCTCGCTTAAAGATGTCTTGTTCATTTAGCTCTTTATTTTTGTACGTTGGTTGGAAACATTGCCTTAATGTGTGTTGTGGCCTATCTCCAGGTTTCGTCTTACTCAATTTGGCAATATGGCAAGCAATTTTTACGTGTTGCTCTATTTGAAATTTTTTATCGCATGGTAAAATGCGAATAAATAAAAGAAAATTTAATTTAAACCCCGACAAAAATTTCCTTATGTTTAAATATTAAACGAAAATGAAATACCCTGTATATTCAATAGGTATTCAAAAATTATACTTACAATTTTAACACATGCAGAACAGTAGATTTTTCCCATATCTATTCTTAGTTCTTTGTATGGTTTAATCCACACTAACACACTACTGGATTTGGGCATTTCACTGTAGTAAAATACGACTCACAAGATAAAAAGCACGAATGGACGTAACCACTTTAAAAGCACAACCAAAAATGAAATCTAATAAATTAATAATACAAGTATGCTCTGATGGCCGTCTGGGGTTTACTGACTGGTTTTTACTGACCATAAAATAATAAAATTTATTTGGGGAAAACCACCGGCGCGGCGGCTGCGGCCTAAACATTGACCCTTATTCCGAAAAATGAGAGAAAACGCCTGCCAAAGACCTACATTATTATAAATTCCTTCAAATGTGCACATATATGCTATTTTTAAAGCATTTATGCAAATATTTAGAAAAATGCATATAATATGCAAAATATGCAATATATGCGCTTTGCATATTTAGGTGTCCTTAGTTATAAGATTATTTCGAGTTTTTTCAATAGTTAATAGTGATGTGACAAGCATTTTTTAAAAAAGAAAACGTTGTTAGCTCAAAAATTGACTCTCAGAGCGATTTTTGATCGTTTCGTCACACCGTGCGCCACGTAGTGGGAAGACGCGTCACCCAAATAGTAATTTTATATAAAAAAAGTAAGTAATTTTGGTAATTTTTGCTATTAGTTAAATAAATTTGTCGTTATTTTGTCTTCATTTCTTCCTTTTTGTGGTTATAGTGTTTAATAATAGTTAATTCACTCAATATATTTTTTATGAATTTGTGAAAAAAAGGGACAGGCGGGTAATAAGACTTATTAAAACTTGTCATAGGCCGTATTACTCGCCACGTATTTTAGTCTTTTATGTTCTTTTTTTTTATATATATTTCTATGTTTCGTAAGTCATGTTTCCGTACAAATAAGTTATAGTAGAAATGTGTTGTTTAAATAAACGTTTTATATTATATATATATATATATATATATATATATATATATATATATATATACATATATATATATATATATATATATATATATATATATATATATATATAATATATATATATATATATATATATATATATATATATATATATATATATTATATATATATATATATATATATATATATATATATATATATATATATATATATATATATATATATATAAATATAATATATATATATATATATATATATATATATATATATATATATATATATATATATATATATATTAGGGTGTCCGTTATTTACCAATTTGGTTTTTGACTTTGCAGCGCCCCTAAAATTTTTTAGTTTATGACCTAAAAAAAAAATATCAGACCCATATAAGCCCTTAATATTAGTATTAAACCGTGCCACAACGACGATTCATTTCCCATTTAAATAACATGGGATTTTTGTACTTTTTGCAATTAATTTTTTTGTTCCTCAACCAATGATTTTTGTAGTAAATTGAACGCTCTACAAAAATTTCTTAGTAATTTTTTCGATAAATTCACTTGCTTAAAAGTTATTCAAGGTCAACTAAAAATAACTTATTAATTTTCTTTGTATTTTGACCGAAAAACTATCATTATTTATATTAAAATTTATTGTTTATTGCAAGAAATATCTGATTTAAACTTATCATAACCAAAATTAGTGTTAAACATCCCGATTACCAAAAAATTTAACTGACGATATAAGTTAAGCTTAAAATATTACAATTCATTGGTAAAAATGTGAGAGATTTAATGACTTTTCCAACAAATTGATGAACAAAATTTATTTTATCAAACATTCTTTGGTGGCATTTGGAAATTTTTTTTTATATTCACTTACAATTTGAATGACATACTGTTTTTGATCTTCGTGCCTCGCTAGAGTATTAATATATTCTTCAGTTAGTTTGACAACTCGTTCTGCAAAATCATTGACCACTTTTAGATGCTTAACAATTTCCAAACCTTTTAAATAATCTGGATGATTTGACCATTTACTATCATCTAATAGAAGAAAATTTGTATCGATATTAAATCTTTCGAAAAATTTGACGGAATTAGAATTAATAAAATAAAACGTCGATTATTTTTGTCAATTCAAAAGATTTTAATTGGTTTCTTGACAAAAATAAAATAATCGACGTTTTATTTTATTAATTCTAATTCCGTTAAATTTTTCGAAAGATTTAATATCGATACAAATTTTCTTCTATTAGATGATAGTAAATGGTCAAATCATCCAGATTATTTAAAAGGTTTGGAAATTGTTAGGCATCTAAAAGTGGTCAATGATTCTGCAGAACGAGCTGTCAAACTAACTGAAGAATATATTAATACTCTAGCGAGGCACGAAGATCAAAAACAGTATGTCATTCAAATTGTAAGTGAATATAAAAAAAAAAAATTCCAAATGCTACCAAAGAATGTTTGATAAAATAAATTTTGTTCATCAATTTGTTGGAAAAGTCATTAAATCTCTCACATTTTTACCAATGAATTGTAATATTTTAAACTTAACTTATATCGTCAGTTAAATTTTTTGGTAATCGGGATTTTTAACACTAATTTTGGTTATGATAAGTTTAAATCAGATATTTCTTGCAATAAACAATAAATTTTAATATAAATAATGATAGTTTTTCGGTCAAAATACAAAGAAAATTAATAAGAAATAAGTTATTTTTAGTTGAACTTTGACCTTGAATAACTTTTAAGCAAGTGAATTTATCGAAAAAATTACTAAGAAATTTTTGTAGAGCGTTCAATTTACTACAAAAATCATTGATTGCCACAGCTTTGTATGAACTGGTTGAGGAACAAAAAAATTAATTGCAAAAAGTACAAAAATCCCATGTTATTTAAATGGGAAATGAATCGTCGTTGTAGCACGGTTTAATACTAATATTAAGGGCTTATATGGGTCTGATATTTTTTTTTAGGTCATAAACTAAAAATTTTAGGGGCGCTGCAAAGTCAAAAACCAAATTGGTAAATAACGGACACCCTAATATATATATATATATATATATATATATATATATATATATATATATATATATATATATATATATATAAACATATATTGTAGCATCTTGACCATAATACCTCCTAAAAGAGCATTATGGCCAGAAGAAAACTTAGAGGCAGCTGTTCGCGCCGTGGAGAGGGGTACTCTAAGTACCTTATGCAGCTGCCTTGCGGTACCAAATACCTAGAACTATCAGAAATCACCTCAGGAGTATACTTAGTGAACAGCAAGAAGCTGAATTGGTAAGAAGAATAATTAGGTTTGCAGAAATCGGATTAACCGTAACACCAAAGATCCTGCGTCGTTTAGTCTATAAATTTTGTGAAATTAACAATATCAAGTATAATTTTAATGATAAAACTAGACTTGCGGGTAAAGACTGGTTTAGATCGTTAATGAAAGGAAATCCAATGATGTCTAAATGGAAAGCTCAATTTATGAATCCTGCTAGAGCCCAAAAACCAAATAAAGGACCATGTACACTTTGAATGGAAATTGGGTTTCGGTGAAATGACTCCAAATTTTGCAAAATCGAGACAAGAAATTAACTAAAGCGAGATTTAACTCTATTCCGTCAAATTTTTGATCAAAGTGTATGACGCACAAATGATTTTAAGGCAACGGGCTTATTTCCTTTAAATCCCGAAGCAATTCCAGAAACTGCTTTTGCTACATCAGTCTTAACCGAAGTTCCAAATCCACTGGCTTCTGACACTACAGGCAATGAAAACATTTTTGCCTTCTAGCTAACCCAAACCATCGACTTCAGGGACTTACAATCAAAAGGAAACACCAGTTAGAAGAATCCAGTAGCATCCACTTCCACTGCAAACGTGCCGATAGATCTGACCACCACCTCGACTCATTGGCAGAAGCTTTTATTCCATGGCTTACTCTACTGAATCTTCTGATGAAGATGAAAATGTTCCTCTTTCCGAATTAAAAGAAAAATCATTCCACGACCTCGTGCCAACCCAAATAAAAACAACTCCAGTACCAAAGAAAGCAATAAATTAAAAAGAAACACCAGTAACAAAAGGATTTTTTTTGATAAATAAAAATGAAAAAGAAAAGAAAGTAAAAGCTATTAAAGAGATGATACTACGAATTCAAATACACCATGTACGATATGTGGCAAATGGTACCATGAAGAATGCGTCAGTTCGTCAGCCGATAATTTAGACGGTTTTGAGTTTCTATTATATACGACAAATGTGTACTGACACATTAATATTATTGTTTTGAGTTTTGATCCGAAACACCACACATAAATCTTAATTTTTAGGTTTCGAAAGAATTTATCCGTAGGTCTTGTTACCCTACCACCGTAAAATAAAGCCTATCTGTGCTGTTTTTAAAAATGTTTAATTTTGAGTTTGTTAGTAGTACGAAAAAATTGTTATTTCTTTAAATTTTTCCTTGGATGTTGTATGAATGATTACTAATAAAAATGTTGAATATCTGAAATATTCTTCATTTTATTTCAATGCTCGCTTAGGTAGGCCTTATTACCCGCAAGTACCTTACATTTAGATTATGACAGTGACTGACACCAAAATATTTATAAATAAATGTTAGGTTGTATTTTTGCCAGTTTCTCTTATATTTCATATAATATTTTCATTGCAGCTACTTCCAATAAATCTGATGGATCCCAGGTATTTTTACAACCTAATTGACAATTTGGCACCGTTGAACTCTAGATATTGGGTTGTCGAAAAAGTACTGAGCCTGTTCCTCGTTAGATAACTTTAGCGATACATATCTCAAATATAAGTAGCATCGAGTTAAGTTTATCGCCAACTTAAGTTTATTCCATAAAGCCCCAGAGCACAACAAAATCAGCGTCAACACCATGAAAAAACTCTCCAAAAAGCAGGTCACAGAAGCTACTAACATAATAAAAACTATTCTGAGACTCACCTGCTTCCCAGCTTTCTGAAAGAAAGAGATCATCTTAATTAGGAAACCCGGCACCCTTTCCCACGAGGCTAGCTACTATAAGCTAATTAGCTTACTTCCTTGCCTAGGCAAAGTGGCCGAATCACTCGAGCCAAAATTTCAGAGCTCAGAGTCATCCCAAACGAATAGTTTGGGTTTCGACCCACCCACGGCACCGTGCATCACACCACGGCTCGCTCCTAGCACATCGTCAACACCTTCAAGCGCGTCAACATTTCCAAGGCCTTCGAGCGCATTTGACACCAAGGTCTTCTCTCGGATCGTACATTCCAAGATCGAGGCGACCAGACCACCTCAGACGTCAAGCCCATACGAGCCGGTGTCCCCTTAAGGCTCCTTCCTCTCTCCTCACTATTTCATCATCTTCATCACCGACATTCCCAAGAAGGATCAGACTTCCCTACTCATGTACGCCGATGATGCCGCCATCACCAAGTCACCAGTCACCTTCAAAGCGACCTCGACAAATTAGTCCCATGGTTTAAACATTGAAGAATAAAGATCAACCCAGCCAAGACCCAGGCCATCATATTCAGCCGGCAAGCCTCACCCTGCAAGGCACCAGACTTCGACTGTTCAACAGCAGCAAGTACCTGAGCCTCCACTATAAGAAGCGGCGAGTAAGGAAGGACCCGGTAGCCACCTCCACCAAAAAAGCCAACCAACTCCTCGGCAAGTTATAGCCTCTTCTAAACAAGACCAGTAATTTCAAAACCAGCCTGACCTATTCCAACCCGGCCTGGTGTCAAATCTCAAGCACCCGCAGATTCACCCTCCAGAATGTATCATCCATCCGTATCATCGCCAAAGTCCCATGATTCGTCCGCAACGCCCAGCTTTACCAAAAATTCCAGATGCTCACAATCCGGCAATTCATGAACAACGCTAAGCTCAAATTCCTGGATAATGCTATTCATCACCCTAACCCCGCAGTCAGGAACGCATATTGCACCTAATTATCGTCAGAAGGCACCATTACCCTAGATCCTCGGACATGCCTACCCCAGAATTAGCAAAAGTTCGAAGTTAGTGTTAAATTAATTTTAAGTTTATATACATGAAATATATATATGTTCTTTAACATATTTATATAAAATCCATACCTAGGTCACTGATATGTAAATATCTTAAGACACAATATGTATTCTCACGTTTAGATCAACTCATGTATTAATAGTTATAGGGTTGGGCCCTACCTAATTAGCCAATAAAAGATTCCAGATTCCATGCTTCCCAGGCCTCTGGAGAAATTTGTGCTGTTTCTGGTTAAAATAAGTGATTAAAAGCAATAGCCAAAAGATGATTTAGTCGCTTTCGTTCTGGAAATTTCGATGTCAAAGATGCTTTACCAATGTCGACCAATGACAAAAAAAGTTGATAGAATTTTGGCAAAATTTGCGGACGATCGATATGTAAGTAACTATGACATCGCCAAGAAACTAAACATCCATCACCAAACAGTTGTAAACCATTTGGAATAAGCTGGCTACAAAAAGAAGCTAGATGTTTTGGTGCCACATAATTTCCATCTGCAAATCTCTCCAGAATCGTAACGAAATTGAACCATTTCTGAAGCGCTTGATTACGTGCGATGAAGAGTGTATCACGTACGACAATAATGCGAAAAAGACCGTGGTCGAAAAAGGATGAAGTTCCACAAACCATGGTAAAGCCCGGATTCCGAAGAGAATCATACATCACGAGTTGATGTAGCCTGGCCAAACGATTGTTTCTTTAGTCTATTGTCAGCAACTGACAAGATTGCAGCGAGTGATTTAAAAAAATCGGTCGGGACTAGTCAATAGAGAGGGTGTCGTCTTCCACTATGACAACGCTATACCACACACATAGTTGATGATTCGGCAAAAATTTAAAGAGCTTGGCTGGGAAGTTTTATTGCATCTGCCGTATAGCCCAGACTTTGCACCGTCAGACTATCATTTGTTTCTGTAGATCACCCTGAATGATGGTAATTTAGCTTGATGAGAGGCCTGTGAAAACCACTAGTCACAGTTTTTTGCATAGAAATCACAGAATTTTACAGTGACGGTACTATCATGACGGATGTTGATGTTGAAAAATGGCAGGTTTAATAAAGTGTCTCAATTTTGACTTTAAAAGGCTCAATACTTTTTCGACAACCCTGTAATATTGCAGGCATGGATGTAGCCTGAATAGTGGTAATTTAGCTTGACGAGAGGCCTGTGAAAAACATTTGTCACAATTTTTTGTACAGAAATCACCGAATTTTACAATGACGGTACTATGATGACGGATGTTGATGTTGAAAAATGGCAGGTGATCTAACAAAATGGCACATATTTGGTTTAATAAAGTGCCTCAATTTTGACTTTAAAAGGCTCAATACTTTTTCGACAATCCTGTAATATTACAGGCAATTAGTTAAACGATACATGTCTACACTACAGTTTTTCAAGCTGCAGTTTTTGTCATTTTGATGACGTCTACAATGGAGAAGGTGATCACGCGCTCTAGGCAGGTGGTGTACATATAATGACAGTCGTGGCACTTAAGGCAGATGCTAAACGCTGGATGAACTCAGCATTTATACGACAGTACAAAGATGCCTTGGATGAGTTCGCTAGGAGAAATCGGGTCGAGTTGTAGGTTACTGAACATCGGGGGTACAGGCCAATGAAGCGTTTGACGAACTCGCTAGACTTGGAGTTATGACTCCTTTTCGGGGACCCTACCCACTTTAGATATTACAGGTGGAACCTGCTCTCGAGGAATTGGCAGACCAGTGTTCAAGAAAGCAATGATACCGGAGCCCAGGACGAACAGGTCAAGAACTTTGTATAGGTTATTGTTGGCATCCCCGCATCCAATGCCTGGTGGAAAAAGATTCATTTCTAAGCTTATTTATGGTTAAATAGTACATTATGGAACATGAGGGCTGTATACGCTTCGAGGCTGTGACCCTATGCAATCATCTGCAGGTCCGAAAATGACGCCTACAGCGGTTGCTAAGTATATGGGCAAGTCGAGGGCATTCGTTAGCAAGTGGGTGAAACTAAACTCTCAGTTAAAAAATGTTGATGATCTACCAGAACGTAGATCGAGAAGAAAAGTCTCGGACAAGGACGAAGATATGTTTTCTCGAAATCCTCAATTAACTTTGTGCCAAAGGGCGCAAAAACTAAAGAAGAAAAGTTTAGATATATAATATGAAACGATTCGCACTCACCTCCGGGCTGACGATTTGAACTGGCGGAGTACAATCAAGAAACCATCACTGAACGAAAAGCACAGAGAAACGACTCGCGTGAGCAGAGGAAAACATAGGCTGAGATTTTGTGGTTATGTTATCACCCCACGAACCTGGTCAATTTCCACCTACCGACTGATTTAGCCCACCGTGAAACACCCTGTGAAACTCCATAGTTGGGGATGTTTTTCGGAAAGAGGTTTTAGGAGACTCTTCATCTTCACCTACACACACCTACGTTAAGGTAGTTCATTCGTAACAATCGGAGCCAAAAGTATAGTCCGATAATAAATACAAAAAGTTTAAAATACTCAGTGGCAGAGTATTTTATTTTTGTCGAAGACTGTATTTGATACATGGAAACTTTCATATGCAGACACACACTTTTAAGGTAAATAAATGTGGCAACGCAGCCAATGCGTATACCGAATGCTCTATACAATGACGTTTATATAGGTTATTTATTATACTTTGTATATGTTCACTATTTAGACCGTATTACTTCTATTTAAAATAAATAAGTTAAAAAACCGGTCAAGTGCAAGTTGAACTAGAACAATTAGTGTTCCGTACGGCGATTGCTTTTAAAATAAAAAGTTTTGTTACGGTGGTATAAAATTATCAGCGACTTGACAAAACACACCCCAGATGAGTTCTCAACAAAGTTTGTTTCCAATCTTTACTGAAAACTGATGACCTTGATTTTTTTTTTCTTTTATAGTCGAAGTCGACGGACTTCTTTCTAACACCTTCACAATCAACGCCGGTGTGCCCCAAGGCTCCATACTGTCTCCTACTCTCTTTCTCATTACTACAGCTTTGCAGACGACAGTGCGCTTGTCTCTTCATTCACTTTGAACACTCGGACATCGGCTACTCAGGCGAATATCCGCAGGCAGCAGGAGGTCGTTCAACTTAACAAAGACCTGGAAGAAATTCTATCTTGGGGTGACAGTAACCAAGTGGAATTTAACGCTACAAAAACCCAGGCGGCAGTTTTTTTCTAAAAAAGTTAACGTTGCTGAACCCGACATAGTTATGTCGGGGCACTCCATTCCCCTAGCATCGTCGCTCAATTTGTTGGGCGTTAGTTTGGGAGCAAATATGTCGTGGCATGAACATGTTGCAGGCATAGCAAGGAGAGCTTCTCAAAAGTTGGGAATATTATTTCGAACCAGAAAGCCAGGACATATTTGCTCCCAAATTAACGCCCCACAAATTGAGTGACGATGTTAGAGGAATGGAGTGCCCCGTCATAAATATGTCGGGTTCAGCAACGTTAACCTTTTTATAGAAAACTGCCGCCTGGGTTTTTGTAGCATTAAATTCCACTTGGTTACTGTCATCCCAACACAGAATTTCTTCCAAGTCTATGTTAAGTTGAATGACTTTCTGCTGTCTGAGGATATTCGTCTAAGTAGCCGATGTTCACAGTGAATGAAGAGATAAGCGTACCGTCATCTGCAAAGTTGTAGATTAGATTCCCGGTCTGTTCCAGCAGATCGTTAATCTAAATGAGAAAGAGAGTAGGAGACAGTATGAAGCCTTGGGGCACACCGGCGTTGATAGTGAAGGTATTAGAAAGAAGTCTATCGACTGCCACTCGTAAAGAATGCTCTCTGGGGAAACATGAGAGCCAGAAATAGAACTTTTCAGACATACCATAAGAGCGTAGCTTAATCAACAGTCCATCGTGCCAAACACGGTCGAATGCCTTGGATATGTCAAGAGCAACCGCTGGAGATTCTCCAACGTGTTCAATTGCGTTGTTCCAAACATGTGTTACATAAGTCAGAAGTCTCCTGTTAAACATAGGGATTTTCAAGTACAGCTGATATTTTGCAGATAGCGGCGAAATACCGGGATAAAACATTCAATGTTTATATTAAGCCTACGCAACCAATTAATAACCACGCTTTTAAAGTTACGGGCTTAGAACATATTAATGGCGAGCTATATTTATATGGTAAAACTATCAAAACAATCACTCTAAACGACGCATTAATTTCATTACAACAGTTTTTAAATTCTTCTCCAAAACCTTATGTACTTGTTGCCCATAGTGCCCGTTTTGATTCGTCCCATGTAATTTAAGGTGTAATTAATTTTGCAATGGCCGAGGATTTTAAAAATATTGCTGGTTTTTCGGATACAATAAATCTTTTTAAAAAACGCTTTCCTGACCGAAAAGGCTCAGAAATGTTTAAGCTTGGAAAGTTAGCGCATGATTTGTTGCAAAGCACCAAACGAAAAATTCCATGAGGCGATATATGACGTTAAAATCCTTGAGAATTTGGCAAATGAGTTTTCGAAGAAAGAAGATTTAATTACAAATTATGTATCGTATAAAGAGTGCATCATGGAAAAACTAATATATGCCATCGTTAACGCCTTTAAAAAGTGTTATTTCAGATCTTATGATTAAAAGAATTGTATCTGAATGCATAACTTTGAAAGATCTAAAAAGTTCTTATGATAAATTGGGTTCTACAGGAATAGTGTAATTATTATCTAGTGGAAAAGACAACGGTAAACCACGTGTAACCAAAGATACGCGAGTAGTAAATAAAGTCATTAATTAGTTTACAAATAGTTTATAATACTTTATTTATTTATCATTAATATCATGAATTATTTATTTAGTTTTACGGAGAAGATTTATAAAACCGTTTTTTAATATGTATTTAATATTGTTATCAATTGATATGTAACAGTGTTGATAAATAAATATAATATTAATTTAAAATATTGAAAAATTATTGAATCTACAAACTTATTTTTGTTAAATATAAATCTTTTAAATACTAAAGAAAAAAAAAAATAAATAGCAAAATACAAATTCCAATTTTTAATTAATACATTTAATATTTTTATTTGATGCTTATAGATAAAGTTTTTTTTTATAGGTCTAGCACACGTGCTGCAGAGACGTCCCTAAAGCGCTACAGGAGTGACACGTGTGAGGAAAAGGCGATTCACGTTGTTCTTCTTGAATCGCTTTACGTTGTTCTTGAATCGCTGTAAATTGTACTCGGTGGGAAACACAGTCCTGGGCAAATTATTCCAGAGGGATGATGTTCTCCATATAAAAGACTGCTTGAAAAACGTTGTACGAGGAGTAACAAGCTGAACCTCATGCGGATGTGAAGTATTAGCGCGACGTGTATTTCTAACATGCACCGCTCTGGAAGGAATTAAGCGGGCTACATCCTTCGAACACTTTTCATGAAAATACTTGTAGAATAGACTCAAGTCGCCAACCGTTCTTCGATGTGCTAGCAAATCAAGGCCGCCGGTCAGTTCCGGGTCTCCAATCAGATGAACAGCTCTTCTCTGAATAGAATCCAACAAATGCAGTGTATGTTTGGAAGTAAAGCTCCAAACATGGAAGCAGTATTCCATAATTGGTCAAATTTGAGCTTTGTAAAGAATTAACAGTTGTGGAATGTAAAGCTTTCTGGTTCGAAATAATATTCCCAACTTTTGAGAAGCTCTCCTTGCTATGCCTGCAACATGTTCATGCCAGGATATATTTGCTACCAAATTAACGCCCAACAAGTTGAGTGACGATGTTAGAGGAATGGAGTGCCCCGACATAACTATGTCGTATTCAGCAACGTTAACTTTTTTAGAAAAAACTGCCGCCTGGGTTTTTATAGCGTTAAATTCCACTTGGTTACTGTCATCCCAAGATACAATTTCCTCCAGGTCTTTATTAAGTTGTCTGCGGATATTCGTCTGAGTAGCCGATGTCCGAGCGTTCAAAGGGAATGAAGGGATAAGCGTACTGTCATCTGCAAAGCTGTAGATTGGATTCCCGGTCTTTTCCAGCAGATCGTTAATGTAAATGAGAAGGAGAGTAGGAGACAGTATGGAGTCTTGGGGCACACCGGCGTTGATAGTGAAGGTGTTAGAAAGAACGTAGTAAAGAACGCTCTCTAAGGAAACATGAGAGCCACAAACAGACATACCATAAGAGCGTAGCTTAGCCAACAGTCCTTCGTGCCAAACACGGTCGAATGCCTTGGATATATTCTCCAACGTGTTCAATTGCGTTGTTCCAAATATGTGTTACAATAAGTCAGAAGATCTCCTGTTGATCTATGTTCACGTAAGCCATATTGGTGATCGCTAATAATGTTGAATCCTTCAAGATATTTTCGAAGATGCTGATTGATAGCCTATTCCATGACTTTCGATATTACTGAAAGCAGTGCGACCGGTCGGTAGTTATTTGGCAAGATCTTTTAACCTTTTTTGATATCGGCTGAACTGTGGCACATTTCCAACAGAAAGGAAATATTCCCTTTCTGTAGGATAGGTTGAAAAGTCTACAGAAACCCGATGTTAGTTTCCTTGCACAGTTTTGAGAACTATGGCAGGTATTCCGTCAGCACCAGAAGCTTTTTTGGTGTCTAGCTTCATTAAAATAGGCTTTATGATACGCTGTCTGAAGACAATATCGGGCATCCTTGACTGCACTATGGGAATAGTAGGTGGTGTTTTTCCTTGGAAATCGACAGTAGAATGAGAAGCAAAGAGTTCGGCCAACAGGTTCGCTTTCTCAACAGGTGTCGTTGTAATATAATTATCTGGCCGTGTGAGTGGTGGTATGGTGGATTTGGTGAAATTTGGACTAACTGCCTTAGCGACTGACCAAAAGGACCTGGAATCGTTGGGACAAGCGAGAAGTTTGTTCCTAATTCGTTGATTGTGTGCCTCCCTGGTCAAACCAAGGCTTGCCGTTGGAAGGGCTTTCCTCGAAAAAGGGATGTAAGCTTTCATACCAGCCAAAATAACATCGGAAACCTCCCTGGCGCAGTCAGATTGGTTGTCGGATTGAAAACAAACGTCTAACCAAGGGAAAGTTCGAAAATATTCAATGAGATCTTCCCATTTAGCAGATTTGTAGTGCCAAATCTTGCGCTCTGTCACTGATTGGTAGGATACTCGATGTGGAAGGCAGTTTATGGTCGGAAGAACCTACGGTGACCGTGCAAATCTCCGGATTGGTGGTTAAAAACAGATCAAAAAGACTGGCGAACTCCCCGTCTCGATCAGGGATCCGTATTGGTTCATCAATAAGCTGAGTTAAGCCACAACTGATTAAGAATGATTCATCTTCACGACCTTGTTCGTCGATAGTATTTGAATATTTAAGCTAGTTGATGTTGTGTGACATTAAAGTCGCCCGGCATGGCAATTTCGGCATTTGGATAGTTAATTTGTAAATGATCGATGGTGTCTGCAAGAGAAGCAAAAAGTGTTCTAAAGTTAGTATCACTTGGTGGTCGACAGAGGATACAGATGAACTTTGTGGTTTGTGGAGTCGTTATTTTTAACCACATAACATCAAGGTCTGGGGGCTCCAGAGCCTCTTCTCGTTGGCAAGAGAGGTCGCTTCTGACAAAAAAGACAGATTCCAAAGTTACGCTTAAATCGAGAATAGGAGTCGTACCCAGGATAAAGATAGTTCATTGTGTTGGTCGATGAACTGACCTTGGTTTCACAGAGAGTGAGTACATGAGGTTTATTTGATTGCAGGTGTTGCAAAAATCTATTTTAAAAATTATGATCTCTGCATGTCGAGGCCCCTGAGCCCCCACCCGGAGATTCTAACGGCGGGTTATTTTACCTACGGAATTTTTTGTATCCACGTGTCTCATCATGCTATTTGGTCCCACAGTCCGGGACATCGGCACAGCCACGAAACGTTAAGCAACTTTGATAAATATACTGTGTTTATTCAATAAGTTATTTAACCTACAAATGAATTTCTGTTTAAAAGTTAACCACCATTTTAAATGCAGTTTGAATGTCGGCGCGTAAAAAATGACGACATACAACGTTCTCAAATTGTGATATTTGTCCCTCACTACGCGGTTATTCTGTTAAACAAATATCAACTTTAAATATTTATATCTTTTTAACAAATCGATAAAAAAAATTATTTTTGTTTTAAATTTTTCTAATTGGTTTTTACTAAATATTAGTTTTTTTTAAAAAGTTCTTAAGATATACACAAAACTATGCTTTTTTTATACTTTATGTTAATTATGTGCACTTTAATTATGAATATGTCACTTCGTAATCGGTCAATTTTTTTTTTTAATTGAATGAAAAATATTTAGATTAACATCATTTCAATTTCATCAGATTCTTAAGAAAAGTGGATTTACGAGTGAACTACCTTAGGCAGAAGCTCCGTAGTAAAAAGGTGTACACAGTGAAGCAGCTGTCACGGCTAAACGACTGTATCGTGGCCTAAAGAAGCGCACCTCAAGTCGCTGCTCAATATAAGCACTTGTGTTCTGAACCATCTCGTGAGGATTATCACGGGATATTGAAGGTTGGGAAGGCATTAAGCATTGCTGGGGGTTAAAGACTACTCGTCATGTCTGTGCTGCCTAAAGGGATAAGGAGACGCCACTTTATTTCATTGGCGCACGTGAGTCTCTGGAAGGACTCAGGTATAAGTTTTTCAGAGCGGGGCGTGGAGATGACATCATAATATTTACCATCTGTTGTCGGAGGTATCACAACTATTGTAGTACTTGGGTTGGTTTAGGGAAAGTTGACTCGAGGTTGGTAAAGTGGATTCTTTTGATCCGTGTGTTAGGCCATACTGCTACGACTTCTAGCTAAATTCACAATTTTAAACCATTCTAAAATTAATTCTTACCTTTAATGGGTTTTCGGGGTTAAAGGAGTTGTAACGTATTACATTAGTTATAACACAAAATTCTTCACGATCGCATCTTGCTTCTTTTGCACTGACTTCCTTAACTATATCCAGAATAAACGGGTATTCGTTCAAATTAATACAATACTTCTTAAAGTCCTTTAATTTTTTATCGCTTTTAATATCCTTGTTGAATTCAATAATATCGGACAGAAATATTCCTGCTTGCATCCAACGGTCTACATAGTTAACACGAGGTAAAATTTTGCCAATATGGTGTAATATCATTTGTTCCACCTCTGGCTCTATTGAGGATTTGTTGTACCAAAATCTACAGGACTGACCGTGACGAGATGTTACATAAAAATCAAACTGGTCTCTCGAGCGGAAGTTTTCTTTTGCATACAAAAACTAAATATTTAACTAGAATATCCTTGTAAGAACCGGATAAAAATTCTCCCTCGGACTTTAATAGAAGTATTTCAAATATCAAATTCCAATGATACTCCGTCAGAGAATGATCATCTTTAAAATGTGTATGTATTTCGGACCGATCAAATATGATGGGAAATTTATATATGTGGTTCCTACTAATATACTCTAATATTTTTGTATAAGTGGATTGGTCTTTGTATTGAAAACAAGTTCTAATTAAACATTCCATATTGTCGGTTATCTGTTCGTAATTTTCATTTCTCTTTAATGATTCAAAGGCCTTAACGCTGCTAACTAATTTTGTGTAATAATGTTTGTAATTTTTGTCTTTTTTTTTCTTTTCCACCCATTGTTCCCTCAATGTATAAGGAAAGAACGTTACTACTTCTTCACTGAAATCATTTAAATGATCAACAATTTCTTTATTGTAAATTCGCTTAAAAGCCTGTGAAAGTAGTTCCCATCGTTTTTTTGCTGGATATTTGGATAGAAGTGAAGTTAAAGTGGAGTTAGTGTCCCTGTCCCTTAATTTTATTATATCGGGCGGGAAAAAAGTATAAAAATAGTTTGTATGAAATCCTTTTATTTCTTTGATTAACACCCCCCTCTTTAGGTCAGAGTTAGTTATATTTTTAAGTACATCCTCCTTGTTAATTTTTAATAAGGCTCGAGTGGTATTCCAACCTAACTTTATCCCCCAATCCTTTGTGTTTAATTGAAATTCATAATACATATTAGGATGTTTCCGTACCATATACTTAAAAAAATTAATATCCTGAAAGTCAACTTTGGTATTTTTCTCGTATTCCTCGAAATAAACTTTCAATAATTGATAATCTTTTTGCAATAATCTTTTTAGCTGTTCAGACGATAAAATTACTGCGTTGTTTCTTAAAATAGTGACGATTTTTTCCGACGAGCAGCTGAATAAAAAATGTTTAGCGGTAAATAAACCATACCTAAAAAATAAAATAATGTTTATAGATATTTTTTTGGCAGAGATTTATATCTTCTTTCTTCCCCACAATATTAATACAGTAAAACCACAGTAAAACACACTATACAGTAGCGAAACTTAAGGATAATCGCATAGGAAAATCAGGTTCGTTTTCAGAAGGTCACGTGGCAATCCGCCATGTTAAAGGTGGACCAGCGCGAGATTTGAAATACAAATAAAGTTGTGCAAAGTTTTATCATTCAAAATCAAAGATATAGAAATGTTTGAAAATTTTTGATTTGTTATTTAATACAGCATGAATAATATAAAGTTAATGCAGCATGAGTAATATAAAAAAAAAAAACAAAAAGAATGGAGCACTTTGTTAGAAAATAAATGAATACAGGTGAAAAACTTGATAGAAAGGTATTTGATGGAATTCTTCATATTCAACTTCAGTTTTTAATAACCTTATCCAAAAATTCAAAAGTCTATCAAAGTTAAACGTCACTGTTTGAGGTTAAAGTTTTATTTACATCATTTTTTCAAGTAAATTTGTGATTAAAGATGTTTTTTAAGGACTAAATTAATTTAATTTTAATTGTCATTACTAAGATGTCAACATCTTCTAAAAAAAGAGCATTTTTTTCTAAGCAGTGTTGTGTTGTTTGGTGTGATAGATCTCTCATTAATTAAAAAACACTGTATCTACTTTTTTGGTACTTATTTCTTCTTAAACTCCAAAACTATATTGTGTAACTTCCAGAAAGGTTAATATAATATTATTAATGAATTATGAACGTATATGTATAGACCTCTATTTTCTATGTGAATGATTCTTAGAGGTTCTATACCATTTTGTGTTCTGTTATCTGTATTGCTTTTTGATAATGTAATTAACGCTTGCTTTTATTTACAATGAATTAATATTTAGATCAAAGAGTCAGTACAGTAATTTCCTAATTATAGTTATATGCAATACTTAGTTATGACCAAGCTGACTAGTCAATTACAACTATATTGGGAATGTGGAATCTTTGACACAATGACACTACTCAGTATATATCACCACTATAACAAACACTTTATTTTTGCACTCGACGCGCGTTTCGCTAACCATATTAGCTTCATTAGGAGAAATGATTGACTCATATATACTGAGTATTGTCAATTACAGTTTAAAAGGAAAATAACTATATTTAATTTATACTATAGGTATACAACAATAGAAATAAGTTCTTTATAGGAGGAATATTAATAACAGGTAACTAAATCTTCAAAATTTTAATAGTAACCATAATTACCATCAAAATGGACTGGATTAGGTGTACTGTCCATTTAACGAACTTATTTTCAGAATATGGCACATATCGTCTGACAAAATCATATTACAAAAATTTATTTGGAATCACATTAAAATTTTTCTTATTTTGATTCAATAATCCATTTATATCAGTTATTTCAATAATCCCATTCCCCAGTGGTTTTGTGATCTTAACACGACACTTAATATTTAAACTTTCAAACCCAGCTTATAAGAAAATAAAATATACTGTCTAAAATTTGAAAATAATAAATATGTTGTTATAGGTTCTGTATTCCTTACAATATATTCACAGAAACTTTTGAAAGATTGGCATGAAAAAGGAGCAATGTAATTTATAGAGAAAAATAGAAAAAAAAAGTCACTTTCAGAGTATTAATTTTACTTGCAATTAAACAGTGTTAAATTTATCAGGTTTATTATTAGAAAAGGTGTGTCAAACAATTAATTCAGATGAAGTTATTGAAAACTAGAAGCCCCTTGAGAATACACCTTTTAGAAAAAAAAATAGTATGTTTTATTTATAATTTATCAAATATAAATAGTTTTAAATAACTGAATACTAGTTTATACAAAAATAAATCTTTCTAAAAACCAGAATTTGGAGGATTATTTATTAATCATAAAAAAATTACACAGGCACACAAAAAAAAAACAGTTTTTTACTACCGAACAGATCACTATACCTATATGTATTTTTGGGCGCTGAAACCGAATCCGAGGTCAGAATTGAGCAATCACGTCAGGATTTTTAAATAACCAGCCGAACTAAGTTTAGAAATAAATTTCAAGCTTTAATGACCAAATCACTCTACCAATACGAACGTTTTATTAAATCAATCAAGGTTCCCTGGAAGGCCATCTCTTGAGCAAATATGCCTAAACAAAATGTACATTAGTAATGATAATATTGTTTCATGCATATGTATTTTTTCAAAAATGCATTTAAGATAGTGAAAAGTTGTCTTGTGAAAGCAAGCAATAGAGATTTATTAAAATAATCAACAACTCCAACAACTTTAATCGCATACCATGATTTCTATAAAAATCATTGTTTCAACTAAAAGCAGAGGAACTGCAAAAAAAAAAAATCATTAATGCAGCAACTTAAACTTTGACGGATAATACTGTTGATGATTACATGTGATGTAAATAAAGCATAATTAAATTTAGTTATGATTTAGAATAATAGTGTTAGCGCGCCCTGATTGAGTTAGAAATTTCTTATTTGCATAAAAAAGTGTGACTCGAGCAAATAATTTGCGAAAATAATTATATGGAATATTGCAATTCTCAACGGCACAACAATAACCTCCTTTCTCCATGATTATATAAATTATTTCTCAACCTTTTCGATTCTCTTCACTTACAAACGTTTTTAATTCTCTTTTTCTACAAACTCTCTTTTCCTTCTGTCTTTATATTCATATAAACTGCAGTCACATCAAGAAACGATGGACAATACATTTCCAAAGACACATTCCGAGATCGGATGTAAACACTGAGCGGCCATTTTGAAAAAGGACCCGTCGACGCACGCGCCGTCAAAATCTCGTCACCAAATTGGAGCTCAGTTTCGCTACTGTAGTATGTTTACTGTGGTAAAACTCTGGTACTACTCTGCTACTCTGATAGAATGAAAAGTCCCGAGACTTTTGAAGAAAAAACATTGTTTAAGCCAAAAATCCAGTTGATATCTAGCAATTGTATGGTGCAGTTCGCGTATACCTTTGCGATAAACATCAACATTCTTCGGGTGATAAAAATAAAAACAAGTTTTTGTTGGTGTGTTAAAATATTTTTTAACAAAATATGAACGTTTTTAACGGGGGGAAACCTCCGGACGATTTACGCCTCTCAGGAGCAATTTCAGGTTTGAGAAAAGAAAATGAAGAAAAAATAAGATAACAGAGGTTGAAAATAATAACAAAATCCCAAATAAACAGTTAAAAAAAATATACTTATGAAAACTCAGATTTACCACTTTTTCAAGTGTTAATAGAAAATATAGCACCAGACTTTTTTTAAAGGTAAGTTAAATACAATCGCTGTTAATAATATTATATATCAATATCATCCAGAATTGGACAACAAACTTAAACAAATAGAATTAATAGGATGAAATCGCATAAGTATTGTGTGTAAAGATGCAAAAACAGCAAATATGTTAGTATTATCAAGCGCATTAGGGGAAAAGAATTTAGAAGTGTACATTCAAAAAAACACAATATTAAAGTAAGGAGTAATCAGAGATATCGAATTGGATACCTCAGGCGAAACATTGAAATATCAAATCAAAAAGAATTGATGAACATTGCCAGTTTAAGGTAGTGAACATCAAAAGAATTACTACAGCCGTTTTTACCGAGAATAATAAAAAAAATAATACAAATAAAACTGATAATCGTCACGTTTAGGGCCCAGAATTTGCCAAAATATGTAGCTATAGGACATGTCAAATGTCCTGTTACCCCGTACGTTCAACGAGTAATACTATGTTATAACTGTTTCCGTTACGACCACACGAGTAAACAATACAAAAGCAGACAACGCTGCTTAAGGTGCAAAGGTGATCACAAATGCGAAACGTGTACAGAAAATATTGATTTTGAATGCTTTTATTGCAAAATTTCTCACAAAACAAACGAGAGAAAAAAATGTAGTGAATTCTCTAAACAAAAAGCCATTAAAACAGCAATGGCCCAAAAAAGTATCTCCTATAAGGAAGCAGAAAAGTGTTTTCCTCAAAAATCATGCGCCTCAGTGGCTGGAAATAGTATAAATGGCGACAGAAATCAAAGTAATTGTGAAAACCCGGTATCATATACTCGTCTGACGATCCATAACAGTAATACAAACATATCAGCTACACCATTTACCTCTCAAAATAAAACCCCAACTAAAAGAGGTAAGATCTGCTTCTCCAAGTATCAAACACAGACAGATTCTAGCCCAGCATTTGTTGCCACAGACAACAGGTGGGATTCTAAATGACGAAAAATATAAATCAAACTTACATAGCGCAACCACCTGAAAAACAGTTCAAATAGAAGAGAATTTTGTTTCAGTAGCGTAGTTGAATTGATCTTTAAAGTACTAAGCTTCTTAAAACAAAAAAATAGTTTTGATATTAACATACAGTCCCTGGCCAAATTATTAGACGCACTGTATTTTTTTAGTAATTTTATGTTTCTTAAGAGTTTTTATGCAATAATGGTATATTTAAACTACAATATTATTGATTTTTATTTAAAAGAATTGTTGTAGACTACATATTTGTATTTATATTTTAACATATGCCAACACTGTGTTGACAAAGTGATACATGAACGTAAACAACTACAAACCTGTATCAGTCGCGATCGGAATAGAGTCAGGTACGGACGTGTTGCTGTGGCTTTATGGACTGTGATTGTTTGTTTAACAGTTTTATACTACTCAGTTATTAGTTTATTTTGTATGCAGTGTTTTAAAAAAAGTAATTGGACTATTTTCATTATGGGTAGAAAAGGCGATCTTTTACCACGTAAAAAAGCTGAAGTGAAGGCCCTTGTGATTGCGAAAACATTTACAAACCGAGAAATATCACGAAGATTGAAGGTTTCTGAAGCTAGTGTACGACGCATAAAAAAAGAAAATTGAGTCAGGGAAGGAATTAAGCCCGAAAAGAAAGAAAAGATGCGGTAGAAAACCAATTTTCACTCCACGGTCAGAGAGATGTTTGAAGAAAATTTGTGTAGAAAACAGATTTGCTACCACAAAGGTAATAAAATCACAACTCCAGGATGCTAGCGTAAATGCTTCTGAGCGCACTGTTCGAAGAAAATTGAAAGAATTAGATTTTAAGGCCTGTCGCCCCGCCAGGAAGCCCAAGTTAACAGCTGCAATGAAAGCAAAGCGCCTGAAGTGGGCCAAACAATGGCAAGACAAAGATGTGGACTTCTGGAGATCGGTAAGATACAGCAATTTAATCAATAATTGATACATTATTATCATTTGCAGTTAAATAAAGCAAATAAACATGGGAGTTTATATATTTTTCCTATTTTTGACAGGTCTGCTTCAGTGACGAAAGCATATTCGAAATTTTGCAGAATAAAGCTCAGTATGTGCGTCGTCGTCATGGAGAAAAGTTTCATCCTGATTGTGTCGTCCCGACGGTTAAACATCCCACCAAAGTGATGATTTGGTCAGTCATCAGCGGCAAGGGCACTGGACGTCTGTACGTCGTCAAAGGAATAATGAGGCAAGATCAGTACAAAGAAGTATTACAAAATCGGTTGATTCCGCAGCTCAGAGAATGGTTTCCAAATGGAGAACCATTCACTTTCATGCAAGATGGAGCTCCCTGCCACACTGCTCGGTCTGTTAAAGCTTTTTTGGCAGAAAAAAATATCCCTCTGTTGGATTGGCCCTGATATGAACCCCATTGAAAATGTGTGGGAGCTGATGAAAAGAGAAGTGGCTAAAGATGTGATTACCAACAAAACCCAGCTCCTAGAAAAGATTATTCATGTGTGGAGTCATCATCCTCAAATGCAGGAGACAGTACAATCTTGCATTGATAGCATGCCGCGCAGAATTAAAGCTTTGATAGCGGCTAAAGGTGGCTCAACTAAATATTGACTTTTACTAACATTAATTTCACTTTTCTTTAAAACTTAATAAACTTATGCTTTTCTAAATTAATGCTGTTTTATTTATGTCAAATAAATAGGTAATTGATTGGATAATATAAAAATAAAAAACAAATCAATTTAAAATAATAAAACGGTACAATATCACTCGGTAATTAATATTTTACATGAAATCTTGCAGTGCGTCTAATAATTTGGCCAGGGACTGTAGAAAATATAGAATATATTCTGAATTCCATCAAATAATACATAAAACATACTAACAGACACATATAAGCTCACAGACAAACTAAACAAGCCACTCAAACAAGCACACAACAGACTCACACATCAAATACACATAAACCCACACAAACATCTTATAGTGCCATCTCCATTACTGAAGTTGGGCTGTAACCACGGCGAATTCTTCCCTATCCTGGGCAACTTACTTAATAAAGTATGGGTATCCAGACCTGTCCAATCTCCAACATTTTAGACGCCCCACACCTCTTTTCCCTTCAATTTTCCCTTCCATCAACAACCGGAGCAGTGAGTAACGTGGACCCCTATAAATATGTCCCAAGTAACGAGTTTTTTTTGTCTTTTAATAAATGACAATAGTTCTCTTCCCATTCGACGAAGTACATCTTCATTAGTGACACGCTCTGTCCAAGAGATCTTCAATATTCTGCGCATGACCCATAATTCGAAAGACTCCAAACGATTCATTGATCGTACTCCCAAGGTCCAGGCCTCAACTCCATATAAAAGCACTGATATCTGTAGACCTTTACAAAACGATAACGAATATCCAAAGAAAGAGTTGAGTCTGTGAGGAGGTGTCTCATTTTGAGAAAAGCCGCTCTAGCCATTTCAATGCGAATTCGTACCTCAACTTCAGGATTCAAATCATTAGTTACCCTAGGTATTTAAATTTGTTTACTTGTTCTATCAATTGATCGTAAACACGAATATCTATTTGCAACCCGGGTGTTCTTGAAATGACCATTACTTTCGTTTTATTGACGTTTACTTTCATGCCTAACACATCGCCTTCCATACATATATTGTTCATAAGACATCTGCTATAATAACGGTATCATCAGCGTACCTTAGGTTGTTAATGATTTTGCCATTAACTTTGATACCATCTGTGGCATTCTCCAAGGCCTTCTGGAATATGTGCTCAGAGTATAGATTAAGCAGGAGCGGGAAAAGAACACATCCCTGACGAACACCTCTTTTTATTCCTATTTCCTCAGTCTTTCTGCTATTGACTCGTATTGTCGCCACCTGATCCCAATATAGGTGAGTAATGAATCTGATTTTTCGTCAAGGCCCATATTTTGAAGCATTTGTATTAATTGTGGATGCTCGACTCGGTCAAATGCTTTTTCGTAGTCGATAAAACACAAGTAAACGTCCTTCCTTTGGCCTCTATATTTCTGTAAAAATACGCACAGCCCGAAAAGTGCTTCTCGAGTTCCAAATCCTTGTCTAAATCCGAATTGTTTTTCGCTAACATCTTGTTCGCATTTATTGCGTATTCTATGGTGAATGATCTTAAGCATTACTTTCAAAGCGTGGCTCATTAGGCTTATAAGACGGTACTGTTCACATCTTTTCACATTTGGCTTTTTAGGTAATGGTATGAACATAGACTTAAGCCGATCCTTTGGTATAGTTCCTGTACTGTAGATGCGCGAGACAGAAATATATAAAAAAATCTCAAATGGGAACAATAAATATTTGTCAGTGGAATTGCCGATCAGAATCCTTTTACATCATAATAAAATTAATGTTGCTACTCTCTCGAAAACTTGGTTTAAGCAAGGGCGATACATTTTTTTCCAAGGATACAATTTTATTAGAAAAGACTGTCCAGATGGAAGGGGGGGGGGAAGTAGCGATATTAATAAGGGAAAATATCCAGTTTACAGAATTCACTGGAACAGATTTTAATAATATCATGTATATAGCAGTTAAAATTAAACTACATAAAGTTCATATATAACGCTAGTCTCCCTGTATATAAAACCACAAACTAAGATATCTAACTATATTTGGAATTCTTTCTTCGGAATGTTTTCAACACCGATGCTGATATGTGGTGATTTTAATGCCCAACATCTCACATGGGGTTGTCAGGAAAATAATGTCGTGGGAAAAATACTTGCAGAGGCTATAAACGAAAATAACCTAATAATTTTAAATAACGGCTCTTTTACACGCCTAAACCCTTCAGGTGGTAATAACTCGGCAATTGACTTGTCACTGACAACCCCTTGTTTGCAGGATAATATAATCTGGAAAACTTTACCCGATACATATGGATCGGACCATATTCCAATCCTAATGACTTGTGAAATTGCACCAAGTCTTGTTGCCAAAACTTTCTATAAAAAATGGAACTCTAATAAAGCCGACTGGGAAACTTTTATTACAGAATCAGTTACAAACTTCTCAAATGTCAAAAGTTTAAAATTACACTCAGTTCATCAATATCTTTTTCTACAAAATCCATTCCAAAGTACCCTCAAAATAACCGGAAAAAAAGGGCGGCAAGAATTAGTGGGATGAAAAATGTCATGATGTTATCATGCAAAGAAAAGAATGTTTTAAATTGTATAAACAAAACCCAAATATTAACAATCTAATCCAGTACAGCAATCAGCCCTAGCAAAAAAAATTATCAAACAATGTAAAAGAGAAAATTGGAAATCTTTTTGCGAATCTATTAATCAGAATACTCCAATATTTGGATTAAAGTAAGAAGTTTCAGACATAGGAAACAAGAAAATATCATCCCCGTTACACTAGAAGATCCATGGTTGGAAGAATTTCATAACAAACTAACTCCTCCATATATATCCCCCCAACCGTTTAATGAAAATATGAAATATGGTAAAAATAAATTTTTAATAAATGAATTTAGTCTTACCGAGTTAAACAGGGCATTAAAACAAAATAACAATTCCTGCCCTGGGAAAGATAATATACAATATTTGATGCTTTATAACTTGCCAGAGGTAGCAAAAAAAAAGTTTGCTCCGAATATTTAATGCAATATATTCAGGGGAAGATCCTATATCTGAACAATGGAAAGAATACATAGTGGTCCCTATCGAAAAACCGGGAAAACCATCACAAACAGCATCTTCATACAGACCAAATGCAATGGCGTCATGTGTTCTTAAAACCTACGAAAGAGTCATTAAAAACAGACTGGAGTTTTGGTTGACCAAAAATCAAAAATTCCCAAAAACACAATTTGGATTCAGGAAAGGTACTCTACACAAGAAGCCACATCTCATTTAGTAATGGATATTCAACTTGGATTCACGCAAAATTATTGTACTTCAGCCCTCTTTCTAGATATCCAAGCAGCATATAATAATGTGATTTATAGCATACTAACAGAGAAGATGCGAAAAATTGGGGTCCCATATAACCTAGTCAAAAATATACAGCCTTGGCCAAAAGTATTAGGCACCCCTAATAAACACGTGAAACGCGTAAATTATTTAAAAAAAGACTAATTGTTTTAACAATACTATAGGTGGCGCTATCAAAAGCTAACTTAAACAAAAGACGATCTCTTTTACAGGTCCATAAAACACCTGGCCAGCAAAATTGCGATAATGAGGATTTTTGAAAAATATTTTTAATGTTTTATGGGTCTCTTTTTACTACTTGTAGTGTCAAGAAGCTTCCGTGCGTGTTTTATTTGTGAACTGGACATATATTTAAGAAATGCCTAAGAAAAGTGAGCTTGTTATCGAAAAACGAATTAAAATTCAAAACCTACATGAACATGGCAAGTCCCGTAGAAATAGCCAAGTTAGTGAAATGTTCCCGGTGCGCAGTGCAATGTGCTATAAAAAGGTTTGTAGAGACTGGCTCCCATGCCAACAAAATAAGAACTGGCAGAAAACGTAAGACTAATGAGCGACAGGACAGAAAAATCGAAAAAAAAAAACATCATCTGAGCTCGCTGCAACTCTGTCGGAAGAGATTGGGATGCCAATTAGTTTTCGAACGGCAAGGAGAAGACTGACAGAAGCTGGATTAAGAGGGTGCAAAGCTAGAAAGAAGCCTTGGCTTTCAAAGACCAATAGAAAGAAACGCTTAGAGTGGGCTCTGAAGCACCAACATTTTAGCGAAGAGGATTAGTCTAATGTTGTATGGTCCGACGAATCCAACTTTGAGGTAAGTTTTTATATGATTTATTTTAACAAATAACTACATACAGTTATTCTTGATTTAATCCGTTTTAGTCAAAATAATAACTAATTTTTTAATTGAGTATTTTTTCTATTCTTACAGCTATTCGGAACGTCAGGTGTGATATTCGTAAGGCGGCGTGTCGGCGAGGAATACCATCCAGATTGCGTGGTACCTACTGTAAATCACGGGGGAGGTAGCATTATCATCTGGGGCTGCATGGCTGCTAAAGGTGTCGGCGAAATGTTCGTTTGTGAAGGCCGCATGAACAGCCAAAAGTACATAAATGTATTAGAAATTGTACTGATACCTTCGCTAACGCGCATTTTTGGCGACACTAATTTAGACGACATCAAATTCCAGCAAGATAATGCACCTTGTCATAAATCAGCGGCTACGATGCGCTAATTTAGAGACAATAACATTGTCTTGTTGGATTGGCTGGCACAGTCTCCAGATCTAAACCCTATCGAGCATCTTTGGGGTATTCTGAAGCGAAAGATACGGGAGCATAGCATAACATCAAAAGCAGCGCTAAAAAGCGCTTTGATGGATGGAGTGGGATGCCATAAGTACAACTGAATGTACTCAGCTTGTACGCAGCATGCCCCAAAGAATTGCTGCTGTAATTAAAGCTAAGGGCGGACACACCAAATATTAATTTATTTCATAATTTTACTTCAATATACGATTTTACAAAACATACGAATTTAATTTTTTACCCTGAAACACAAGAAATGAAGTAAATTGTAAGGTGCCTAATACTTTTGGCCAAGGCTGTATATAATATATACAATACTCGGCATATATACATTCGCACAAGTGAAGGGATCTCCTCGCGAAGAGATGCAAAAGTAGGCTTACCTCAAGGAAGTATTTGAAGTCCAATTGTATATATATTATACACATATGATCTAGAACAGGGGTGCTCAAACGGTCGATCGCGAGTGCTTTTTGAGTCGATCTCGAGAAAAAAATTCCGATATAGAATTATTCACAGATTTTGTTTTAGGTAACTAAAACAAAATGTAATGAATAAACTACTAAAATTTATTCGATCCACAATTAGGCCAGAATAACACCCTCATCACTTTCTTTTATCGTAATAACCCCCTGCTAGCGGCAAAAGGTGGCTTTATCAAAGGAATGCGCGGTACTTGTCAAAGAAAAGCCGCGTTTTTGATTCCCGCCGATTTTTCTAGAAACTTCGGGCGGCGTGTTTGACGGGAACATTCGAGACTTCGTTCGCGCCGATATAAATGTTGCGCCTGCAGGAATAGGAGTCAGTCTGAGTTGTAACTTGAAGGCGATACATCGATACAAAGTTTATTAATAAATAGTCCAAAATGAGTGCGGCGAAGAAAAGTAAAACTTATCATTTTAATAACGATTGGGAGGAAGAATTTTTCTTTTGTATGGTAAAGGATAAGTGCATTTATCTCATTTGCCGTGCGTCAGTTGCAATACCTAAGCGGGGGAACTTAGAGAGGCATCATAAAACGGTTCATAAAGACTATGAAAAAGATCACAGAGTGAATTAAGAAAACGAAAAGTACGTGATTTGATAACTTGTTTGAAAAAAGAACAAACCATGTTCACAAGACAGGCCAAACAATCAAAAGCTGCAATGATCGCGTCATTTAAAATATCTCATATATTGGCGAAACACAAGAAACCATTTGATGATGGATTGGTTGTGAAGGAAGCATTTATTGAAGCGGGTGAGACTTTATTTGGAGATTTTAAAAATAAAACAGAGATTATGTCTGCTATTAGATAACTTCAGTTATCTCGTCCGACTGTCACAAGGCGTGTTGAAGTCATGAGTCAGGACATGGCAGATAAACTAAAACATGATATCATGGAATGTACATACTTTTCTTTACAGTTCGACGAATCCACCGATATGACAGACACTGCCCAGCTGTGTATTTTAATTCGAATGGTATTCAATGACATGTCGGCTAAGGAAGAGTTTTTGACAATGATTCCTCTGAAAGGAAAGACCCGTGGCGAAGATATATATGACGTTTTCTTCAATTTTGTAACAAACTACAAGCTACCAATATATAAAACTAGTGTGCATTACAACCGATGGAGCACCAGCAATGACTGGAAACAATAACGGTTTTGTGGCATTGTGTCGAGCTAATGATGATTTCCCTTCATTTTTCTCCTTCCATTGCATTATACATCAACAAGTTTTGTGTTACCCGAAATAACAGCTTTTCTGGACAAAAGAGGTGATGATACTCAGATGCTGAAAAACGGAAAATGGCTGACTGATTTGGCATTTTTGACAGACATCACAATGCATCTAAACACCATTAATTTGGAGCTTCAAGGTAAAGGAAAAACTATTATTGAGATGATTAGAGCAATAAACGCATTCAAACGTAAATTGCAACTTATGATAGATCAACTGAAAAGAAATGATCTGAAAAATTTTCCGTCTTTGAAAGCAAGGATTCCTCAGTTGAATTATGATATTTACGAGGCAGAATTATCAAATATTTTGGGCCAATTCGAAATACGTTTTTATGATTTCAGTAAATTGGCAAATATCGCATCACTTATGAGTTATCCTTTTTCGTGTAAAAACATTGAGGAATTAGCTACTGAAATAGCAAGACAGTTTAACATGGACTCATGTTCTGTTGAAAATGAGTTAGTGCAGATTATATCAGATATACATCTCAAAGCCACAGCATTTGATACAAAATTCTGGTGTTTTATATCTGAAGATAAATATCCGAATCTAAGGCAAATCGCCCTTCAACTGACGGCAATGTTTGGATCAACTTACTTATGCGAGTCTGCATTTTCTGAAATGAAGATAAATAAGTCAAAATATCGCAATCGACTAACTGACAAACATATGTCATCATGCTTGCGATTAGCACTCGGTAATTACGTACCATCTTATTAAAAGTATGCTGAGGACATGCAGTGCCACACTTCAACATCCAAAGTCACTCTTTAGTTAAGTTTAGACACTAGAACTCGTTTGTTTTGTAAGAACCAATAAACTCGCAATTTTGAATAATTATGAGTTTTTTTCATTGACATTTTAGAGCAGACCTACACTTACCTTGACTAAAAAAATGCATACTGTGCGCAAAACTAATATCTATGCCACGATACACCCTACCTAGACGACAATCCTGCATCACACTTACTTGCAGCCTCTCAGAGTCTATCGATCGTAGTCTAACAATATTGAGGTAGATCGCCAGCAGTTCAAGTTTGAGCACCCCTGATCTAGAAGATTTATTTATAGAAGACGATGACAATATACTACAGTTTGCGGATGATATTTGTATCTATTCTGCGGATGATATTTGTATCTATTCAACCACGAAAGACCAAGATACCTGCTCAGAAAAACTAAATTATAGCTTCATAAACATCCTCACCTCGTTAAAAGAAAATGGTCTAAATTTATCAACTGAAAAGACCGTAATGTGCAATTTTTCAACGAAACGAACTCAAACGACAAACAGCATCAAATTAGGAGGAATATCCATTCCACAAAATACCACAGTCAAATATCTAGACTTACTTTTGGACCGAAAAGTCAATTGGAAAGACCAGATCAACTATCTTATCAAAAGAACTGAAAATGGACTAAATGTAATTAGAGCCTTCAACCAGCAGCACAGATACTCCTGAACAAATTGGAATCAATTAAAAACAAATGTCTAAGACAAAGCCTGGGATACTTGAAGTCCACTCCTGTCTTAATTATGGAAGCTTAAACAAACGAACCACCTCTGGACCTCCTGGTAAAAATAGCACGACTAATTAACAAAATCAACGAATTGAAAATTTCATGCCTCACACATGAATACTGGAGAGTTAAAAAACTACCGTTAGTTACGAGTTATTCTTGGATAACACAGTTCAAGGACACCATCTACTCAAATGATATCCCACCATATTTTTACCTGTCCCACCATATTTTCACCTGAATCTTGCATTTATAGACACTGAGCCTAAAGTAATTATTGAAAAGAGTTCCGAAAAAGATAACCTTATTATAAAATACAGCTTCAAAATACAACAAGCTACTGCTTGGGCAAAATATGAACAAATTTTTACTGACGTGATGGTAATGGATGGAAAAACAGGGTGTGCTTTTTATCATAAAAACCGGTAGTTATTCAGAAAATATACACTTCCCGAGGGATCCTCTATCTACTCAGCAGAACTCTGCGCAATTTTAGAGATACTTAAATACTGTTTTAATTTAAGCAAAGACCCAAAAATTGTAATTTTTTCCAGATAGCTAAAGTGCCCTAACGAAAACAACAAACTGTAGTGTAGTAATAAAATATCCACCAATTATCTCATCATTCAGATATTAAATATGTACGAATACTTAAATAGATGTAAACTACATGTTACATTTGCTTGGATTAAGGCACACGTGGGAATACTGGAAAACAAACTAGTCGATAAAGCGGCAAAAGAAGCTACAATGAATGGATTACATATAAATTTTAAAATACCCTGTACAGACTTCGTTAGTAAAGCAAAAAAAAATGAAAGATGGTTGGCGGGATTATTATGATAGCGTAGAAAAAGGCAAAAAATTTAAAGATAATTTTCCTAAAGTAGGATATAAAATATGGTATAGTACAATAAGTAATAAGAATTATATAAGGATAATATCTCGTATGAAAGGCTTTCATGTAATGTTCCCAGAGCATAGGAAAAGTATTGGGCTTCAAGATCACAACAGATGCGAATGTGGGGAAATAGGGGATTGACAACATTATATTCTAGTCTGCCCATATCTAATAAATTTAAGAGAAAATTTCTTTAAGAACTTGAAGGAGTTAGTAGAACACCCAATCAATCTAAATTATCTAATTCCACTCCATGATCCTAGAGTATATTATTTGCTCTATGAATTTGTAATCCAATCAAAATTAAAACTTTAACGGAACTTTTACCGAGTTTACCTAGTCATAAGCTAAATAACTAATTTTAATATATATATATATATATATATATATATATATATATATATATATATATATATATATATATATATATATATATATACATATACAACCGTCAGAAAGTATTTGCCCACCTAATTATTTCAGTCCCAAGACAACAAAAACCCAGATAATATTTGATTTTTTATTAAATTTTAATGAATTATTATTTATTTTCACATTATTTACGGTCTAGGAAATCAGAAAAATATCCATGATTTTCCAGGATTTTTCTCATCTATATGATCTCCCATTCTGTCCACTTCAGAGTTTCTTCGGTAATTTTAACCCATTCTGCTTGTAAAAGTTCCCGCAAGTGATTTTCTGATGTTAGTGAGTTTTCGAACACACCTGTCCAAATGTTCCCACAGCAATTCCATGGAGTTCAAGTCGGGTGATTGTGGAGGCCAAGTCATCACTTTCAGGACGTCATCGGATTTCCATTGGTCCAAAAGTCCTCTAATTTGTTTAGCAAAATGTTTAGGGTCATGCTGAAAGATAAATTTCCCTGAAAAATATCTCTTTCAGAAGGAAGCATCTGAATTAGCAAAATTTCTTGATACTACTCTTTTCGCATGATTCTTCTACCCTAAAGATTTTTCCAACTTTACCGTTGCCAAAACAACCCCAAACCATTACTGAACCTCCACCATGTTTTACTGTAAACAACTGACAGACTTCCAACATCCTCTCTCCAGCTGACCGCCGCATGTAAATTCGTCAATCTGAACCGAAAATTTTGAATTCAGATTCGTCGCTCCAAAGAACGGAATTCCATTTCCTGCAGAAAATTTTTTTACGATGTAGTCCACCGTTCTCCTTGGCATCCGCATATCACTCGCGGTTTGTCGGTTCGAGTGACCAACTTCTTTCATTTTTGGCATTTTAACAAAACAATTGAGCCTGTATCAGTGACAAAGTACTGTTTGCGAATGGTTAATTTCCAGAAGGGCAATGGTATTTATAATCCCTAGAAACATGAAATGAGTTCTTATTTCAACTGGAATTCTCAAAAATAGCTTCAAAACGACTATCATGCAAAACTTGGAAATTTGTTCTAATTGGTTTTTATTTTGTGATTTCACCAAAAAGGCTTAGCTAAACAATTTTATGACGGACACTTGTTAAGAACAATTAAATTTACCTAATATAATAAAAGGGTTTAATTAGGTATTAAATTTTGGCAGTTAAATTGAAATTTCGAGGTGGGCAAATACTTTCTGACGGTAGTGTATATAGAAGATTTGGGTTTATATAGAAGATTTTTAAAATTTACTGTCGAGGTAGAAACAGACAGGTCTATTCCCTTCCTCGACATGTTATTAACCCGTAATGAAAATAACCAAATATACACGAAGTGGTATAGAAAACCTGTCAGCAGTGGCAGATATGTCAATTTTCACTCAAATCCCCCTAATAAAATGAAGCGTAGTCTTAGCACCTTTTAACAACAATTGCTTCTAGAACTAAAATCCCTTTTCATCGAAAACTCTTATCCAGAAAAACTAACTCATATGTTAATTTTTTCGACCAACCCTCCGATACTAAATTAAAATTCAAACAACAACCCAGGTCCAGCTCAACCCCCCTGAAACTATTCAGTTGTTCCTGAAATTGGTATTTCACGTTCTCGATTCTGTGTAAACCACCATCGATTTTATGGATTAGGGAGCTATGAGCTGGTACATTACACAGGGCAACAAAAAAATATTTTTGTTTTGGTGCCTGGGATTTTAGAGCTGATTTTAACTATATTTGGGACGCTAAATCTATACATGCAATCCGTTTTTTCTCTATCAGCTCTACTTTTTTAGATACATCAACTTATCTACCAATGTGGTTTTTATTCAGTATATTCATTTATGAGAGTTCTAAAATTATTATATATTCATTAATGTAGGTATGGTAATGGTTTTATTGTCAGTCTGTAATTGAGTAAATTCCAGGTAAATCTATAAATAGTGGAACCATTGCCTATCAGGTACCTGAACTGACCCTTTTAATCACCTAACTCGGGTAAGTCTCGTCAGTTTGTGCGTTCTTACTAATGAGAGTAGATCGAATTCGGCGTGTTATTTTATGTTAAGAAAAGAGTGTTTTTGTGTTATTGAACAGAATTAAAATGAGTTCAGGTTCCAGTTCAAGAAGAAGTTGTGTAAATCAACCTGATGTGTTTTGCTATATATGCGGAGAATACATGTTTCAACAAAACAGACAAACTATTACTGACTTTGTAAAGCGAGCGTATCTTGGATACTTTGGAGTTAAGCTTGGTGATCAGGACAAAACGTGGGCCCCGCATCTCGTATGTAAAACTTGTACAGAGCATTTACGGCAGTGGACTACCGGGAAAAGAAAATGTCTAAAATTCGGCGTACCAATGGTTTGGAGAGAACCAAAAAAACACTTCAATGATTGTTATTTCTGTTTAGTAAATACTAATGGAATCAATCGAAATAACCGCAGTAAGTGGACTTATCCCAATTTAGACTCGGCAATACGCCCTATCCCGCACTCAGATGAAATACCGATTCCAACATTTCATCAGCTACCACATATCTCTGATGACGAATATTTTCCCTCTGATCGCTCTTCTGATGATAATAAAAAGTTCTGATGCTAATGAAACTAACAGTGACTATGAGGGGACGTCATCAGTTCCTCAACGCTTCAATCAAAATGAATTAAATGATCTCACCAGGGATCTCAATTTATCGAAAAAAGCTTCTGAAGTACTGGCTTCTAGGTTGAACGACAAAAATTTACTGGAACAAGGAACCAAAATTACCTTTTACCGTACAAGAGAAAAAGATCTGCTACCATTCTTTTCTCAAGAAGACAATCTTGTATTTTGTCACGAAATTAGGGGACTCATGAAAGAAATGGGACTTTCTGAATATATTCCAGATGATTGGCGCCTATTTATTGACAGTTCAAAGCAAAGTTTAAAATGTGTCCTTCTACATAATGGGAATAAATATGGTTCAATACCACTAGCTCACTCAACGAAACTGAAAGAAGAATATAATACCATAGCTTTGATCTTGCAGAAGATAAAGTATTACGAACATCAATGGATGATTTGTGTAGACTTAAAAATGGTAAACTTTCTTCTTGGGCAGCAAAGTGGTTACACGAAATATCCGTGTTTCTTGTGCCTCTGGGATAGTAGGGACAAAACACACCACTGGGTTAGAAAAGATTGGCCTCAGAGAGAAAACATGGACGTTGGGGAAAAGAATGTCATTAACGACGCTTTGGTTGAAAGAGAAAAAATCATACTTCCTCCGTTACATATAAAGTTGAGCTTAATGAAGCAATTTGTAAAGGCTCTTGATAAGAATGGGTCTTGTTTTGCATATATAGGGGTAAAAATGCATCAGTTGAGCACAGAAAAACTCAAAGCAGGGATATTTGACGGCCCACAAATAAGACAATTAATTAAGGATCCTGCCTTCATAAATTCAATGAATCAAGTTGAACGAGAAGCGTGGACATCATTTGTTGCAGTTGTAGAAAATTTTCTAGGCAAACATAAAGCTCAAAACTATGTTGAAATGGTTAACAAGATGCTTAATAGTTTCAAATCCTTAGGGTGCAATATGAGTATTAAAATACACTATTTACACAGCCACTTAGACCGTTTTCCAGAAAATTTAGGAGACATGAGTGAGGAACAAGGTGAAAGATTTCACCAAGATATTAAAGTTATGGAGGACCGCTACCAAGGAAGATGGGACATGCACATGATGGCAGATTACTGCTGGAGTTTAAAAAGGGACTGTTTAAAAAAAACATTCAAGAATGTCGCGGAAAAGAAGCTTTCCAAGTGTTGAGTGACTATTTCATTTCTTCAATGTTTTTTTTTGTTTGTAAGTACGACATAATATTGTATTTTGTATAACTAAAATAAAAATTTCGTATCTACTTTTGTTTACTACACTTACGGATTTGAGTTACAATAATGTAACTTATATTTCTCTAAAATTGTATATCTTAAAAATTTGAGCTCCTAGGTACAAATGAATACGTTATTTGAATTCAGGACATCAAATTGATATAGAATCAGCTCAAAAAACCTCGACACCAAAACAGCTGTTCCCCTGTGTTATCTCTGTGAAGCAACACCTTTTTCTTCGCCAAACGCGGCCTTTTTTTTCTTGATTTCACCGTTCAAAGGGTTCAATAAATCAACGTAATAGTCTCCGGTGATTGTTCGTCCCCTTCCCAAGATAGATTAGTATTATTCCATGGGCGTCCCAAGAAATACTTGTCAACACCTTTCTAGCTGATAATTTTGGACGCTTCGGTGGGCTTTCATACGGTTTCAGCCAGTCTGCGGACTGTCCGTTGGACTCAAGCATGTAGTGGTGAATCCATTTCATTCATTGTTATGAAACGACGCAAAAACTCCTTTGCGCTGAAACAATGCCAAACAGCGTTCTGAATCTTCAACACGTTGCTGTTTTTGATCAATCGTGAGAGTGCGCGGTACCCATCGGGCACATACCTCTTTCATATGCAAATATTCATGGAAAAAATCATGAAAATTTTAAACGAATCTTCTGAGCGTTGACACTAACTGAAAACTATAGGGTTTTTTTGTTTGTGCTGTCATCTTTCGGAAAGTCTCGAGACTTTTCACGCCATGACATAAGGTGAAAAGTACTACATTTTGGTCTAGCAAGATTTGTTCATTATAAACAAGTGTTCGTTTATAACGAAATAAATATTAAGAGTTAAAAATACATAATTTCAATTTTTTATTGCAGAGTAATGAAACAAATTTTGTTGATTTTCTTCTTCTTCAAGTGCCCTGTCCGGTCCCCCGAACGTTGGCGATCACCCTGGAGAGCGCGTCCCTGTTCTCTGTCATTCTAAAAAGATTACCTGCCTTCTGAATGCCGGTCCATGACCTAATGTTGTTAAGCCATGACATCTGTTTTCGGCCGACACCGCGTCTTCCTTCAATTTTGCCCTTCATGATTAACTCGAGTAAGCGATACTTGTCTTCCCGCAAGATGTGACCCAGATAAGCTATCTTGCAGCATTTTATTGTTGTAAGTAGCTCTCTTCCTGTTCTTGCACGCCTAAGAACGTCTTCGTTTGTTACCAAGTCAGTCCAAGGAATATGCAGCATTCTTCGATGAGTCCACATTTCAAAGCTCTCTAAACGATTAATCGTGCTTACTTTGAGAGTCCAGCTTTCTGCACCGTACAAAACAACCGACCAGATGTAACATTTGACCATGCGTTGACGTAGCTTGAGATTTATGTTGTCATTACAAAATAGTGTTCTCATATTCAAGAAGTGATTCCTGGCTGTCTCGATGCGACATTTTATCTCTATGTCGGGGTCTAATTGTTCCGTCGGGATGCTACCCAAATACCTGAACCTCTCAACCCGTTCGATTTGAGAATTGTTCAGAAACAAATGAGTGTCTCTATGTGGATCTCGGCTGAATATCATGAGTTTCGTCTTACTGATATTAATGTTAAGGCCAAGATCTGTTCCAACTGTGCTGATTTTATTTAACAGTTCTTGAAGACCCTCTATCTTATCACCTATGATGACAGTGTCGTCTGCATATCTAATTGTGTTGAGTAGTACGCCATTTACTCTAACTCCATGGTCCACATTCTCGAGGGCCTCCTTGAAAATTCGGTCTGAATAAAGGTTGAAAAGTAGAGGCGAAAGGATACAACCCTGTCGGACTCCTCGCTGTATTTGGATGCTAGATGTTGTCATCTCTTCTATACGTACTTCCGCTGTTTGTCCCCAGTACAGATTTTCAATTATACGTATATCTCGACTGTCCAGTTGTACTTCGCGTAACATTGATATCAATTTAGAGTGTAGCACTCTGTCGAATGCCTTTTCGTAATCTATGAAACAGGCGAATACCTCTTTACGCTGATCTCGGCACTTCTGGAAAAGGACATTAATACCAAACAAAGCCTCACGGGTTCCGAAAGCATTCCTAAAACCCATCTGAGCGTCATCAAGATCAAATTCACACTTTCTGCGAATTCTGGCATGTATGATTGCCAAGAATGTGTTTAAAAGATGACTCATCAAACTTATCAAGCGATAGTCACTACATTTTTTAGGTCTGGGTTTTTTTGGAATAGTCACAAAGGTCGACCTGAGCCAGTCATCTGGGATCACCCCAGTGTTATATTCAAGTTAAATAATTTTGTGATTTGTGATATGTTACCCTCGCTTACAAGTTTCAATATCTCTGTCGGAATCTGATCCGGACCCGGAGACTTTCCATTGGGTGATATATGGATGGCGTGAAGCACTTCTTCGTTAAGAATTTCTGGACCTTCCTCCATATTTTCTTCATTATTCTGTAAGGGTGGTCTATCGTCATGAAATAGTTCATTTATATATTTTTCCCATGTGCCTCTGATTTCCCATTCATCCATTATAGGTGTATTTGTTGAATCAAGCAGGGTAGCTGGTTGTGTTTTTTTGTAGATACCAGCAATCTCCTTAAGTTTCTTGTGGCTACGAAAGTTATCGTGTTTCTTTTCTAATTCTTCCATTTCCCGGCACATTTCTCTCATCCAGCCTTCCTTGGCTCTCTTGATTTCTGACTTAATGATCTTCTGTAGCCTTTTATATTCTTCCTTGTTGTTCTTGACCTGTCTTCTTCTCTCCATCAATATCAAGATATCGCCAGTCATCCACCTTTTTTTCTTGGTTTCTCCTGATGTTTGTAGGTGCCTATTACACGTCCTGTTCAGCATATTTTTCAGCTTATCCCATAGTACCCCGACTTCTGTCAAATCACTTTCATTCACATTGCCGAGTTTATCGTTGAGTTCTCGTTGCACCATTTCTTTTACTTCTTGTTGATCTAGTTTTGCCAGGTTTAGTGATTTATATGGTCGCTTTTTGCATACCAATTTAAGCTTTAGTTTTATATCGGCAACCAAGGGTACGTGATCCGAGCCAATATCTGCTCCAGGGTAGGTTGTTACACGTTTTATACTGTTCCTGAAGCGTTTGTTAACCAGAATGTAGTCTATCTGGTTTCTAATGGGTTCTTGGTCGTTGACTTCAGCAGGCGACATCCATGTATAAAGACGTCTTTTGGGGAGTTTAAACCATGTGTTCGTGATAACCATGTCATTTTCCTGGCAAAATTCAAACAGTCTTGTCCCCTCGGTGATTGCTCGAACCCAATCCAAAGTCTCCGACCAAATCAGATCGTCGGCCTTGTCCAATCTTAGTATTATAATCCCCGAGTATAAGTGTTAGGTCGTCACTGCTGAGTTTTACCAGGACTTTATTAAGTAGCTCGTACATGTTATCGACCTCCTGGTCATAACGTTTATCGGATGTTGGGGCATAAATTTGTATTATATTGATCTTGAATGGCTGTCCTTGCATCTGAATCAATATGATATGGTCAGTTATAGGGCTGTAACTTACAACATTCTTGTTGTAAGGAAAGGAAACAAATACACCCACACCGTTGCGGTGTTGCGGGTCATTAGGGTCGCTACCGGAATAGTATGTGTAGTAGTGTTGATTTTGGTACACAGTAATTGGAGAGTAAACTAACTTTCTTTTTTCTGGTGTCCAAATCATTTTGTTAAAGTAGTTTATTAAGAACTTCCCTGGTCTGGTTTTATTGGATACGCAAAAAATGTAATTTTTAACGATCTCCAATGTTTGTATTACTTCGGGCAGAGTCGAAACGTTTACTGCGTCATAATCTGTAATCACTGATTGAGCAGAAATGTCAGAATTTTGTTTAATCATTGCAGCGATGTCAAAATCACTAAGGCTTTAGGCACAGTAAACACACTATACAGTAGCGAAACTCAAAGATAACCGCGTAAGAAAATCAGGTTCGTTTTCAGAAGGTCACGTGGCAATCCGCCATGTTAAAAGAGATTTGAAACATAAATAAAGTTGTGTAAAGTTTTATCATTCAAAATCATAGATATAGAAATGTTTGAAAATTTTTGATTTGTTATTTAATACAGCATGAGTAATATAAAAGTTAATGCAGCATAAGTAACATAAAAAAAAAAACAAAAAGAATGGAGCACTTTGTTAGAAAAGAAATGAGTACAGGTGAAACACTTAATAGAAAGGTATTTAATGGAATTCATATTCAACTTCAGTTTTTAATAACCTTATCCAAAAATTCAAAAGTCCATCAAAGTTAAACGTCACTGTTTGAGGTCAAAGTTTTATTTACATCATTTTTCAAGTAAATTTGCGATTAAAGATGTTTTTTTTTAAGGACTAAATTAATTTAATTTTAACATACGTAATACCTAATGCTATTTTTCTTGTACCGTGAAATAAAGACATATTGTCTTTACTAAGATGTCAACATCTAAAATAAGAGCATTTTTTTCTAAGCAGTGTTGTGTTGTTTGGTGTGATAGATCTCTTGTTAATTAAAAAACACTGTATTTACTTCTTTGGTACTTATTTTTTCTTAAACTACAAAACTATATTGTGTAACTTCGAGAAAGGTTAATATAATATTAATGAATTATGAACGTATATGTATAGACCTCTATTTTCTATGTGAATGATTCTTAGAGGTTCTATACCTTTTTGTGTTCTGTTATCCGTATTGCTTTTTGATAACGTAATTAAGGCTTACTTTTATTTACAATGAATTAATATTTAGATCAAAGAGTCAATACAGTAATTTCCTAATGATATTTACATACAATACTTAGTTACGACCAAGTTGACTTGTCAATTACAACTATGTTGGGAATGTGGAATCTTTGGCACAATGACACTACTCAGTATATATCACCACTACACCAAAACACTTTATTTTTGCACTCGATGCGCGTTTCGCTAACCATATTAGCTTCATTAGGAGAAATGATTGACTCATATAGACTGAGTATTGTCAATTACAGTTTAAAAAGAAAATAACTATATTTAATTTATAGTATAGGTATACAACAATAGAAATAAGTTCTTTATAGGAGGAATATTAATAACAGGAATCTTCAAAATTTTAATAGTAACCATAGTTACCATCAAAATGGACTTCGATTAGTGTACTGTCCATTTAACGAACTTATTTTGAGAATATTTTACCCTCTGGCACACATCGTCTGACAAAATCATATTACAAAAATTTCTTTGGAATCACATTAAAATTTTTCTTATTTTAATAGCATATTTGATTCAATAATCGATTTATATCAGTTATTTCAGTAATCCCATTCCCCAGTGGTTTTGTGATCTCAACACGACACTTAAGATTTAAACTTTCAAACCCAGCTTATAAGAAAATAAAATATACTGTCTAAAATTTGAAAATAATAAATATGTTGTTATAGGTTCTGTATTCCTTACAATATATTCACAGAAACTTTTGAGAGATTGGAATGAAAAAGGAGCAAGGTAATTTATAGAGAAAAATAGAAAAAAAAAGTCACTTTCAGAGTATTAATTGTACTTGCAATTAAACAGTGTTAAATTTATCAGGTTTATTATTAGAAAAGGTGTGTCAAACAGTTAATACAGATGAAGTTATTGAATACTAGAAGCCTCTTGAGAATACACCTTTTAGAAAAAAATATATTTTATTTATAATTTACAAAAATACAAATAGTTTTAAATAACTGAATACTAGTTTACACAAAAATAAATCTTTCTAAAAACCAACACATCTTTGGGGAAGAAGAAAAAACTAACGCCCCGCGTACAGTTTGAATTATTTTTGCAATTCTCAACGGCACAACAATAACCTCCTTTCCCCATCTATAATATATATAAAATGCAACGTCTCTCTGTCTGTCCGTTAGTGCGCTTATCACTGAAAAACCACTTATCCGATTTACGTACTTTTTTTAAACATACATATGTTCTCTGGCCAGGTTATAGGCTATATTTTATTACGATAGGTAGCATAAGGAATGAGCAGTGACGTAAAATAGTGAATGATGTCGGAAATAAGTTTGCCGCTAGCGCGTGCCTTTGCAATACACAGCCTAAACCATTAAATATGGAACAATATTATGTAGCAAAGAATATCTGTAATGTATAATCTATAATATATATAAAATGCAATGTCTCTCTGTCTGTCTGTCTGTCCATTAGTGCGTTTATCACGCGGGAACCACTTATCCGATTTACCTGTCTTTTTTTAAATTCATGCATATATTCTTTGACCAGGTTATATAATAATAATAATAATCTATATCTATAATATATATATAAAATGCAATGTTTGTCTGTCTGTCTGTCTGTTCGTTAATGCGCTTATCCCTCGAGAACCACTTATCCGATTTACGTGATTTTTTAAATTCATACATATGTTCTCTGACCAAGTTATAGGTATATATTTTATTACATCTATAATATATATAAAATGCAACGTATTCTGTCTGTCTGTCTGTCCGTTAGTGCGCTTATCACTGGAGAACCACTTATCCGATTTTCGTACTTTTTTTTTTAAAACATACATATGTTCTCCGGCCAGGTTATAGGCTATATTTTATTAAGATAGGTAGCATAAGGAATGAGCAGTGACAATAATAGTAAATGAAGTCGGACAAAGTTTGCCGCTAGCGCGTTCTCTTGCAATACACAGTCCAAACCATTAAATATGTAGCAGAGAATATCTATAATATATATAAAATGCAATGTCTCTCTGTCCGTCTGTCTGTCTGTCTGTCCGTCCGTTAGTGTGCTTATCACTGGAGAACTACTTATCCGATTTACGTGCTTTTTTTAACCATACGTATGTTCTCTGGCCAGGTTATAGGATATATTTTATTAGGTGACATTGTAACATTCATTTTTTCCTAGATTTTAAGAGTATGTAATGTTACTGATTTTTCGCTTTATAGTGTACTTCTTTTCATTTTGTATCGAGCAGTGTATTACACTGGAATTTTCTAGCCGCTTGTGGTACAGTGTGCAGTGCGGGTTGCCGACCGAATCTATCGAATTGGTGGTACCTCGCGATTGGCGAAATGTTTGTTTCCGGAGTTTGGTTCCGGCGTCGCCATTTTAGAGACGTAGTTCTCACGGATTATTTAAGGGTCCGGAGAACGCAGATCTAGGCTTATTTCCATCGAGCCGCCGAGAAGGCTTATTTCCAACTAGCCGCCGAGAAGGCTTATTCTCATCAAGCCGCAGCCAGGCTTTGTCCATCAAGCCGCAGTAGAGGCTTATGACAATATTTACGAGAGCCAAATTAAGTACGAGTTTTCAACGTAAAGCCGTAGTGGGCTTTGTGTGTTTTTCTACATGGAGTAGCCGAAGTAGGCTCTTCTCATCGTAAAGCCATACTGGAAAATAAGTGATGGAATGTGTGAAATCGGTTTTGTGTTCAATTTAAGGCCAAGAAGCCCGTAGGAAAACCGTAAGTCACCAGAACATACATCAGTAGATCTATTTCCCGCAAATAAGTGTTTTAACAGCAATTTGAACTGATAAATCGTGAAGTGAATATCACGACTCTTCGATTTCGGGTTTGTGTAGTAAAGTTTTAGCAATAAAACACCTGATTTAGGAACTCTACTTTTAATAACTACTTTTTAGGCTAGAATTTTTGTAATTCTTAAAACTGCAAGGGTTGGAACTTTTATTTTAAAATCATGAATAAATTTTCTTTTTGTTGATTAAAGCTAGTGTCTCACTGAATACCTATCTTACTTTTCAGGATAAGAAGGGTTGTACCAGACTAATTCTTTTTAGTAACAACTGTATAACACTTCAGTGTTTTTTTTCATTTTTTTTAGCTGAAGTTAGATCCTTTCTATTTTAAAATGAATGGTGCCCAAAAAATTGGTACAACTTAAGTTTTTTAACAATAAAAAAAATAATTCCAAAAAGACGTACAACAATTATCTCTTACCCATATTTCTCTACCAAGGAAAACTGAGCTAGTGTTTGTTTAATTTCTTTAGTTCTTTTAAAATCATTATTCACTCAATTCATTCTAAGAAATAGAAAAAGGGGATGCAAGAAGTGCGCCTCAAAGTGCCTGCGGGCGAGTTAACAGGTAACAACAGCGTGGGACAAAAAAACAAAATCTTCAAACGATACAAAATGACGCTGTCAACGCGGGGCTTTTGGAATTTTATTTTTTAAGGGGTTCAGTGTACTAGCTTTCGAACTAAGTAAAAGCTCTAACTTTTCAGATATTTTTTATTTCATAAGATTGATTAAACGAAACTACACTATAGCAATAAGACAAAAGCAGGAAATTTGTAGAATTATTTATTTCAATTTATCTGATGGTGGTATAGATATTTGAATTTTGTTAGTTGACTCTAATTTAAGTGATTCCTACTTTTTTCTTAAAAGCTAGCTTTATAGTTCAGATTAGCGGATGTGTTGGTCTACTTTAATTTTTGCACTGTTAGATTTATTTTGCGGTTAACCGAAGAAAAAACTGTACTTTTTCTCACCGATGTTTTGCATGAATATTAAAAATACTTTGTTTATACGAAACGGTATTTGGAGATTTTTTGTTGAAAATTCTTAACATATTTAGTAAAGGAATTTTAATAGAAGGCAATACTTAGAAATTTTTTTTGAAATTGTTGAAGATTTTTTAAATGTTTGGTAAAGAAGTTTAGATATTTTAGTTGTCTTTACATATTTTTATTTTGACTATTGGGAGCACAGGAGAAATATTTTTACGACTTTTTAAACAATTCTTTTAAATTTTATAATCTAAATACATTTATCATGGAAGCCTACAATTTTAAAGTCAATCACCTACTGGAACATGAATTAGACTAAGAACTGGAAATCCGTCGTACTTTCTCAGAACGTCCGGTCGCGGATAAAAGAAAGATTCTAACGAGGATCTTAAGTAAAGAAATATTCCAATAGATCAGATTGGACTAAATGGTTACAAAAAGTTTCTGATTTTTTTAAGTCTAATAAAAGTTCTCCTTCTCAAGTTAAAACCTCCTGCTTCTCCAAATGGTCACATGTCTCCTTTATTCGTGCATAAATATTTAGATAATAGACCGCATATAAAGATAAAATCTATTAGGTGTCCATTTCTCGGCTTTATTTGACTCTGGTGCAAATACCTCCGTTGTAGGTCAGAATGGTATTAAAATTTTAAGTCGTTTAAGTATAAAAATATGCCATGTCAAAAATAGAAGTGTTACCACTGCAGATGGCAGCCGTCTAAAAGTTTTAGGTACGGTTGAGTTGCCGCTAGTCAGCAATGGTCATTGTTTAGTAATCTCTGCTCTAGTAGTACCTTCTCTATCACATACTTTGGTTTTAGGATGTGATTTTGCACAAAAATTCGGAATTTTAGTAAATTTTAAAGATAATTCGTGGTATCCACAGTCCCTGGAAGTCAATTCTCATACAAGTTTTAAAGATTGTTATTCAGAAAGTTCTTTAGAAAACCTTTTCTCGCGTCTATGTACCCTAGATGATCTCTCGCGGACGGAACGCTTAAAGACAGAAAAAGTAATAACCTCTTTCAATGAAATAAGTAGTAAAGATAGGTTAGGCCGAACGAATAAAAATCACCATGTCTATAGATACGGCTGATGCCAGACGAAATGTTGAAACTCGGAGTGATATCGTCTATGCTTTGACGGAAGAAAGCTCAACGAGGTCAGCAAATTTGATAACTATCCATTACCGAACATCGACAGAATTTTGACATCACATCAGGAATGCTAAGTATGTATCCTCGATAGATCTTAGAAAGGCTTTCTGGCAAATTCCTTTGGACAAATCCTCTAAGGAAAAGACCGCTTTTGCAGTAGTAGGCCGAGGTCTATTTCAGTTCGTCACTATGCCGTTTGGTCTAAAGAACGCTGCTCAAACTCAGCAACGTTTAGTGGACGCTATATTTGGTCCGAAATATGAGCCACTTATTTTTACCTATCTCGGTGATATTTTAGTAACATCGGAAAACTTCGAATCGCATATTCGCTTACTTAAAGAAGTAAAAGATAAATTGAAAGAGGCCGGACTGACGATAAATTTGAGCAAATGTGATTTTTTCAAAACTTCTCTAAAGTTTTTAGGCTATATTGTAGGCTCAAATTCCTTGCGTACCGATCCGGATAAAGTAGCAAGCATGGTTAATTATGCGAGACCTACTAATACTACGGAAGTTAAGCGTTTCGTAGGAATGTGTTCATGGTATAGACGTTTTATTGAGAATTTTTCTACCCTGTTGTCGCCTATTAATGATCTTTTGAAAGGACGAAAAAAAAGGACAATCGATAGATTGGACAAACGCAGCAGAAAGATCTTTTATAAAGATTAAAGAGCTATTGGTTTCAGCTCCAATTTTATCCCAACCAGATTTTTCCCAACAGTTTTATATTTCTAGCGATGCTTCTAATACCGGTTTAGGGGGCGTCCTAACACAGAAAATCAATGGTAAGGAAAGAGTGATAGCGTATGCCAGTAGAACTTTATCAAAGGCTGAACGTAACTATTCGGTTGTTGAAAAAGAATGTTTAGCAGTACTCTTTAACGTCGAAAAGTTTCGACCTTACATAGAAGGTGTTCCTTTCACGGTTATAACAGATCATTATAGTTTATTGTGGCTTAATTCTATTAAAAACCCTAGTGGCAAACTAGCGCGTTGGGCGATTAGGCTGAGACAACATACGTTTAATTTAATTCATAGAAAAGGAGTCCACAATGTTATTCCTGACGCTTTGTCCAGAATCCCAGATCATACAGTGGACGAAAACAGTCTTAATGCAGAGATTGGCGTAAGAATTGTTACAGTTGATATAGATCGCATTGATCCATGGTACGACAATTTACGGCAGCAAATCAAAGAATTTCCTGAAAATTTTCCGCAGTGGAAAGTGGAAAATGATTTCGTGTACAAGTTTATCCCAAACCAGTTGCCTTTAAAAGTTAATGTACCCGAGTGGAAAATACTAGTTCCTAAACCACAGAGAGAGGAAATTATAGACATGTGTCACACTCCTCCTACTTCTGGTCATTTTAGTTTTTATAAAACTCTTCACAGGATTCAGGAACAGTATTATTGGCCAAAAATGCGTTTTGATATCTTAAAGTTTGTGAGGACTTGTGAAGTATGTGGAGCGCAGAAATCTCCAAATACACTACCTATGGGACTGATGGGAAAAGAGAAAACGGTTAATTACCCTTTTCAAGTCATAGCAGCTGATCTAGTAGGCCCATTCCCACGTTCAAAAAGGGGAAATAAATGGCTTCTCGTGGTTTCTTGCTGGTTTACAAAGTATACCATGCTATTTCCTTTGAAAAGCTCTAAAGCAGAATATATAGAGAGAATTTTGGAAAATGATGTCTTTCTAATCCACGGTGTTCCATCGCTCTTGATATGCGATAACGGTACTCAGTTTACCTCTAAGAGTTTTAAGAGCTTAAGTGAAACTTATGGTTTTAACATCCGTTTTAATCCCGTGTACTCTCCACAATGTAATTTTGTTGAACGTAATAACCGAACAGTCGGGACCGCTTTAAGAAGTTACGTTGATTCACATGACACTTGGGATGGCAACATTTCCAAAATTCAACAAGCAATAAATACCGCAAGACACGAAGTAACAGGGTTCACACCGTCTTTCTTAGTTTACGGCAGACATATACCTCTATCTGGATCGTATTATAAAAATTTAGATTTGGATGTCAATGTTGACAGCGAAATAATTCCGGGTAACAGGGGTGCGTACGCCGAAAATTTAAAGGGTCTAAAAGATATTTTCACCGACGTGCGTAGTAGGATACATAAGGCTTATGAACGGAACAGTAAGTCTTACAACCTTAGAAAAAGGGATTTTTCCTTTAATATAGGTGATCACGTTTGGCGAAAAAATAAAATTCTTTCCAGTGCAGCTGATAAATTCACATCTAAGTTAGTAAGTATGTGCATTGCGTGATAAGAGAAAGATTTGAGATTCAGTTTATGTTTTGGTCAATTTAGATGGGACTAAAGTAGGACAATGGCATATTAAAGACTTAAAACCATTCAATGGACCTAACCCTAGTGAAAGTTTGTCAGAAGAAGAATAATTTATATTTACATTATCTTAATTGCTTTACTTTAGTTTTTTTTGATGTTGCTCTGTAGAGGTGACGACCTCGTTTTTTTGACTGTTATAAAAGTTGAGCAGAGTATAGCTTACTTTTATTATTTTTGCTAAGGTTTTGGGTACTGATCATATCCAAACTTAGGTTGATTGTAGTTGATGTTTAGCATCGACTCAGCTGTTGCGAGCTTGCGAAAGAGTCACACTCAGGATATATCATAAGACTGGTATGTCGGTGGTCGCGGGATTTGATTTGCTTATGACCCCAAATAATATCCAGTTCTTGACACTTGGAAGCGAAATTTTGATTAAAGGCAATCCAAAGTGATCTTGAGTTTGGATAAGCGCAAGATGGAGCTCGCGTGGTATGATGTAGAGTCAAAAGATTTTATGAGCAATTTCAAAGTTTGTTACCCGAGTGGGTGTATTTTTATTACCTTAATGGTATATTTTGGGTGCAATTAAGAGTAAATTGATTTTGGTTTATCCAGTAAGTTTAAGACTTGGATTAATTTGATTTAGATCTTCTTCTGAATTGACAAACTGAGGGTATTTTCTATTCTTTTCAGGGCCGTTTAAACGTTACCTTTGAGTCTCTAATTTTTTAAATTTTTTGCATGGACTCATAGGCGTATGATGAGTTTTTTCGGTATACTATCAGATTGATAGGAAATTGAAGTCCTGCAGGAGAACTAAAGGCTGATCATTTACAGGAGATGAGAGCAGAGTAAGACAGTCGTTTCACAAAGAAATGATCAAAATCTGATACCGAGATGAGAACCTTGTCAAGAGTGGCTAAGCGCAGTGAAGGAAGATTCCTAACCGAATTTTTAGATTTCCAAGAGGTAATCTAGAAGTTTGGGCTGACAGAAAACGGTTATGCCTGATACCTGTAGCAGTTTCTTCTAGAGGCTATTATCTAGGAAGACGATTAACACCATGATCGAATATTTTAGCTGTCAACGATGTTTTCTTCTTGTTTCTGATTAAGCTGGAAAAGCTCTTGTCGTCTTCAAAAGTTTTGTTGCATTGCCACCGAAAAATTGAGAAATTTCTGCTTCATGTAGCTTTTTAAGCTCATTTTCGTTTTTTTTTTGGAAATTTCCGTTAGAAGCTTGGTTAAGTTAACCTTGTAAACCTTTTAGGTTGTATCCCATGAGTTATCTGTTTTTACAGGCTGTGATGCACCGGGTGCTAACAGATGCCGTTACGACGTTTGGCAGGGAGTTAGTCTTCCTGAGGAACAGACTGATTGGAAGGGTAGTCTATGGGGGGCGAACGTTTGACCTTTGGGACCTTTAGAGGTTTTGTTACTCAATGGTTATTTCTGTTTGAGCCAAAAGAGAGCCTAGCTACTGTAGTCGACCTCAGCTCCAATTAGCCTATTAGTGGTGACAGGCTGTTGGCAGTAGTGTGTTTCGGAACACCCTAATGATTAATTTTTTTTGACTTATGGTGGTGTGGTAGACACCGTTTCAGTTTAGTGGATGCTATAATCTACTCCCTTTTGTTGGTGGACACCAGGGTCACCATTTCCGTATTTTATTGTCTCCACCTTTCAGTATATCGTGGTGAGGTGTTTGTCTCCGGTTATGTGGGATGGATTGAATGTTTTTCGTTGTTGTTCCAGGGTGAGACCAGTACCCGAGGGTTCTTCATGCAACTTGAAGAGGCGCAATGCTGGTTAAGTTTTATATCTCTATGTAGCCACCCTGAAGAATGACGGAGGGCGTTTTTTTTCGGCTCATGTTTCTAGGCAGATTTACCACTTTGGTGCGATGTGCCGAAGATTTGTTTAGCTTTTGCTAAGAGCTTTCACCAAGCTTGATATGGAGTTATCATGACCAAGAGTTTGGGATTTGAACTCCTGTATATGTTTCTGTATATGTTTCGGTGTGTATTGGTTGCCTGAGGGCATGTGCTCAAAATGTGTGATTTTGAGTCGTTTTGTTTATGGACTCCTATATATAAAATTGTGATTTTAGGGAGGTCCTATTTCGAGACTTGCTGTCTCATATCTGGGAATGTTTCCTTGAATGTTAGTTGCGCGCGGACTAATCATTCTGTTCTTAGTGAACATTGCCTTTTGAAGCAGGATCATTCAGTTTAGTGAATTTTAGCTTTTATAGCTATTCACTGTGTTTAGGGTGAATTTTGGCATTTATAGCTATTCACTGCGCTTATAGTGATATTGTTAGCTTTTATAGCTACTCACTATGTTAATGGCGAGATTGTTCTTTTAGACCGCAGACTTTGTGTAGTCGAGGTTTTTTTCTGGCGATATACCAGAGTGTTTTCTTGGCGAGGAGCCGAGTTTTTTCTGGCGATGTACCAGAGTGTTTTCTTGGCGAGGAGCCGAGTTTTTTTTGGCGATGTACCAGAGTGTTTTCTTGGCGAGGAGCCGAGGCTTTTTCTGGCGATATACCAGAGTGTTTTCTTGGCGAGGAGCCGAAGTTTTTTTCTGGCGATATACCAGAGTGTTTTCTTGGCGAGGAGCCGAGGTTTTTTTCTGGCGATATACCAGAGTGTTTTGTTGGCGATGAGCTGACGTGTTTTCTGGCGATCAACCAGAGCGTTTTCCCTGGCGATTTTAGCATGTCTAGATGTCTTAGGACGTCGACATTGCGCGATAGAGTGCGATTTTCTGGCGATCAACCAGAGCGTTTTCCCTGGCGATTTTAGCATGTTCTCTTAGCGGTGAGCTAGAGCATTGATGGCGATTTTTCCCGAGCGTTTGTCTGGAGTTTCATCCAGATGTTCTTCTTAGCCTTGTGCTAAATGGTCTTATAAGACTTTCTCCTTTTAGTGTTAGTGTTTGCACTAGAATCATTTATTTTTTTATTTTTCTTTATTTAAGAATTTTTCTAAATTTCTTTTGCTGAAATAGAAAATTTTCTGACAATCCTTAAACTATTTTAAGGGGGGTGTTCATATTTTGTTTCAGTTTAATTTTTTTGATTTAGACAAGAGTCTAGACAAAGATATATTTTTTTTTTGTTTTGGTAACAATAATAGAGCTGATTCTTTTATATAAGAAGACCGCTATTGTTACTCTGGACAGGTATTTCTTATGTTCATGCAAGGATTTTTATTTACTTTTTGATGTACTTAACCTTAGTGCTTAATTAAGTTAAGTCTAGTTATAAGATTCTTGTGATCATGCAAACATTTTCATTTATTTTTCATTGTACTTAATATTAGTGCTTAATTAAATTAAGTCTAGTAGTAAGGTCCGAAGATTGTAATTTTGTTTTAAGTTTTGACCTTAGTATTAAGTGACAATGTAGCACTTTGTACCTTTTTTTTGATGAATAGGTTTAGTTTAATAGACTAGTGTAGTCCATTTCTTTTTGGAAGGGGGTAAATGTAACATTCATTTTTTCCTAGATTTTAAGAGTATGTAATGTTACTGATTTTTCGCTTTATAGTGTACTTCTTTTCATTTTTGTATCGAGCAGTGTATTACACTGGAATTTTCTAGCCGCTTGTGGTACAGTGTGCAGTGCGGGTTGCCGACCGAATCTATCGAATTGGTGGTACCTCGCGATTGGCGAAATGTTTGTTTCCGGAGTTTGGTTCCGGCGTCGCCATTTTAGAGACGTAGTTCTCACGGATTATTTAAGGGTCCGGAGAACGCAGATCTAGGCTTATTTCCATCGAGCCGCCGAGAAGGCTTATTTCCAACTAGCCGCCGAGAAGGCTTATTCTCATCAAGCCGCAGCCAGGCTTTGTCCATCAAGCCGCAGTAGAGGCTTATGACAATATTTACGAGAGCCAAATTAAGTACGAGTTTTCAACGTAAAGCCGTAGTGGGCTTTGTGTGTTTTTCTACATGGAGTAGCCGAAGTAGGCTCTTCTCATCGTAAAGCCATACTGGAAAATAAGTGATGGAATGTGTGAAATCGGTTTTGTGTTCAATTTAAGGCCAAGAAGCCCGTAGGAAAACCGTAAGTCACCAGAACATACATCAGTAGATCTATTTCCCGCAAATAAGTGTTTTAACAGCAATTTGAACTGATAAATCGTGAAGTGAATATCACGACTCTTCGATTTCGGGTGTAGTAAAGTTTTAGCAATAAAACACCTGATTTAGGAACTCTACTTTTAATAACTACTTTTTAGGCTAGAATTTTTGTAATTCTTAAAACTGCAAGGGTTGGAACTTTTATTTTAAAATCATGAATAAATTTTCTTTTTGTTGATTAAAGCTAGTGTCTCACTGAATACCTATCTTACTTTTCAGGATAAGAAGGGTTGTACCAGACTAATTCTTTTTAGTAACAACTGTATAACACTTCAGTGTTTTTTCATTTTTTTTAGCTGAAGTTAGATCCTTTCTATTTTAAAATGAATGGTGCCCAAAAAATTGGTACAACTTAAGTTTTTTAACAATAAAAAAAAATAATTCCAAAAAGACGTACAACAATTATCTCTTACCCATATTTCTCTACCAAGGAAAACTGAGCTAGTGTTTGTTTAATTTCTTTAGTTCTTTTAAAATCATTATTCACTCAATTCATTCTAAGAAATAGAAAAAGGGGATGCAAGAAGTGCGCCTCAAAGTGCCTGCGGGCGAGTTAACAGGTAACAACAGCGTGGGACAAAAAAAAACAAATTTTCACAGGGTACAACATAAGGAATAAGCAGTGACGATAATAGTGAATTAAGTCGGAGAAAAGTTTGCCGCTAGCGCGTTCTCTTGCAATACACTCCCTAAAGCATTAAATATGGAACAATATCATGTAGCAAAGAATACAATATATATAAAATGCAACGTCTCTCTGTTTGTCTGTCCGTTAGTGCGCTTATCATTCGAGAACCACTTATCCGATTTACGTGTTTTTATAAATTTATACATATGTTCTATATAATTCGATATAAGCCTAGATAATGGGAGATAAGGTGAGATAATGGGAGATAAGGAGAAATAATGGGAGAGAGATAAGTCGAGATAAGCCTCGATAATGGGAGATAAGGTGAGATAATGGGAGATAAGTATAAATAATGGGAGATAAGGAGAGATAATGGGAGATAAACAGAGATAAGTCTAGATAATGGGAAATAAGGTGAGATAATGGGAGATCAGGAGAAATAATGGGAGATACGGAGAAATAATGGGAGATGAGCAGAGATAAGCTTAGATAATGGAAATTATGTAGAGATAATGGGAAATAAGGAGAAATATTGGGAGATAAGGAGAAATAATGGGAGATATTTTATTACGTTGGGTAACATAAGGAATAAGCAGTGACGATAGTAGTGAATCAAGTCCACGCGAGCGGAGCCGCGGGCCCGGCTAGTGATTATATAAATTGTTTCTCAACCATTTCGATTCTCTTCACTTACAAACGTTTTTAATTCTCTCTTTCTACAAACTCTCTCTTCCTTCTGTCTTTATATTCATATAAACTGCAGTCGCATCAAGAAACGATGGACAATACATTTCCAAAGATACATTCCGAGATCGGATGTAAACACTGAGCGGCCATTTTGAAAAAGGACCCGTCGACGCACGCGCCGTCAAAATCTCGTCACCACATTGGAGCTCAGTTTCGCTACTGTAATATGTTTACTGTGCTTTAGGCATTAATTGAACATTCGCAATCTGCTTAAACGTAAGTATCTAAATCCGTACTTTTAAAATTATTGATACTATTTTTAATGACCTATTCAGATAACGTCACATTGTCTTCAACATTGCTGTCATAATTTAAATTTTGCAATAGTAACCATTCGGCAAGTGGTAAGTCATCTTATCGTCCAAATACGTTGTCATTCCAAGCAGCATTAAAATCGAGGATTTTCTATACTGGCACATTTTAAGCCACGAATTATGCCCCGATCCATATATTGGAGAACTGGGGTTACAATAAGCGGGAGGAATATAAGTTTACCGTTATGTAGCAGCATCATAATTTGCCTGCTTGAAATACCTTTGACGTCATCCAAGCTCATCGCTTTGTTTCGTATTTTACGGGAAGGCTGTTGTAATTTTTAAAACTTCATGCAAATCTTGGCTTTCTAATAACGAGTAATTTCCTCTTCTCAGTATCACTCATGTTTCCACACACAAAACGGTTCTTTTAATAGTTTACCACCACTACACGATTCACTTTTAAACTTTAAGAGTTTTGTCTGATGTTGACGATATCATTCTCGTAACATCGCGTTAGAATACTAGGCCAAACAGTTTTCAACCATAAATTTGAAGCCCGCTTCACTATGCTTTTTCCCCGCCTTAATTTTCTACCATGAATTTTTCCTCGCCTTCATGTTATATCGTTGTGGTCTAGTAGTACAAATGATTTTTTTTTTATCTAAATTCTTACCGCCCCACAGTGCGAAATTTAGGAAGTTTAGCGGAACTTTATTCAATTTTTGAAATACGTAAAATACATAAGATTATTCATTATTTTGGTAGGTTAATATCCCACCTCTAAAACCTCATACTCAGTTTGGGGATTAACCCTGCGAAACAACTGCAAAATGCACCTGAAAGTTGCATTACTTATTCAATCATACTTTTTGCCTACAGAAAGCTATTCGATTTGTTTAAGTTAATAGAGTGGTACATACAAACGGCAAGTCAGTAGGCCATGATTTTTTCTTCATTTATTTTATAAGAAAATTGTCAATTATTGGCATTTAAATAATTGCAAAATCTTTTCTTACTCGTGTGTGATTTGTTCGTGAAAAAAGTGATTTTTAAGAAGTAAGTAAAATTTACATTTTTAACTTCAGTGGAGACTTTAAAAAGTGATACTACATAATACCAGCTTGAAACGCACAAAATTTGAAAGGTTTTTTTTCCTCTGTTGGAAACACAAAAGATCTTCTGCGATATTTTGCGATCTTCTTTTAAATTAAACATTTTCCAGAATGACTTTGCAAATTTCATATAACTGCATATTCCAAAAGTGGAAGGAAGAACCGACATCGGACGCCATCATTGGTTTTGTTTTGGAAAAAATAGGCTTACCAATGCTAACATCTGACGCTCTTTGCAGTTTAAAGGCAACTCTTCGTGCGCTTGTTTGTAAAATACAAAAAAGGTGGAGGGAATCCAGTCGAAATTTAGCATCATTTCTGAATAAAAATGCTAGCTGGCTTGAAAATAATGTAAAATTTTCAAATGCTGTAAGGGATGCATTGCCTAGTGGATCGAGGACCAATGCAGGCAGACCGATTTATTTAATCGACTGCTTATTTCATCGGATCCGTACATCGCTAGTCTTCGTAAAGCACCCAAAACCAAGCATAGTGAAGTTACGCCAGAAGTTTTAGAGTTGTTAGAAAGATTTGCAGACCCATGGAATGATTGCGAGTCTTCAGACGATTGCAATGAGTCTCGTTCTGAATAGATGTTCAAAATGTTGTTACAAAATGTATGTTTTTTTTAATTGTCCTATAATAAAAAACACAAATAAACTGAAAAACTTTAAATAAAACACATTAATTTTTATTAAAAATTTTAAAAAACCAACAAATATAACTGTTTTACTGGTTTAAATAATTAAGTTCCCGGCTCCGTAAACCATTTCAGTAAAGCCTTGTTTACGTCGGGTCTTTAAGATTGTCGTAATCGCTCTAAATTAACATTTCTTTTACTAGACGCAGCTTCCGAAATTATATTTCTTTGTGCTGACACTGCTGAACTAGACAATTGCATAATTTTGCGGATATCGGCATTAGATTTCCCACATAGTCAAACAGAAACTAAACTAAAAATTTATAATTCAATCAACACTTTTCTCTACGCATGGCCGCCATCAACTAATAAAAAGCTGTCGGCATTTCTTTGTCGGCAAATAGCTCGGCAATTACATAGAAAGAAGTATTTTTAGCGACAGCAGCATTTTCTGTAATTAGGTGACGTTATGCTCGCTGTATGCGAGTAAGAGATAAAGATTGTCTTGTAATATTCATTTTTTCCTTTCCTTGTGCTGACACTGCTGAACTAGACAATTGCATAATTTTGCAGATATCGGCATTAGATTTCCGACAATATAAAAGTTCGACAAATTTTACTTTTTCCGCAAAGGAAAGCGAGTTCCTCTTTACACCCGACATTGTTTCAATGTCATTGTAGTCAAACAGAAACTAAACTAAAAATTTATAATTCAATAAACACTTTCCTTTGGGCATGGCCATGGCCATCAACTAATAAAAAGCTGTCGGCATTCTTTGTCGGTAAATAGCTCGGCAATCGCATAGAAAGAAGTGTTTTTAGCGACAGCAGTATTCTCCATAATGTGGTGACGTTATGCTCGCTGTATGCGCGTAAGAGATAAAAATTGTTTTTAAAAATCGATCGTTGTAAGCAAGTGCTCGTTTTAACCGAAATCATACACGTAATTTCCTGTATCGAGAAACAGGACTTTTAAAATTCCTCATTATAAAAGAGTTGTCATTTTCACTGTATTTAATAAAAATAATGTTTTATCTTTCTTTTTTCAATCTCTAATAATATCAACCGTCCGTGTTTCGGTATATTATTTGGTGCCGTTATGAAAAGTAACAACTAAAATAAATTATTTTTTTACGACTGCTATGAAAAGTTATAAGAAGAGACACGGGCAGCAACATTAACTTGCTGAAAATGGGCTTTGTTCCAATAAATTAATTAGCTATTGTTATACTTGGTCTGCCTTACCTTTCAAAGACTAGATCGAAAATCTTATTCATTCTTTCCTCATGTAAGTTGAGAGACAGCTTCTTTAAAACTTTCAGTCTTAGAGAATAACACACACTGGGCAAAAATTCCTGAACTATATCTTCCTCACTCATATCTTTGAAAGCCTCTTTGAAAAACCACTGTTGTTTTAATATTTTGCTAGTTCCCACCCAGGGCCCTAAAAATTATATTTAATATAAGTTCATAGGATATACGTAAACGTTTTGGTTCTCACATTTTTTCTTTATATTTTACATCAATGAGTTCCATTTAGTTAAATCTTAAAACTAAAATATCGATTAAGTGATTTCCTCGGAATTTCTTTTGTAAACACGTAGTTCTAAAATATGTACTGAATTTGACTATGTCCACTAGATAATAACTTAACCTGATCCCTACAAGCTGATATTTTAAATGACAGGTACTCTATCGTAAAATATTAATCACAAAAACAAGTTGATTTTTGAAAAAAAAATTCTGCATGATTTTTTTTCAGTTTTAGGGATAGGAGCATAAAATGAAGGAGCTAAATCAGGGGAATATGGAGGATGATCAATTAACTCAAAGCTTAGTTCGCTTATTTTTTGCAAAATTAACAGCGATTTGTGAGCAGGCGCATTGTCTTGCAAAAACAGCATCCCTTTAGACACTTTTCCCCAGGTGTTTTTCCATTTTTTCTCGAAGTTTAGTTAACAATGAAGAATGATATTCCTAGTGTATCCTAGGAATATGTTAGAAATATCCCACCCTTGTTCAAAAAAAGAAACGGAAGCAAAAACTTTCCATGCTAATTTCTATGAATGAAACTTCTTGGGGGCCAGGTGAGCCTGCTCATTGCGACTCCTTCGATCCCTCTTTTGTCTATGAATCATAATGATAGACCCACACTTCATCCATAGTTACTGTTCGATCCAAAAAGTGAGATGAATCCTCTTCAAAACAGCTATAAATCAATATAGATGTTATGAATCTGTCATTTTTGGTCGACGTTGACATTTAGGGGTCCAATTATCTGATAATTTTCTCAAGCCCAAATCAGAATGGACAATGTGAAAAACTCTTTTTTTTCTTATGTAATTCTGTGCTATACGTTTTAGCCCAATTTATCGATTCTTCAAAATCATTTCATGCACATTCTCAACATTTTTTCGAGTAGACACAGAAACGGATCTTCCACAAGAAATTCATCACTAATGTCAATTTTTCTTCTTTCAATTTTTAACAGAGGCGTAGGATGGGCATTGTACCTTCAATGTACTAGTCAATCCGTAAGTTGTGAAAGCGACAGTTGTGGAGCATTACTTGAGTCAAATATTGAACACCATTTTGAAGCTTCATTTGTTATATGAACACACCCTAAATTTCAAGTCGATCTGTCAAGTCGTTCATTGTTTACCAGTTGGTTAAAATAGACGTGTTTGAGTATTTTTTAAAAATGAAAAAAGTCGAATATCCTGCAGTGATAAAATTCTTTGTTTTGGAAGGTTTATCGGCAACTGAAATTCATGCGAAGTTAATGAAAATGTTAAAGAAGTCTGCTCCTTCATTTCTAACATACAAGGTCTCTCCAGGAAAGTAAATGAAGTTGTAAATGAATTAGAAAATCTTCGAGTCGAAATTGCAGTACTGACGGAAACAAAGAAGAAAGGAAAAGGCTCCGAAAGTTGGGGGCATTACGATCACTTTTATAGTGGAGTGCCCAAAGAAGATAGAGCAAAACAAGGCATATCCATACTAATACACAGAAGACTGAGGAAATTCATAACCACCTGGGAACCGATTGGTGAAAGAATCATAAAGATGAATCTTAAAATACTAGGTAATAACACAACCTTACTGGGGGTATACGCTGTCAACGACGACGATCTGGCTAATAACAAGGATTCATTTTTTGAACAACTAAATGAGGAAATACGCAAAATTGGAACATCAAGAGATATTACTTTTGGGTGATCTAAATGGAAGAATAGGAAGGAAAGAACACGATAAAGTGGTAAGAAAATATGGCGAAGAAGTTACTAACGACAACGGAAGAAGAATTATAGAGATATGTGAACAAAACAACCTTACAATATTAAACGGACACTACCAGCATAAGGATATTCATAAATATACGTGGAGACAAACAACAAGAGATTTAAAAAGTATTATCGACTATATGATAATACGTCAGAGATCTAGATTGAACTTCCTAGATGTAAGAGTCCAAAGAGGGGCTTGATGTGGCAGCGACCACTACCTCGTGAAAGGAAAGATAACCTCACGAACAACACGGGAAAGCAAACTGGAAGATACAAGTACACAGCACACAAGTGAAACAACAATAAGATATAATACAGACAGCTTACAAAATGAAAGTATCAGAAATCTATACAAGAGTAGACTGGACCAAAAGATACAACGGACGGGATTTGTTAATATAGAAGAAGAATATAAGTATATAAAGGAATGCCTACACGCAGCCGTACTGGAAGCATTAGGGTACCAAGAGAAAAGGGAAAAAAAACAGCAAAAACCGTATTGGTGGGATGAAGAAATTAAATACGAAATTGAAGAAAAACGGAAAAGCTATCACAAATACTTAAGTTCAAAGAGCACAAACGACAAAGTAAAATACAAAGAATCCCAAGCTAGAGTACGCAAAATGATTAGTGACAAAAAGAACAACCAATGGGAAAAGAGATGCTCAAGACTCAACACTTACATAGGAGGAAGAAAAAGCACAGAAAGCTGGAGACTTCTTAAAAATATGAGAACAGAACGGAAAAGAGAAATCTTCTCACCAATAACACCAGAAAAATGGAACCAATATTTTACAAATATGCTAACAGAAGATAGTACCCAACATGGAAACCCAAATATAGTTATACGAGGATCCCCAATAAGGATAACAACATCAGAAGTTAAAGAAGTATGTAAAACGCTAAAAAATGGTAGAGCTCCAGGACCAGGAAACCCAGGAGAGATAGTAAAATATGGAACTGAAAAGCTATTTAGCGCTTTGAGGAACTTATTCCAAAGATGCATTAACACATCAGAAGTACCTGAGGAATGGAAAATATCATACATATCAACAATTCATAAGAAAGGAGACAAAAATAATTGCGATAACTATAGGGGAATAACGGTTACAGGATCTATTAGCAGAATATACGGAAAAATACTTAAAAATAGAATAGAAACGCAATACGCGGACGTAGAAGCTGAAGAACAGGCAGGCTTTAGAGCAGGAAGATCCACAATAGACCATCTCTTCTCACTGACACAAATCCTAGAAAAGAAAACCGCATTTGATCAGGAAGTCCATGTCTTGTTTGTTGATTTAAAAAAGGCCTACGACAGCCTGCGCCTAATGAGATTGTGGGAAACACTACAACAGAGTAATGTAAGCACCGAAATAATTAAAGCCGTAAAATCCTTATACCAAGATGCAAGAAGTAGTGTGAAAACCAAATATGGTATAACAGGGTTCCCGGTCACAAAGGGTCTCAAACAGGGCTGCTGTATATCCCCAACGCTATTTAAAATCTATTTGGAGAGTGCACTGAAGAACTGAAAAAGGAAATGCAGCAGTATGGGATTACCACTGGATGACGATACTACATTGTACACGCTATCATTCGCAGATGACCAGGTAGTAGTCGCTCAGGACATCGATGATATGGAATACATGACACGAAAACTTATGGAGGAATATGAAAAATGGAGCCTAGAAGTCAATATTAAAAAGACCGAGTACATGTGCGTCGGAGGACAACAGCAGGACTTGAAACTGGCCACAGCACACACCATCAAACACTGTGCCAGTTATAAGTATTTGGGAACGAGAATATTTAGGGACGGAACACTGGAAGAAGCAATATTCGAGAGGAATATCCAAGGAAGAAAAGCGATTGCAATGCTTAATAGTATACTATGGGACAAAGCATAACCATTGAAAATAAGAAGAGAATTTACAACTCAACAGTGAAAAGTATAATAACTTACAGCTCCCAGGTGTGGCCATTAAAGGAAAGAACAGAAAAAATACTAAAGCTACAGAAATGGATTTCTGGAGACGAGCAGCCAGAAAATCCAGAAAAGACCGCATACCAAATGACACGATAAGGCGAGCTTTAGAAATAAAGCACGATATAGTGGACGAAATCAGAACCCAACAGTTGGTATGGTACGGACATGTACAGAGAATGTCACAAGACCGACTACCTAAAAAGATTTTAAATTGGAACCCTCATGGAAAAAAAAAGCGAGGAAGACCACGCCAAAGCTGGAGAGCAGGAATCAACAAGGAAGTACTAGAGAGAGATCTGGAAGAGGAGGGATGGAGAAACCGGGAGGAGTGGAAATTAGGCATCGGAAGACGTTATAAACCGATTGATATATATATATATATAAAGGGTGATTCATTTAGAGGTACTTTTTGTGATGGGGATTTAATTGCAGATTGCGCATACGTCGTGTCAATTGAAGTGGCATTCCTGTTCAGTAGTATTTGACAATTCATAATGGAAAGACTTAGCCCGGCACAGCGTCTACAAATTGTTCAACTTTATTACGAAAATGGGCGTTCTACGAGGAATGTGTATCGGGCGCTTAGAGCAACTTATGGTCCACATAATCGGCCTACCGAACGCACTATTCGCTCTACCATCAATAAGTTTGAGACCCAATTTTCATTATTGGATAATGCTCGACCGAATAGACCACATCCAGCACGTAGTGAAGAAAATATAGGGGCGGTAGCGGAGAGTGTACGCGAAGACCGTGAAGTGTCGATTCGTCGCCGTTCTCAACAGCTTGGCCTGTCATATTCAACAACTTGGCGTATTTTACGTAAGGATATTTCTTTAAAAGCATACAAAATTCAACTAATGCAACAACTGAAGCCGACCGACCTTCCGAATCGTTTCCGTTTTAGTCGTTGGGCTCTTGACAAGCTTGCAGAAGATCCACTGTTTTCGAGAAAAATTTTGTTCACCGATGAGGCCCATTTTTGGCTTAATGGGTTAGTGAATAAACAAAATGCCCGTATTTGGGGTGATGAACAACCTGAAGAGGTGCAAGAGCTGCCATTAAATCCAGAAAAAACAACTGTTTGGTGTGGTTTATGGGCCGGTGGAATAATCGGTCCATATTTCTTCAAAACAGAAGCCGGCCGAAATGTTACTGTGAATAGTGACCGTTATCGCGCCATGATAACAGACTATTTGATGCCAGAAATTGAAGCCCGTGGTCTCGACGAAATTTGGTTCCAACAAGATGGCGCCACTTGCCATACAGCCCGTGAAACCATGGCTTTACTGCGAGAGCAATTCGGCGAACAGATCATTTCACGCTTTGGACCAGTGAATTAGCCGGCTAGATCATGTGACATCACACCTCTTGACTTTTTCCTTTGGGGCTATGTAAAGTCCAAAGTCTACATGGATAAGCCAGCTACAATTGAGGCATTGGAGGCCAATATTATTCGAGTCATTGGCCAAATACCACTCGAAATACTCACACGCGTCATTGAAAATTGGAACTTCAGAATGGACGTTGTTAACCGTAGTCGCGGACAACATTTGAAAGAAATTATCTTTAAGAAATAATTGTAAAGAATGGTTCTTTTATATGATAATAAAGATTATAAAATAAAATTGTTTTTATTCATTTTTTTTTATTTAAAAAAAAGTACCTCTAAATGAATCACCCTTTATATATATATATATATATATATATATATATATATATATATATATATATATATATATATATATATATATATATATAATAGACGTGTTTGAGTATTTTTTTAAAATGAAAAAAGTCGAATATCGTGCAGTGATAAAATTCTTTGTTTTGGAAGGTTTATCGGCAACTGAAATCCATGCGAAGTTAATGAAAATGTTAAAGTAGTCTGCTCCTTCATTTCTAACTATTCATAGATGGAGTTTAAACATGGTCGTGTAAGCGATAATGATGATCCACGTTTAGGACGTCCAAAAACTGCAACAACTGAAGAAACTGTTGTGCAAGTACAAGATATGGTAACGGAAGACCGTCAATTAACCGTGGATGATTTAGCTGAGGCTATAAGCATCTCACATGGATCATTACAAGAGATCTTAACTAATATTTTAGGTATGAGAAAGCTATTTACAAGAAGGGTGCGGCATTTTCTAATATCAGAACACAAACGTACTAGAGAGAAACTTGCTAAACAACATTTGGCTCGTTTCACAAAGAATAAAACTGTTTTGGTTTTTTTTATGGGCCTAGCTGTAAGGAAATCCTTAAAGCGCTACAAGAGCGCCACTTGTACGGAAAAAGCGATTCACTTTGGTCTTGAATCGCTGTAAATTGTACTCGCTGGGAAACACAGTCTTGGGTAAATTATTCCAAAGGGATGAGGTTCCCCATATAAAAGACTGCTTGAAAAGGGTTGTATGAGGACTAACAAACGGAACCTCATACGGATGTGAAGTATTAGCATGGCGTGTATTTCTAGCATGCACCGTTCTGGGAGCAATTAAACGAGCTACATCCATCGAACACTTACCATGAAAATACTTGTAGAATAGAATCAAGTCGCCAACCGTTCTTCGACGTTCCAACGAATCAAGGCCGTCGGCCAGTTCCGGGTCCCCAAATATTTGAACAGCTCTTCTCTAAATAGAATCCAACAAATGCAGTGGGAGCTGTATTCAATAGTTGGTCGAACTTGAGTTTGTACAGAATTAATAGTTGTTGTGGAGTGTAAGCTTTCTAGTTCGAAATAATATTCCCAGCTTTCCAGAAGCTCTCTTTGATATGCTCGTAACGTGTTCATGCCAAGACATATTTGCTCCCAAATTAGCGCCCAACAAATTGAGTAACGATGCTAGAGGAATGGAGTGCATCGACATAACTAGCGGCCGCCGCCTGAGGCTATGTTATAATTTTTAAAATTTAAAATAATAAAAAACAGATTTTTAAAAAATCTGGCCTAAAAAAGGGGAATTTTTCGGGTCCAGCAACCTTATCTTTTCTTAGAAAAAATTGCCGCTTCGGTTTTTGTAGCAAAAAAGTGGTTACTGTCGCCCCAAGAGAGAATTCCTTCAAGGTCTTGGTTAAATTGAATGACTTCCTGCTGTCTGCGGATATTTTTCTGAGTAGCCGATGTTTGAGCATTCAAAGTGAATGAAGAGATAAGCGTACTGTCATCTTCAAAGCTGCATACTGGCTTCCCGGTCTTTTCCAGCAGGTCGTTAATGTAAATGAGGAAGTACGGAGCCCTGGGGCACACCAGCGTTGATAGTGAAGATGTTAGAAAGAAATCCATCGATTCCCACTCGTAAAGAACGCTCTTTGAGAAAACATGAGAGCCACAAACAGAATTTTTCAGATATACCAGAAGAGCGTGGTTTAGCCAACAATTCATCGTGCCAAACATGGTCGAATGCCTTGGACATATCAAGAGTAACATTTCCAGTGTTCAATTGCGTTGTTCCAAACATGTGTTACATAAGTTTAATGTTTACGAAAGCCATAGTGATGGTCGCTAATAATGTTGAATCCGTCAAGATATTTTAGAAGATGCTGATTGATAGCCTTTTCCATAACTGCCGATATAACTAAAAGTAGAGCGACTGGTCGGTAGTTCTTTGGCAAGGTCATCTTACCTTTTTTAGGTATCGGCTGAACTGTGGCGCATTTCCAGCAGAAAGAAAATATTCTTTTTTTGTAGGATAGGTTAAAGACCACAAAAAACTGGTGTTAGTGCTGGCGCCCGGTTTGCAGTAGAAAAAAATCATCTTTCATCATGACAATGCACCTGCTCACAGAGATGTTTTGGCAACGGCAAAACTGGTCGGATTGAAGTACGAATTGTTGGAACATCTACCCTATTTGTCAGATCTGGCTCCGTCTGATTTCCATCTGTTCTCAAACCTTAAAAGATTTCTACGTGGGAAGTGTTTTTCAACAAATGATGAGATGATAGCATCTGCAGATGGCTATTTTGAAGGTCTTCCGGAAAACCACTTCAGCGATTGGGGTAAATGAACTGGAAAATCGCTGGAAAAAATGTATTGAGCTTAAGGGAGATTACACTGAGGAATAAATGTATTACGGCTTATTAATTTATCTTGTTTTATTTCCGCTTTCAAAACTTACTGACTATTGAGTAAGTATATCGGCTTAAATGTATTTAGTGGACAGTCCTCACAAAACAGAGGTACTTTATCACTGACCGATATTCAATTTTACCAAGTCACTTTTTTTGTCAATCACAACTTCTCAAAGATTAACAATAAATAGCACAATAAATCTGAATCTCCAAATTTTCGGTATGTATTAGCTAATTACACAGCACCACAAAAAAAAAGTGGGGTATACTTTTGATGCGATATATCAGATCCGTAGTATTTTTGCCCGCTGATCACGAATCTGACGTCAGAATATCGCCATCACATCTCAATTTTTTTCTAACCTCAAAAAATAGGTAAAAATTAGTAAAAATTAAGAAAAATATACTCCTAAAAAATTGATTCAAGCTTTTTCATGAATCCAAAGATGTATTAATATGTATTCGGACACGCTAAGCTAATATTCATCGGTTGGATTGAGCCATACAGTTCTGTTTTCTTTCTAACCTCAATAAATCAGACAGATATAGTGCTTCTCGAATGCAAAAACGAATTCAAATTAAAATTCAACCGATCCTTACCAAATTTGGTACACGGGGTCGCTGATCACGAATCTGAGGTTGGATTTGCAAAATTCAAGATGGCAGATGTTTTCGCGCCATTTTGAACGCCGAGAAAATTCATCGGTCGATTTTTATTCTTCTACCTGCATCCAGGGCACCTCCACGTGGTGACGGTGGGCAACGGTGTTACTCCACTAGCCGGCAGAGTCCCTGGATAACGGCTTAGATGCCGTCAGGGCAGGCAGAAGAAAGAGAATTACGATGCAGGGACTCGGAAACCCAGTATCGGCGGTTGGTCAGGGTGGGAAAGCGGGCCCGCAGCCGTCGTCATCCAGCGACCGTAGCTCTTCATGTGTGGGTGACTTGGCTCATGTAGAGTATAATGCTACAAGAAAACGGTCTCACGGTACAAGGACTTTTCATAAGTGCGATAAAAACAGTGATTCATTTTGTTATATTTGCTGTCAACACGTATTGAGTAAAATGGGGTCACCGATAACGGATAAGATTAAAACCTTATATAAGGATTGTTTTAACATTGAAATACAGCACCAGGATACAGATTGGGTTCCCCACATCATTTGCAGTTCTTGCAAAATAATGTTGTACATCAATAAGAAGGCGGTTAAATATTCCAGACCAGCAATATGGAATAGACCATACAGTGAAAATGATTTCTACTTTTGTATGAATGTTGTATCTAGGCATAACCGAAAAAATAAAAGCACTATTACTTATAACGATGTTTCGACAGTAACAAGACCAACTAAACTAATTCCGCCTCCTGAACCACTTGATGCTGATGTTATGGAAACAAATGATTTCACCTTATCAGTTCATGCCGAAAACATTAAGACTGTCGAAAAAGATTCAAACACTGTTACTAATGAATGCTCTAGTGACAACCTATCATATACTAGTGACACAGATAAAGAATTTCTACCATACAACCGTAAACCAGAACCAATACTCGTATCACAGTCAGAACTTAGTGATCTAGTCAGAGATTTAGGCTTATCCAAAGATGGCTCAGAGCATCTTGCTTCCTTTTTAAAGAAAAGACATTTACTTAAGCCAGAAGCTACGATTTCTTATTATAGAAACAGAGATGAAGAATTTCGAAAATATTTCACAATGGACGAGGAATTGTCACTTTCATATTGTACCGATGTAAAAGATCTAATGGATGAATTTCAAAATAACTCATACGATCCTGAAGAATGGAGACTGTTCATTGATTCTTCTAAACGGAGCATTAAGGCAGTTTTGCTGCATAATACCAACGTTTACGCTCCCATTCCGATTGCTCATTCCACAGTTATGGAAGAGCAATATGAAAAAAACGAAGCAGCTTTTGATAAAAATCAAATATGCTGATCATAACTGGAAAATTTGTGGAGATCTGAAAATTGTAACAATATTGCTTGGCCAACAGTCAGGGTTTACACTTTATCCCTGTTATAAATGTCTGTGGAATAGCAGAGATAGGGAACGTCATTATAAGAAAAAAATTTGGCCAACAAGAGAATCGTTCACTCCTGGTGAAAATAATGTATTGTTTCCACCATTGGTAGATCCAGGAAAAGTTCTTATTCCCCCGCTTCACATTAAGCTTGGACTTATGAAGCAATTCACGAGAGCATTAGATACAAACGGCCCATGTTTCAAATATTTGCATAAAAAATTTCCGAAATTTTCTGAAGCTAAAATTAAGGCAGGCGTATTTGACGGGCCACAAATAAGAAAATTGTTTCAAGATTCATTATTTGTTACTAAAATGAATAAAGTTGAAAAAGCTGCTTGGCTTAGTTTTAAAGAAGTCGCAACAAACTTTTTGGGAAATAATAAAAGTTTTAAGTACAAAGAAATAGTCGAGAAAATGGTAAAAAAATTTCAAACCTAATGTTTGTTGCTTAATGAATCTAAAATTACATTTCCTGGACTCCCACATTGATGATTTCCCAGATAATCTTGGTGACTACAGTGAGGAGCAAGGGAAACGTTTTCATCAAGATCATAGAAAATCGGTATCAAGGACGATAGGATGACCATATGCTAGCGGACTATTGCTGGTCGCTAAAAAGAGAAACAAGTCCTCAAAAGCGTTTGGGCAGAAAGCCTTTGAATAGGTCATTCGCGGAAAAAAAGAACAAGATACAGCCAAAAAAAGGAAAGTTAGGCGCGGGTCTAACCTTCGCAATTCTAGGGCTTAAGGGTCTACTATTTGAGAGTATATGGTTTAAAAGTCCTGGTTTAGAGTTTATTGGGTCTCATTTTTAAAGTTACAGGGTTATTGAGGTCTATTTTTTGAGGTTACAGGGTGTGGGAGTCTAAGGTTTCAGGGTTTAGGGTTTAAGAGTATCAGGTTTGAGGATTCCCCAACTGTATACCAAATTTGGTAGGAATCGGTTCGTTTTCAAAAATTTTGTCCGCCATCTTGGATCTGCCATTTTGAATTTTGCAAATCCGACCTCAGATTCATGATCAGCAACCCAAAAAACCCCCGTGTACCAAATTTGGTAAGAATCGGTTGAATTTTAATTTGAATTCGTTTTTGCATTCGAGAAGCACTATATCTGTCCGATTTATTGAGGTTAGAAAGAAAACAGAACTGTATGGCTTAATCCAACCGATGAATATTAGCTTAGCGTGTCCGAATACATATTAATACATCTTTGGATTCATGAAAAAGCTTGAATCAATTTTTTAGGAGTATATTTTTTTTGAGGTTAGAAAAAAATTGAGATGTGATGGCGATATTCTGACGTCAGATTCGTGATCAGCGGGCAAAAATACTACGGATCTGATATATCGCATCAAAAGTATACCCCACTTTTTTTTGTGGGGCTGTGTTATCATACTAGCCGAGCAATTTGTTTTTGACGATGGGAAGTGGTCTAGGCATCCATTATCAATACCCGTAGGATACGAACTCCTCTAACCCCTCACCACCTCATTAATTCCCTATAATATAATTATACATATTTATGTTTAAAATTATTTAATTATATAAATATTGTTCATACCTTGCCAAGCTGTCTCTAAAAAAGTACTTAATTTCCCTTATTGCAACCTTTCTCTTAAAATTAAGAATAATGAAAAAATAACACAATTTTCAAGTTCCTCCATTTCGAAAGCCCTAACATAATATACACGAAACAACAACCTCATATGTGTGCGGGTAGTCCGTGGTCCGACGGTTAACTGGTTACAGATAAAGAATTGTGCCAAAACTAAGTGCCAAAGTCGTTTTAAAATGTATGAAGTAGTGTTGGTGTTAAAATAAGAACTCTATACTTGGAATTTAGAAAAGAAAGTGGATAATGTAAACCTGGTTATACAAATTCCTACTCGTAAATAAAAATAACACTAACCTGACTTTTGGTTTTTTAATTTTACAAATACAATACAAATACTAAACCGGGATCTTCACAATCAGCGTAAAAAAGAAAAGAATTAATATATTCAGTGAAGGGAACCCTCAAAATGGCATGTGATGTAAACCTAAAAGAGGGTGTCCCTTTCAAATGCCACCCAAACGACCATAAACAAATATGTAAAAGTAAACTGTGTTTATTATGTGGAGACGTGTACCATAGAAGTTTGGTGTGTGGTGTGTTTGGCAAGAAAAACACACATTGAAATTGATCAATCACATTTTTATCGTATGCTGTGAACAAGAAATCATCTCCTCAAAGGTTGGAGAGAAGGAAGATGACATAAACACTTTGAAAAAAATAATAGCATTACAAAAGTACAAACTGGTTGAGGCTCAGAAGGAAAACTCATTTCTGAAAAAACTAAATAGTAAAATTGATGATAAAAATAAGTTACTAAAAACCATGCTGGAAGAAAGAAGATCACAGAAAGACACATATGCTGATATCTTGGGTGCAAGTGGGGAAACTAAAGTGCCATCAATTCTAGTTAAAACTACCAATGAAGGATGTGAAGATTTAAAAATTCATGTCCAAGAAAGAATACAAAAAGATATCAAGGTACCCATACAGAAAGTATTTGCAAAGAAAGATAGAACAGTTTCTGTTAAATTCCTAAGAAGTAATGACGTTGACAAGGTTAAGATTTTATTAGTTAAAGGGTTGGGTAATAATTGTGATATTAGCATAGAAAAACACGCAAATCCAAGGATGAAATTAGAAGGAATAGAAACAAATGAGAATAACATGAAGCTTCAAGAAAACATAAACCAAAGAAATTTCTGTCAAGATAGTGATAACTGCAAGATACTACATACATACGAAAATAAGTTTAAAAAAATTTCTGCAATAATTGAAGTTAGCATACACATACGTCAGAAATAACAATAATTATGTATATGTAGGGCATCAGAAATGTAAAGTGTGGGATCTGAATGTTATGCCTTGTGCAAACTGTGGAGGTTATGGACATGGAAAGAAAAAATGCAGATATAATACAGCTTGTTTAATCTGTGCAGGAGCACCTGAAACAAGGGTTTGTACTAATAAAAATAACTTAAAGTGCATCGATTGTATATATAGTAACGAGAAATATAAAACTAATAGAAATATGCATCGTAGCATTTTTGACACCACCCAGTGTGAAATACCTATGAGTAAAATAATTAACATGGTAGCTAAAACTGATTATCCAAATAAACCGGAAGTGCCTAAAATGTTACGAAACTATAGTAATGAAAGAGGAAAAAGTGAGGTAGTAAATCAGACTCAGCAGCAGAGGATGTCTCAGAACCAAGTGAGTGCAGGGCAGCAGCAGTCATAGCATAATAGCCAGCCGGGACGCACAAACAGGAGCACAAACAGGAACTTAACAGATAGACAAAATGTTTATAGATAGTGACTTTGAAAATCATTTTACACAAGAATATGTGCACACGAACTTGGAAAGTTTAAATAAAAATGTTATTAACACCTCTGATCTAGTTGTGGTGCATTGTAATATCAGGAGTTTGAATAAAAACTTTAACGAAACGAACGTATTTCTAGAAAGCCTGGCTTGCGACCCGGGTGTCATAATTTGTACTGAAACATGGAAACTTGCTTGACCGAGATATTTTGGGCTTCAAGGGTATGAAATGCACTATAACGAGAATCAGATAAATCAGGCTGATGGTGTAGTTATTTTTGTAAAGAGGGATCTTGTAACTGAGGTGGAAATTGAAAAGATAGGGATTACAACTTTTTTGAGTATAACAATAGGAGATAATATGGAAAAAATAAAATTCACGGCATTGTACAGATGGCATAATAATACATTAACAGACTTTCTTAATAATGTACAAATGTTTTTGAATAGGAATAAGGGGGTTAAGAATCATTTTATAATTGGGGACTTTAACATAGATATATTAAAACCAGATAAGAACGGGGAAGACTTTTTGGATAATTTTTTGGACAGGCAATATGTACCATTTTTTCATACAGCCACAAGGTCAATTATGGGTAGTGAAGGCTCTTGTATTGACTATGCCTATGGGAAGGTGCAGAATGTAAATGTGATTGCACATAAACTTGAGTATAGGTCGACAGATCATGATGTGCTATTTTTGCGAATAAACAGAACTAGCAGAAAAATAAATCAAAGTTATGAAACATATAGAACTGATTATAATAAACTTTTGTGGTTTATTAATTTGGAAAAGATATAATATTGATGACAGTATTGACCATCTAGTAAAGAACGTAAATAATGTGATAGAAAAATCTAAGAAAGCATTAGTTCATAGGACCAGAAAGGATAAGGCTAGGAAACCATGGATAACTGGTGTGATTATTGAGTCATGCAATACCAAAAGTATTTTATATAAAAAATGGCAAAAGCATCCAAATGATGATAAACTAAAAACAGAATATAAGACGTATGCCAATAAACTGTACCTAATTATAGATAAGGCCAAAGAATTATATGAGAGAAGTAAAGTAGACTCATTTGGTAACGATAGTAAAAAACTATAGCAATATGTAAAAGAAAAAACCGGAAATACTAACAAAAAACGAGAGGCAGCAAAAGTGTTAGTGACCGAGACAGGAAAAATTGAAAATCGATATGATATTACAAATCATTTTAATGAGTTTTTTAGTGGTACTGGAGAAAAGCTTGCCAAAGAAATTCCGAAAACAAACCAATCAAATTATACACCTAAAAAGAAGGTTTGCAGTTCCTTGTTTTTGAGACCTACCAATGTTTATAAATTGAGCTAACATTAAACCAGTTAAAAAAAAAAAAACCGGTCAAGTGCAAGTTGAACTTGCACAATTAGTGTTCCGTACGTTGTTTTTAAAATAAAAATTTTTGTTAGGATGGTATAAAATGATCAGTGACTTCACAAAACACACCCCAAATGAGTTTTTAACAAAGTTTGTTTCCAATCTTTACTGAAAACTGGTGACCTTGAAATTTTGTTTTTTTTTATATACCAAATAAATTATTAAAGGTAATGTACTCGTGATAATTTTCGTTCAATCTATACCCCGTGGAGAATATTCCAGAATTCTTTCAAAATATTTTGATCAGTACTTTTCGAGATAAGGTAGGGGACAGCGATTTTTCGCTATTTTTTAAAAGTAATACGAAGAAAAGTGTGCGCAAGTATTACATTATATATATATTTTTTACTTGTGTTTTCACAAGCTTTCATTTGACACCACACTCGATGACCTAGTAAAAATTTTTTTTTTCACTTCCGATTTCACCCCTCGAGACGAACCCCTTAAGTCAAAATTTACGTTACGGTGGTATAAAATGATCAGTGACTTCACAAAACACACCCCAAATGAATTTTCAACAAAGTTTGTTTGCAATCTTTACTGAAATCTGATGACCTTGAAATTTTTGTTTTTTTTATATACCATATAAATTATTAAAGGTAATGCACTCGTGATAATTTTCGTTCAATCTACACCCCGTGGAGAATATTCCAGAATTTTTTCGAAATTTTTTGATAAGTACTTTTCGAGATAAGGCCCGGGACAGCGATTTTTCGCGAATTTTTATAAATAATTATACAAAGAAAAGTGCGCGCAAGTATAATATTATATATATATTTTTTACTCGTGTTTTCACAAGCTTTCATTTGACACCACACTCGATGACCTAGTAAAAAAATTTTTTTATCACTTCCGACTTCACCCCCCAAAACTAACCCTTAAGTCAAAATTTAATTCTCAAAACTACATGGCTCTGATGAGGCCATCAATTCCTATATTATTACCAAATTTCACCTTTCTATGTCAAATAGTTTCGGAGAAAATCGGGTGTGACAGACAGACAGACAGACAAACACCGAAGTGATCTTATAAGTGTTCCGTACGGAACACTAATAAGGCAGGGGTGTAGATAATATACACACGCGGGTCATTAAAAAAATAAGCAGGTATATTACAGTCACTTGCACATATAATAATCATGTGTTTTGAGAGAGGGAAATGTCCCAATCACTTCAAAATGTCAGAAATAGTACCAATCCACAAGAAAGGCTCAAAGACAGAAGCAACAAACTATAGGTAGGCCTATTTCCTTAATATCAAATTTTGCTCAAATCTTTGAAAAAAAACTCCACGATAGACTTATAAATTTTTTAAATAAGCACAAGATAATATCAAACAGGCAATATGAGTTCAAAAAAAATGTTGTTACAAAAAATACTTTAGCTCTTGTATCTGACTTTTTGTATAGTAATCTAGATAAGAGTAAACTAAACATAACTGTTTTTTTGGACCTGGCCAAGGCTTTTGATACAGTAAACCATGAGATATTATTACAAAAACTAGAGTACTAGGGTCTAAGGGGTGTTACACATAAACTTGTCAAAGATTATCTTACTGACAAAACACAAACTGTAAAAATAGGAAATTATAATAAAAGTAGTTTTAGAGACGTGAAAATTGAAGTACCACAAGGTACTATTTTAGGGCCTTTACTTTTCCTCATTTACATTAATGATTTGTTTGAGATTCTGCCAATGGATAGAATAGTCTCGTATGCTGATCACTAAGGACACCCAAATATGCAAAGCGCATATATTGCATATTTTGCATACTATATGCATTTTTCTAAATATTTGTATAAATGCTTTAAAAATAGCATATATGTGCATATTTGAAGGAATTTATAATAAAGTAGGTCTTTGGCAGGCGTTTTCATTCATTTTTCGGAATAAGGGTCAATGTTTTTTCTTCCTACGCCTCTTCCAGGAGATAATTTTTTGCTTATTTTGTCAGATGCAGTACCGTACATGATAAAGGCCGGGCAAAATTTGAAAATTTTTTATCCAAACTTAATACATGTAACATGTCTCGCTCATGCTTTAAATAGGGTTGCTGAGGAAATTAGGAATCATTTTCCGCTTGTAAATAGCTTAATTTCTAACATGAAGAAAATCTTCCTTAAAGCGCCTTTAAGGACTCAGTTCTACAAAGAAAAACTATCAAACACTGCTCTTCCACCTCAGCCTGTTATTACAAGATGGGGCACTTGGTTGGAAGCAAAATTTTTTTTATTGCGACAACTTCTGTCAACTAGATGGTCTAATTGCAGAATTATCAGACGAATCTTCCCAATCCCTTACAGAACTTAAACGATTATTCAAAGACAAGGAGATAACACAACAACTTTCCTTTCTTAAAACAAATTAAAGCTTTGTTTCTAAAACCATAACTCAAATGGAGGAATCTAATTTGCTATTAACCCGAAGTGTTCAACTAATAAAACAATGTGAGGTCGCTTTTGAAAATGTCGCAGGTAAAATTGGGAGCAAAATTTTTCAAAAATTTCGGAATGTTATGGAAAAAAATAGTGGGTTTCAATTTGTCAGCCAAGTAGCTAATGTTTTAAAGGGGGATTTTACTGATTCCATTGATTTAGATCCTATGCTATTAAATAATTTTAAAAACGCCCCTATTACATCAGTCGATGTGGAAAGGAGTTTCTCAATTTATAAATTTTTATACAACGATAGAAGACAAAACTTTTTAATGGAGAATTTTGAGAAACATTTAGTAGTTTATTGTTTTTATAACTAACGGCAACTCTCTCTTTTGCAATATTTGCATATTTCCGCTTACTTAGTTGCATCGCCCTGTATGTATCAAATTTAAAATGTACGTATATAAATTTTTATAATATGTACCTACATTATTATTATTATTATATGTTCAGTTATGTAAAGTAATAAAATACATTATTATTTATATTTATTTTTTACTTTGTATATTATATTTAGATTTAGTGCATTCGCCCTGTATGTTGAAAATTTAAAATGGATTTTTTTATTGCTACATTTGCATCTAATGTGAAACAATAAATTTACATTTTTCAAGTCTATTTCGATTTTTTTTACTGCATATTTACAACATGTATGTGCGTATTTTGAGAAAATTAGTTGCATATTTATGCGCATATTTTAAAGTTTTTCACTTGCATATTTAGGTTTCCTTACTGATGACTATTACTTTATGTATTGAGGAGAACTGGACAAAAACAGTCATACAAGCAAATGCATTTTTGGGCAAAGTATACATGTGGTTGAATACAAATCAACTTTCTTTGAATGTTGCAAAAACAGTTATATTACGTTTGCCGATTACATTGATTCAATTCCACCTGAGGCACTCTTGACAAAAAATACACAAGAATTGAAGAGAGTTGATGACACTAAATATTTAGGGGTAACAATTGATGCAAATATGAAATGGAAAAAAAATATAGAAAATATTGTCAAGAGAACTAGATATTTGAAATATATTTTTGCAAAACTAGGAAAGATCATGGATAGAGACACTTTGCTCCGGATATATCATGACCTTTTTAATGGTATTGCGAGCGATAGAAAAATGGCGTGGGGCTCTGCATACGATAATACAATGGGATCTCTTGCACGTATGCAGAAAAGACTAGTAAAAATTATTAATAAAGCTAGATCAATAACTATTGAATATAAAACAACCATATGCACTGGAGATCCTTATGCATAATTATGCGAATTTGCGTGATGAGTACACCACCTCAAAAAAGATGACCAGAAATAAAAATATTGCACTTAGAAGGGTTTATCTAGAAGTAGGAAAAAAGAGTCATGTATATATGGCAACTGAACTTTTCAATAAGCTTCTAAATGAACTTAAAAATATATCTGGGAGTAACAGAGTTATCAAGAACAATCTGAAAAAATGGGTTTTAGAAAGTCGTTAATAAGAAAAATATGGCAAAAAAGGTAAAATTTGTGTTTGGAACCTTTGTGTTTCGGAATTTTGGTGCATTTTAGAAGTCTTTTCTTTCAATTGATATAAACTATTTTACTCATTATGTTTTTAATTTTAAGTTTAAATTTTTTAATTTTGTAATGTTTCATTATTAATTTTTTGTTATGTTTTTATGCAAGCCTGCATACAGGTGTGACCTACTGCGGGTTCCAGGCTTCTGGAATACTTTGTTTTTGTATTTAGATTATGAATAAATAAATAAATAACTTCTCTATTAGCCTGCCTTACTCCTTTAGCCCCTTATATGTTTAATTACAAGTAAGTAAATTTAAAATCTGCTTATTATATCAACCAAAAAACTTGAAAAATTCTGATAATGAAATTGACGATACACAATTTATTGAACCCCTTCTTTTCCCCCGAAGCGATATCGCTCAAAAATTATAGGTTCCGTTCTTACTTTAAGTATCATATGTTAACCAAATTTGAACAAACAAGACTAGGCAAAAACGAGGGACTATATTTTTCGTGATCTAGGAGATCCCAAAAGTAAATGAACAAATTTCGAAAGGTGATTTCAGTTTCAACAGTTCCCTATAACAAGGTATAAAATAAATTTGGAGATTTTCTAATCAGAAATCCATTTTATTGTGTGAATAAGTTATTAATGTTCAACATACGTTTTAACTGTTGGCCAGCAAACCAATATAAAAATTGACGCCTTACATTTTACGACCATTCATGCTGAATATTGTACTGTGGGTCATATACTCTGTGATATTTTAAGTTTATTTTAATTTTCACCTTATAACAAATTCTACACCTCTGCTGAGATATATTTATTGTAATCTTTAATAATTTGGAAGAAATAAATTATTTTTATTACATTTTCTACTGGGCCATTTTTAACTAAAAACTACTGACAATTTTTATGAGAAAATTTTTTAAATGTTAATAAATGGCTTTTTACAGTATATGAAATACGTTCTAAGGTTAGCTTGTTTTAAGCGATATTTTATAAAATATCAGCAATTATACCCAAAAAAGTTACAGACCGAAACGTGACCGCCGACGTGCCGACCCTAGAAACAAAGTGTGATTTTTTCACAAATCTTCTTTCCTTAAGCAAGGAAAGAAAAACTATTTATAAAGTACTTCTCTTGTTAAGTCAATATATATTTTTGGGGCCACTCCATAACTACATCAAAATTGGAGATAACGAAAAAGTAATATAAATCTTAGCTTCCTCGATTCCAAGAACCCTGAACATGAGGTACAACACAATAATGCTTCTCTAATCCCTTATTTAACCCATGCTATGTTTGACTATAAATAATATTGTTTAAAGATTATTCTTTAACTGAACCAAAAACTTCCAAAAAATTATCATAACACTATTAAAACTATTCTTTATCGACCCCCATCCTTTCAACGCACTTCTCCTGAAGTGAAGTAGTATTTGTGTATCAACTTTGAAATCGATATCTCATTTTGTTGGAGAGTTACAGGACCAATAGACAAACTGAACGGAGGATGTTATGATTTTTTGTGATCTGGGCACCTTAAACGTGAAGAAAACCAAAATTTCAGATGGTAATACTTCCCTTTAGCAATGGAAGTAAAAATAGTAATAGAGAACCAGAAAAAGTTCGTAATCTAATTTATACGTTAATTACCTTCCTTTAGAATTTCAATCAGTTTATCCACTTGTCTAAAATGAATTAAAACGTCAACATAAAAAATTCTCTCCTGGTAATTCCTGGGTTCTATTTCAATTTCATCTTGTGATATATCTGATGGTCTGGTAGATTTTAACAATTTGTACAAGTTCTTTATCCTTTCATTGATAATTACTCCTTGTAAGTTATAGAATTGGGACTTGAAACTCGAATTTTTAGGAATTTCCATAGTTAAAATAACAATCTAAAACTGAAAAAATATATATACTCGTATTTGAGTATTTGAAAGATATAAATATTACTTGTTTAACGTAAAACAACTAAAAACGGATGAAGGCCCATATTTCAGCAGTCTACCCACTGTTCATTTATTCATTATTCCATCCCGAGACGCGTTTCGCCTTATCAGGCTCATCAGTCGGGCTAGGATAGACAAGAATTGACCTTGTTTGTCGATCCTCGCCCGGCTGATGAGCCGTTATGCGGCGAAACGCGTCTGGAGATAGACTGACGAATAAGAGAAGAGAGAGTAGACTTCTGAAATATGGCCCCTGGTTCGTTTTCAGTCGTTTTACATTAAACTATTATACCTGAGGGGGAACCCCGAAAATCTCGCCGCCTGCATTGAAGTATTGGCTTTGTCAACCACTCTCTCGGTTAGTAGATGTCGTGTCAGCCGCTGATGGAGTATTAGGTATACGTATTTAGAACAATTCGTTATATATATTTCTTTTAAATTGAAAGAAATAAGAAAAATTTCAGGGCCAATTTGAAAATTTAACATCTAAGAGATTAGTGTATCATATTTGACCGTCTAGAGATTATTGATATAATTGGCGTAAAAGTCTTTTTAAATAACCTAACTCTGTATATCTTTGTTTTGTATATTCCTCCAAGAGTATTGGTCGAGATATACGAAATAATATTTGAGACTTTATTGTCTTTACCGTTTGTTATGAATAATAAAGTGCTAATTAAGGGTGACTTTAATATACCCAATTTTAATGTACCTGAGAATACATTGCGTAACAGTAGTAAAACAATAATTGAAAATTTTCTAAACTTCTCCAGTCTATCTCAAATTAACGTCATAAAAAATACCTCAGATAGACTTCTTGATCTCGTGCTGACAAATACCAGCCATGGATATTTTGACAGCGGAAGATAATCACCATCTTGCTTTAGATATTTTTTTAAAAGTACAGTGTGAATCCAAGAAACATAAGCAAAATAATTATTCAAACTACTAGAATTTCAAAAGAGAGAATATAGTAAACCTATATCTTAACTTTTCATATATTAACTGGGATTTTCTGTCTCAATTTACAGATGTAAATAAAGCCTGCGAAAGATTTTATCAAACAATTTACACTAGTTTAGATATACACGTTCCTAAGACACAAAAGACAAATAAATATTATCCGCCTTGGTTTACTAGTGAAATTATACCAAATATCAGAACTAAATACAGCTCTTGGAAAAAAAAAATTTAAAAGAACGGGAAATTTATTCGAACTAGAAAAGTTTAAAAATCTGCGGCGAATCATTAAAAATGACACAAAAGCTTCCTACAAAACATACGCTTTAAATATTGAAAACAACATAAAAAATGATCCTAAAAAATTCTGGCGCTATATTAATGACAAGAAGAACTCTCATGTTATACCAACCACTATGTCTTATAATAACAACATCCTTAATAATCCTAGACATATAGCCAAAAGTTTTGCATTCTTTTTTCAAGACTCTTATGTAATGTCTTCTCAGAAACAAAGAAACGTGGAGAACAATTTATTCCCATCACAGAATCCTATTAACATGGAGAAAATAACGGAACAACTTGTTTTTAAAGTATTAAAAAAGTTAAAACCTACAGCTACTGTTGGTCCAGATAAAAATTCCTGCCTTTTCGTTAAAAGACTGCGCCTCTGCTTTTGTTCATCCTCTTACAATATTATTCAATTTATCACTTGACACATCTATGTTTCCAGACACATGGAAAACATCACGTATTACGCCTGTTTTCAAAAAAAGGTGACAAGAGTTAAGCATTATTAATAACTTTTCAAAAGTCTTCGAAATCATATTACATGATTATTTATATAATTCAATTGGCACGCAGATATCACTGCAACAGCACGGTTTCGTGAAGGGCCGTTCGACGGTTTCAAATTTATTTTGTTTTACGCAAGACCTTGCCGAATCACTTGATGGGGGTGAGCAGACCGATGTGATTTACACTGATTGCTCTAAGGCCTTTGATCGGCTGGATCATGGGATTCTGTTGGACAAGTTGTTCGCAATTCGCTTTTCGAGTAAGTTATTATCTTTTTTTTAAATCATACTTGATAAACCGCTCGCAGTTTGTACAGTGTCTTGGTCAGAATTCTTCTAGCTTTGTTGCCACATCGGGAGTGCCGCAGGGATCACATTTGGGGCCACTCCTTTTTAATATATTTATAAATGATCTTACTCAGAGAGCGGGTGTTGAATACCTACTTTATGCTGATGACGTGAAGCTATATTGCAGAATCAGAGACCTGAATGACTGCATAAGACTACAGGATGGCTTTAATGTTGTAAATAATTGGTGTAGTAACAACAAAAACCTTTTGAATGTATCCAAGTGCAATGTAATCACCTTTACAAAAAAATTGAGTCCCGTACAGTTCAATTACAGTATGAACGGTCAGGTCCTAGAGCGATGTCAGTCGGTGTCTGATTTGGGTGTTTTGCTGGATACTGCCTTATCTTTTCGTGGCCATATTGCAAAGGTTACGGCGGAGAGTTTTAAACTATTGGGTTTCATAATACGTAATAGTGCCGACTTTGTTGAATATGATACTCTAAAATTGCTTTTTAATAGTTTCGTGAGATCATGGCTTGAATACTCAGTTGTTGTTTGGTGCCGCTTTTATCAAGCGCACATTCAAAATATCGAAAAAATTCAAAAGCGTTTTTTAAAGTACGCTAGTTTTAAACTCGATGGAGTACAGTCCCTGGCCAAATTATTAGACGCACTGCAAGATTTCATGTAAAATATTAATTACCGAGTGATATTGTATCGTTTTATTATTTTAAATTGATTTGTTTTTTATTTTTATATTATCCAATCAATTACCTATTTATTTGACATAAATAAAACAGCATTAATTTAGAAAAGCATAAGTTTATTAAGTTTTAAAGAAAAGTGAAATTAATGTTAGTAAAAGTCAATATTTAGTTGAGCCACCTTTAGCCGCTATCAAAGCTTTAATTCTGCGCGGCATGCTATCAATGCAAGATTGTACTGTCTCCTGCATTTGAGGATGATGATTCCACACATGAATAATCTTTTCTAGGAGCTGGGTTTTGTTGGTAATCACATCTTTAGCCACTTCTCTTTTCATCAGCTCCCACACATTTTCAATGGGGTTCATATCAGGGCTAGCCCTAGCCAATCCAACAGAGGGATATTTTTTTCTGCCAAAAAAGCTTTAACAGACCGAGCAGTGTGGCAGGGAGCTCCATCTTGCATGAAAGTGAATGGTTCCCCATTTGGAAACCATTCTCTGAGCTGCGGAATCAACCGATTTTGTAATACTTCTTTGTACTGATCTTGCCTCATTATTCCTTTGACGACGTACAGACGTCCAGTGCCCTTGCCGCTGATGACTGACCAAATCATCACTTTGGTGGGGTGTTTAACCGTCGGGACGACACAATCAGGATGAAACTTTTCTCCATGACGACGACGCACATACTGAGCTTTATTCTGCAAAATTTCGAATGTGCTTTCGTCACTGAAGCAGACCTGTCAAAAATAGGAAAAATATATAAACTTCCATGTTTATTTGCTTTATTTAACTGAAAATGATAATAATGTATCAATTATTGATTAAATTGCTGTATCTTACCGATCTCCAGAAGTCCACATCTTTGTCTTGCCATTGTTTGGCCCACTTCAGGCGCTTTGCTTTCATTGCAGCTGTTAACTTGGGCTTCCTGGCGGGGCGACAGGCCTTAAAATCTAATTCTTTCAATTTTCTTCGAACAGTGCGCTCAGAAGCATTTACGCTAGCATCCTGGAGTTGTGATTTTATTACCTTTGTGGTAGCAAATCTGTTTTCTACACAAATTTTCTTCAAACATCTCTCTGACCGTGGAGTGAAAATTGGTTTTCTACCGCATCTTTTTCTTTCTTTTCGGGCTTAATTCCTTCCCTGACTCAATTTTCTTTTTTTATGCGTCGTACACTAGCTTCAGAAACCTCCAATCTTCGTGATATTTCTCGGTTTGTAAATGTTTTCGCAATCACAAGGCCCTTCACTTCAGCTTTTTTACGTGGTAAAAGATCGCCTTTTCTACCCATAATGAAAATAGTCCAATTACTTTTTTAAAACACTGCATACAAAATAAACTAATAACTGAGTAGTATAAAACTGTTAAACAAACAATCACAGTCCATAAGGCCACAGAAACACGTCCGTACCTGACTCGATTCCGATCGCGACTGATACAGGTTTGTACTTATGTATCACGTTGTCAACACAGTATTGTCATATGTTAAAAATAAATACAAATATGTAGTCTGCAACAATTCTTTTAAATAAAAATCAATAATATTGTAGTTTAAATATACCATTATTGCATAAAAACTCTTAAGAAACATAAAATTACTAAAAAAAATACAGTGCGTCTAATAATTTGGCCAGGGACTGTATATCCCGAAATAGGTTATCCCTATGAAAGTCTCTTGGATAGATTTTCGATGGAAAGTTTAGAGGCACGCCGAAACAAAGCCCAAATTATATTTTTACATAAGATAATATCAAACAAAATTGATGCAAACAAAATCTTGCAGTGTCTGCCTTTTCATGTACCTAGAACCGCGGCACGTAGTGTGCAAACTTTTAATTTACCAATCCCAAGAACAAATGTCCTAAAATTTTCTCCCCTTTTTCAAATTTGTGAGAAATATAATCAAATGCAGAACCAGCTTGATATTTTCAACTGCAGCGTGACAAAAATAAAAAAAATGTAGTTTTAAAATATGTTGTTAATAAGCTATAATATAATTTTAATATATTATATAATATAATTTTAATTAGGTTTAGTACATTTCATTATGTTATTTTCCCATTCTGTAATTGGAATACTGTAGAATGTGGTGAATAAATAAATAAATAAATAAATATTTAAGGCAGATTTCAAAAGTTAGAAGCTTATTTTATTGACTATTAAATGCTAGTCAATGTCTTGTGGTAAATTTTTATATTCGACTTATATAAGGAATTTAGTAAATAGCTAACATTTTTCTAAAACAATTGAAACACTCTTAATATTAAAATGAAGACAAAACCTTGCTATAATATTACTACTTGTAAAATTTTACCAGGGACAGGATTTGTCATTTTCTTTATTTATATATAACAAATAGATGCTTTTACTGCACTCTACCGGCGACTTACTAAGTCATTCAAGCAGAGCTGCCAACACGGTTGGCAATTTATTTGCAGAAGCGGCACAGCACGGCTGGCACTTATTGCAGAAACGCACCTTTCTCAAGCTTACTGCTCGAAGGCATAGATGGCGCATTGGTATATCAATTAAAAATAAACGAAAAAAATCGTAATTCTTAGAAGTTACCAAAGTGTTGTGTTCTTCGCATTTGCTGAACCATACCAGGACGCGTTTCGCCGTATCACGGCTCATCAGCTGGGCTAGGTTCAACAAATACGAGAACACACTTTTAGTCCTTTATCCAAGAAACTAACGGAACAGCGAAAACGCGTCCTGGAATGGTTCAGCAAATGCGAAGAACACAACACTTTGGTAACTTCTAAGAATTACGATTTTTTCGTTTATTTTTAATTGTTATTACCAATGCGCCATCTATGCCTTCGAGCAGTAAGCTTGAGAAAGGTGCGCTTCTGCAAATAAATTGCCAACCGTGTTGGCAGCTCTGCTTGAATGACTTAGTAAGTCGCCGGTAGAGTGCAGTAAAAGCATCGATTTGTTATAGTTTTCCGTTAGTTTCTTGGATAAAGGACTAAAAGTGTGTTCTCGTATTTGTTGAACCTAGCCCAGCTGATGAGCCGTGATACGGCGAAACGCGTCCTGGGATGGTTCAGCAAATGCGAAGAACACAAACACTTTGGTAACTTCTAAGAATTACGATTTTTTTCGTTTATTTTAAATTGTTATACCAATGCGCCATCTTTATTTATGATAATTTATGCGAAAAAAATATTTAGAAGATAATGGAATAACTTGTTAAACAGAAAATAGGAAATTATGTATAAAGATTCCTAATCCTTCGTCTATTCAACATTGTATCAATTTAGGTTTCCCCAGGATTGAGTGCTAGGACCATTCTTATTTGTTATTTATGTCGATGACCCACCATATCACGACAAAATTAACTCAATTTGCTGATGGCTTATGGAATTCCAGAAAAGTATTGACAGAACATTTACAGAATTTCGATTATGGTGTGATATTAACAACATGATCATAGTAAAGAAAACCTTTTAGTTCAGGTGCCTACATCCCGTCATTAATTAAATTATTTTAAATTATGGTATTCAACTTTTTCTTATCGGCATAGCACACGTGCTGCAGGGAAATCCCTGAAGCGCTATACAGGAGCGATGTGTGTGCGGAAAAAGCGATTCACGTTCCTCTTAAATCGATGTAAATTGTACTTGGTAGGAAACGCAGTCTGGGGTAAATCATTCCGAAGGGATGAGGTTCTCCATATAAAAGATTGCTTTCAAAGAGTTGTGCGAGGAGTAACAAGTGCAAGCGAACAAGGTCGTGAAGCCGAATCATTTTCAATCAGTTGTGGCTTGACTCAGCTTATTGATGAACCAACACGGATTCCTGATCGAGACGGAGAGTTCGCCAGTCTTCTTGATCTGTTTTTAACCACCAATCCGGAGATTTACACGGTCAGCGTAAATCCGCCGTTAGGTTCTTCCGACCATAAAACTGCTTTCGACATCGAGTATTCTACCTATCAGTGACAGAGAGGCGCCCAAACCGCGCAAGATTTGGCACTACAAATCTGCTAAATGGGAAGATCTCATGGAATATTTTCGAACTTTCCCTTGGTTGGACGTTTGTTTTCGATCCGACGACCCATCTGACTGCGCCAGGGAGGTTTCCGATGTTATTTTGGCCGGTATGGAGGCTTACATCCCTTTTTCGAAGAAATGCCCTTCCAACGGCAAGCCTTGGTTTGACCTAAAATGCAAAGAAGCTGTTGCTTCTAAACATCTTGCATACCGACAGTGGCGTGAAGATCCTAACACCATAAATCGTAACATCTTTGTTCGTGCCAGGAATAGATGCAAAGAAATTATCGACGAAAACCAAGGAGGTACACAATCAACGGATTAGAAACAAACTTCTCGCTTGTCCCGGCAATTCCAGGTCCTTTTGGTCAGTCGCTAAGGCAGTTAGTCAAAATTTCACCAAATCCACCACTCACACGGCCAGATAATTCTATTGCAACGACACCTGTTGAGAAAGCGAACTTGTTGGCTGAACTCTTTGCTTCACATTCTACTGTCGATTTCCAAGGAAAAACACCACCTACTATTCCCATAGTGCAGTCAAGGATGCCCGATATTGTCTTCAGACTGCGTATCATAAAACGTATTTTGATGAAGCTAGACACCAAAAAGGCTTCAGGCGCTGACGGAATACCTGCCATAGTTCTCAAGAACTGTGCGAGGGAACTAACACCAGTTTTCTGTAGACTTTTCAACCTATCCTACAGAAAGGGAATATTTCCTTCCTGCTGGAAATGTGCCACAGTTCAGCCGATACCTAAAAAAGGCAAGAAGACCTTGCCAAATAACTACCGACCAATCGCACTACTCTCAATAATATCGAAAGTCATGGAAAAGGCTATCAATCAGCATCTTATAAAATATCTTGAAGGATTCAACATTATTAGTGATCACCAATATGGCTTTCGTAAAAATAGATCAACAGGAGTTCTTCTGACTTATGTAACACATGTTTGGAACAACGCAATTGAACACTTTGGAGAATCTCGAGCGGTTTGCTCTTGACATATTCAAAGCATTTGACCGTGTTTGGCACGATGGGCTGTTGGCTAAGCTACGTTCTTATGGTATGTCTGAAAAGTTCTGTTTGTGGCTCTCATGTTTCCTCAGAGAGCGTTCTTTACGAGTGGCAGTAAACAGATTTCTTTCTAACACCTTCACTATCAACGCCGGTGTGCCCCACCATACTGTCTCCTACTCTCTTCCTCATTTATATTAACGATCTGCTGGAAAAGACCGAGAATCCAATCTACAGCTTTGCAGATGACAGTACACTTATCTCTTCATTCACTTTGAACGCTCGGACATCGACTACTCAGACGAATATCCGCAGACAGCAGGAAGTCATTCAACTTAACAAAGACCTGGAAGAAATTCTATCTTGGGGTGACAGTAACCAAGTGGAATTTAACGTCACAAATACCGAGGGTTAGCAGTTTTTTCTAAAAAAAGTTAACGTTGCAGAACCCGACATAGTTATGTCGGGGCATTCCATCCCTCTAACATCGTCACTCAATCTGTTAGGCGTTAATTTGGGAGTAAATATGTCCTGGCATGAACATGTTGCAGGCATAGCAAGGAGAGCTTCTCAAAAGTTGGGAATATTGTTTCGAACCAGAAAGCTTTACACTCCACAACAACTGTTAATTCTTTACAAAGCTCAAATTCGACCAACTATGGAATACTGCTCCCATGTTTGGAGCTCCGCTCCCAAACATACACTGCATTTGTTGGATTATATCCAGAGAAGAGCTATTCGTCTGATTGGACACCCGGAACTGACCGACGGCCTTGATTCGCTGGAACATCGAAGAACGGTTGGCGACTTGAGCCTATTCTACAAGTACTTTCATGGAAAGTGTTCGAAGGATGTGGCCCGTTTAATTCCTCCCAGAGCGGTGCATATTAGAAGTACGCGTCGCGTTAATACTTCACATCCGTATGAGGTTCAGCTTGTTACTCCTCGTACAACGCTTTTCAAGCAGTCTTTTATATGGAGAACATCATACCTTTGGAATAGTTTGCCCAGGACTGTGTTTCCCATCGAGTACAATCTACAGCGATTCAAGAACAACGTGAATCGCTTTCTCCGCGCACGTGTCGCTCCTGTAGCGCTTTAGGGACTTCCCTGTAGCACGTGTGCTAGACCCATAAAAAAAAAAAAAAAAAAAAAAGCTGAACCTCATACGAATGTAAAGTATTAGCGCTACATGTATTCCTAGCATGCCCCGCTTTGGGAGGAATTAAGTGGGCTACATTTATAGAACACTATCCAAGAAAATACTGGTAGAATAGACTCTAGTCAGCAACCGTTCTTCGATGTTCCAAGAAATCAAGGTTGCTGATCAGTTCGGGGTCTCCAATCAGGCGAACAGCTCTCTTCTGAATGGAATCCAACAAATACAGTATTCCCTTGTTAGTCGAATTTGAGTTTTGTACAGAATAAACAGTCATGAAATGTAAAGCTTTCTAGTTCGAAAGAATATTTCCAGCTTTTGAGAAGCTCTCTTTGCTATACTTGCAACATGTTAATGCCAAGACATAGTTCCTCCCAAATTATCGCCCATAAATTGAGTGACGATGCTTGAGGAATGAAGTGCCCCACGTAACCATGTCCGGTCGAATAACTTTAACTTACTGCCGCCTAGGTTTTTGTAGCGTTAAATTCTACTTGGTTACTGTCACCCCAAGATAGAATTTGTGCCAGGCCTTTGTTAAGCTGAACGAGTTCCTGCCGTCTGCGAATATTTGCACGAGCAGCCGATGATCGAGCGTTCAAAGTAAATAAGAAATAAGCGTAGTGTTATCGTAAAGAACGCTCTCTGGGGAAGCACGAGAGCTATAAACAGATAGTACGGGAGGTAGCGTTACATTTTTGTTAGTGTTTTTATACCGACCGATTCTTACGTGGGTAAATCAAATATAAACGGTAATTTTTTTTTTATACGTTTATTGAATAACCTTATACACAAATCATTGATTTAACATTTTTCAATATAGTCTCCTGCTTGATCTACACACTTTTGCCACCGATTTGGAAGTTTCCGTATTCCCTGGTCATAAAAGGTTTGAGGGCGAGTTGTAAGCCAATTGCGCACGTGTTCCTCGACTTCTTCATTGCTTCCAAATCGCTGTGCTCCCAGTGATTCTTTCATAGGCGCAAACAAAAAATAGTCACAGGGGGATAAGTCAGGGCTATAAGGAGGGTGCTCGAGAGTTTCCCAGCCCATTTCTTCCAGTGTATCCCTTGTCAAAGCCGCAGTTTGAGGGCTGGCGTTGTCCTGGAGGAGAATGACATCTCTGATGGGCATGTCCCGTCTTTTCTTTCGATAGGCGGCTTTTGCCAACCGTAACAACTGGCAGTAGTAAGCCGCATTCACCGTACGTTGATCGTGCAGGAAATCGACCAGTAAAATTCCCCTAGAGTCAAAAAAAAATCGTTGCAAGGACTTTTCCAGTAGAGAGACGAGTTTTGACCTTCACTGGGGAACCTTCATTCTTTCTTCGCCACTCCTTACTTGCCATTTTGGACTCGGGAGTGTAGTGATGTACCCACGTCTCATCACATGTCACTATGCGCTTTAAAAAGGCCTCCCCTTCTTGCTGAAATCGATTCAGAAGCCTTTCAGCGATCTCCGACCTGACCTGTTTTTAGTTTCCAGTCAACAACCTTGGAACCCATCGAGCAGTAATTTTTCTGAAACCGAGTCGATCAGTAATTATGGATTGAACACTTCCATAGCTGATACCCACTTCTGAGGAAATTTCTTCAACGGTTAATCGGCGATCACCTTCGATAAGGTGTCTAATGTCACGGATGTTGTCATCTGTAAGGCTTGACCTAGGGCGTCGATCATGACTTTCGTTTTCAACCCGTTCTCGTCCGCCCTTAAATTCTCTCGCCCACGTATACACACGATTCTGAGAAAGTATACTATCCCCAAAACTATGCCTTCAAACGGGTTAAAACTTCTGACGGTTTAACGCCTTCATTGGTTAAAAACTTGATGATAATACGTTGCGCAACAGACGAAGGTACCTCTTGCTCGGTCATGGCTGTACTGACGACAAAGACGAGTCGGCGCGCGCACCCATCCGGTTCCCCCACTCCTCACAAACCAAACATCTACTCCACACAACATCATCTAGCTAAGAACTGCATTCTAAGAAGAATAGCAAAATTACCGTTTATATTTGATTTACCCACGTACTTTTAGTAAAATAGCAATGAATAATCAGCAAAATAGGAGTCAGTCGTCGCACCTGCGGTGGAGCTAAGGATGAAAAAAGATTTAACTTGGTAAATTAAATTACTTTACAAGTCATTTCAAACTGTTTCAAAATTTACAGGATGATTTTTCAGATAATACTCATTCAAAAAATAATAATCAGCTGTATTGAAGAGGGGGAATTATATGCCAGTCACTTATATAAACTAGATTAAAAACGTTAAAGTATAAAGTCATTTTATACTGTATGAAGTTCACGCAGCTGAATTTCGATATATTTAAGAGAATGAGGCAAATAATAAGCTGTGTTTATAGCAGGGGTAAGACCGTCAGTTGATGACATGCAGTTTTTCAATTATGTACAATAGATCTGGGCAACCCTAGTCTTCTAAGAAGCTCCGGCCTAACCATCTCTAAAGATCTTTTTTCTAGGGCCTCAGATAGAATTGGCCCTAGTGAGTCGACCCTGATAGAGTGAAACAAACCTATATAAAAGAAAGAGAAATGCTTGCATCTACTTCAAGGTTTTAGTACTTGTATATTTTCGACTAGTTGATTTAGTTTCTGTCGTACTCTACTATTGAAACGTGTAGTGTTAAAAATGTGATGCTAATGTAACTACACGGTGCTCAGACATAGAGATTATAATTATACTGTTAGGAAATATGAATCATATTCACATGAACTTGAAAATTTGTATGCTACTTGGAAGCGGGAATTCCCAACGCTACATTAATGTCACTCAATTGTATCAAGCACTTGCACCCAGCTTGAGCGCATCGTTGCCGAGATTCCACGCTTTCACAAGATGCGACTTTAATCCTGCTTGTTATAGAAGACGGAAAAAAACCCTTTGAGATATTGAGAAAATCTGAATCTTATATTAAAGCATTTACAGACATGTCAAATATACATGATTGTAACGTTGATGAACTCCGGAGGAAGGTAGAAGAATTTGTTTGCAACATGTATAAATTAATTGATAACGTAAATACAGCACGAGATGCAACATTTGTAAAAATTTATCGATCCATCATCAGCTTATACTGTCCACTGCTGGACGAAAGCGTCCCTCAAGTCTTGCCACCTTTTTCTGTTCGGGGCTGCTTGTACCCAATTCCCAGCCCCTCTTTCCAAATCATCAGTCCACCGAGTTAGTGGTCTACCTCTATTCCGATAGGCTTCGGATCTTGGTCGCCACTCTATAATTCTCTTTGTCCATCATCCATCCTTAAACCTAGCAACATGCCCAGCCCAGTTCCATTTCAGGTGTAGAATGAATTTGACTGCACCTTGTACCCCTGTTTTCTTCCTGATAATGTGATTTGGGATGTGATCACATCACATCACATCCTAAAAACTTATAAGATGAATGAAAAGAAAGATACATTGGCACTGAAAAATACCATTGACGGAGCAATATTTCCTCCATGCAAGTCGGAGTTGTAGCAACACATATTCGTACGTCGTACATAGCACATCTCTGGAGTCATGCTCATCGGTCAGTTCCATCTGAATTATCACCTTTAGACTGTGGAAGGAAAGAAGAAAATGATAAGTTTCTTTCATGACGATGATTAAATCCCATCAATGGCCCAAAATTACCGAAGGGGTTTGAATTCCTTATAACTTTTTTATTATAATTTTGTTTTTTATTTCTTTTCAGTATTTTGTAAAGAAGACTTGGGGAATTTAAAATGGAACAGTACACAATTGAACAACGTGCCCAAATCGTTGAACTTTATTTCTCAAATCAACGGTCCATTGTTTTGACTCAGCGTGCATATCGTCGTTATTTTAATGTGCGGGTTAGACCCTCAGAGTCCACAATAAACCGTCTGGTTGCAAATTTTCGACGACAAGGGGCAGTAAGGAACCTTCCTGGTGCCGGCAGACGACGAACGGTGCACACGGATGACAATATTGAACGGGTACAGGAGAGTATTCGGGAAGATGGAGAAAACATCAACCAGGGGACGTTCGACACAACTTGGCCTCTCATGAGGGTCGCTGCAGAGAATTTTGCATACAATAAGAACGTTTCCATACAAAATTCAGCTTGTCCAAGAATTGAAACCGACAGATTACCAGCAACGACTTGATTATGCAATTTATTTCCGGCAAAAAGCAGAAGAAAATCATGATTTTATTCATAATTTAATTATGAGCGACGAAGCCCATTTCCAATTAAATGGGTTCGTTAATAGGCAAAACTGCAGGATATGAGCTACGGAAAATCCAAGAGTAGTATCGCCGTTTCCATCACTAGTGTTCGATATCGGACAATGTTGGAAAATTTTTTAAGGCCAGCCATGGAAAACCATCCGCAAGTATGGTTCCAACAGGATGGAGCCACAGCGCACACTGCGAGGGACACAATGGCTCTTTTACGCGACACCTTTGGTGAAACGAATTATTTCGCGTACAAGCGATTTTAATTGGCCTCCGCGTTCACCAGATTTAACCGCTCCAGATTTTTTCCTTTGGGGTTATTTGAAAGGAAAAGTCTATATTAATAAGCCTAGAACCATCCAGCAATTAAAAAACAATATACGCGACGAAATCAACAACATAACACCTGAAGTTTTTGCGAAAGGTTATGGAAAATGTTTTGGAAAGAGCACGAATATGCGAAGCAGAAAATGGCCACCACTTGCGAGATATAATTTTTCACAATTAAATTAAAAATATTCTCCATTAATATACTGTATTTAAAAAAAAAATTATAATTATGTCTTAAATAAAAAGTTATATGAACTCAAACCCCTTCGGTAATTTTGGGCCACCCTGTATAACGGGTATAACGATCATCGATGAAAACCCTGCAGGTACTTTTTTAATACATGTTTCTACTAAATTGCAATCCAATTAAACTAATGTCAAAATAATTTTAATAATTGCACTATTTTTTTTTATAGAAAATGTCGAAGGAGATAAAATTAAACGAGCTGAAAAAGATGAAACAGAGGAACCTAAGGATGAAGAAAACTTCATTACAGACAGTTCACATGATAGTTATAAAGAAAATGATTAATATGAAACTGATAGTACAGGAGATTTAAGCGAAGAGATTGATACATAATTTTTGTTTTAGCAAAGAAAAGCTTTTTTTCTTTTATTAGCTTGTTTAAAATTTATACGTGAAATAAAAAATAAAAATTACTCGATATAAAGAAGATTATGGGCGACATGTATTTTTGAATATATAGTTAGTACTTTTTGTTATTTAATTGAAAAACTGCAACTTGAGTACTATTGGATATACAGTCGAAGCTCATCGTTCACGATTTGTCATTCACAGCATGAAATGACGAAATTAATATTAAACGTATACAATACCGATTGAAAATAGGGTAGGCAGCTAACGGTCGGATCTCTTACCATATGTGATGGGGAAATCTATTATTCTTATTATTGTCAGCCGGGATCAAATAACTTCATCAAATGTAACGCTACATCCCGGACCGATATTAAATGTTTAGCGGTAACGGTAAATATAATAAAACTTCAAAAAAAGCTTTGATCTTAAAAAGTTATTACCCATTCAGTTAAAAAAGAAAATATAATTAGGAAAATTAAACTTCGTTGTTGCCATTCTGAATAAAAAACAGCAGAAATATAAGAAGTATGTAAATAATATTTAATGCACAAAATGATTACATTAATATATACACATATATATTAATATAAATACGCGAAATTAAGCAAAATTCTGAAGTAAACGCAAGTCGCGCTCGCTTATTTTGTGTATTTACTTATAATTTCAGATCAACTTATTTGTATGCAAGTATGTATCAACTAGCAGGGAATCAATAAAAAACTGAGATCCTTGAATTTTTTTTCGTCAATTCTATTTTTGGGTATTGGGGTGGCTACGTTGTATAGTGTATGTATATGTATATGTACGAGGCTGGTTTGAAAAGTCCGTGCAAAAATAAAAACTACTTATGTGTTTGGGGTAAACCTTTTTTATTTTTCGACATAGTCTCCTTTTAGGCTTATACACTTCGTCCAACGATGTTCTAGTTTGTTGATCCCTTCCGAATAATAGGATTTGTCCAAGTCTGCAAATATCCATTAGTGTCTGCAATCACCTCCTCGTTTTGAATAAAATCTTTGTCCTGCCAGCCATTTCTTCAAATTGGGGAACAAATAGTAGTCCGAGGGAGCCAAGTCTGGAGAATAGGGGGGATGTGAAACGAGTTGGAATCCTATTTCCCATTAATTTTGCGACCACAACTGCTGAGGTGTGTGCTGGTGCCTTGTCGTGATGGAAAAGGACTTTCTTGTGGGCCAATCGCGGGCGTTTTTATTGCAGCTCGGTTTTCAAACGGTCCAATAACGATGAGTAATATTCACCTGTAATAGTTTTACCCTTTTCCAGATAGTCGATGAGGATTATCCCTTGCGAAATCCCAACGACAGTCGCCATAACCTTTCCGGCCGAAGGAACGGTCTTCGCCTTTTTTGGTGCAGATTCCCCTTGGTAACCCATTGTTTAGATTGTTGTTTGGTCTCAGGAGTATAGTAATGTATCCATGTTTCATCCACAGTGACGAAACGACGCTTAAAGTCCTCCGGATTCTTCTGGAACAGCTGCAAAACCATCCTTGCAACACTTCACACGATTCCGTTTTTTGTCAAGCGTGAGCAATCGCGGCACCCATCTTGCGGATAGCTTTCTCATGTCCAAATGTTTATGCAAAAATATTATGTACCGTTCAGTCGAGATGCCCACAGCACTAGCAATCTCACGCACCTTAACTCTTCTGTCATCCATCACCATATCATGGATTTGAGCAATGATTTCTGGAGTCGTAACCTCCACAGGCCGTCCAGAACGTTCAGCGTCACTTGTGCCCATATGGCCAGTCCGAAAATTTTGAAACCACTTATAAACTGTTCTAATCGAAGGTGCAGAGTCACCATAATGTTTATCAAGCTTCTCTTTAGTCTCCTGAGGCGTTTTGCCTTTCATAAAGTAATGTTTAATCACCACACGAAATTCTTTTTCGTCCATTTCTTGAAAATCACTCGACTTCCTTGATTCACACGAATGCCAAACACAAAGAAATAGACCAATATGGCTGAAACTTGGTGTGCGTTCATTCAAGAGATGCTACTAACTAAACATGACCTCGATACGCGCCGGTGGTGCCATCTCTCGGACTTTGCACGAACTTTTCAAACCAGCCTCGTATTCTTTCTGATCAAAAATATTGTAATATATGATTTTTTTTTTTACAACAGTTTTCTGAAAACTTTTCGACCTATCCTAGAGAAAGGGAATATTTCCTTCCTGTTGAAATGCGCTACGGTTCAGCCGACACCCAAAAAAAGGTAAGGAGAGCCTCCCAAAAACTACCGACCAGTTGTACTGTCGTCAATAATATCGAAAGTTATGGAAAAAGTTATCAATCAGCATCTTTTAAAATATCTAGAAGGATTTAACATTATTAGCGATCATCAATACGGCTTCCATAAGCAAAGATCAACCAGAGATCTAACTTATGTAACACATGTTTAGAACAATGCAATTGAACATTTTGCAGAATATCGAGCGGTTGCATTTACAGAATATCGAGCGGTTGCATTCAAGGCATTGGCTCTACTCCTAAATATACACTGCATTTGTTGAATTCTATTCAGAAGATATCTATCCGGCTGATTGGAGACCTAGAACTCGACAAAAACCTTCATACCTTAGAATATTGAAGGGCGGTTGGCGACTTGAGTCGATTCGACAAGTATTTTATGGAAAGTGTTTGATGGATGTAGCCCGTTTAATTACTTCCAGATGCTATTAATACACGTCGTGCTAATACTCGTACATCACATCCGTATGAACTTCAGCTTGTTACTCCTCATACAACACTTTTCAAGCAGTCTGTTATATGAAGAACATCATCCCTTTGAAATTATTTGCCCAGGACTGTTTTTCCCATCAAGTATAACTTACAGCAATTCAAGAGTAACGTGAATCGCTTTTTAATTATCTAAATTTAAATTCAACACTATTATATTAAACCATAGAGAGCAGATAGTAAAATATGAATTCGTTTAATGTTATTATTATTATTATTATTAATAATAATAACGAAAAATAATAATAAAGAATTGCATTTGTACCAATAATAATAATAATTAAGCTAACAAGGTAATATATAACATAGTAATAATAATTAAAATATATTTTAAGAAAATGAAAATAGTAAAAAACTAGTTTGATTCTTTCAATTTGACCCCGTTTAGAAAACTTTGAAACTTATTTTTACATGGTTATGGTTTTAAAAGCGTTTTTTTTTAGATTAGTTGGTATAGTTTTATAAAAGAACTAGTTTTACCCGCGACTTCGTACGCGTAGATGATGAGGTAATATATCTACTGATTTTTATTGGAAGAGGGTGATGTTGCTGTATTTTTTTGTAAAAGGGATAACTGGATTGGGTGGAAACAGCGTACTTAAATGATGATGTTTTTTAGTGTAAAATTTCTTTATAAACTACATTTTTTGTTTGTTTATGTGACTGCGACAAAATAACCAGCCTGGTGTGCGAGCTTACACGCGAGCAAGCCACATAAAATTGGCCATAGGAGAAACAATCTTCCCACAAATCTACTCCAGCGGATTTTAAAGTTTGACCCTGTGATTTGTTTATGGTCCTGGTGAAACATTATTTTTCGGGGAATTGTAGCCTTTTGAAGTCAAAAGGAAGATCGCTGCGTATTAAAGGAATCCGCGGCACAAACACTGTCTCACCTTGAGCAAATCCGGTCAAAATAATTGCTTCTATTAAATTTTTATGAAGTGTCTTAACTTGTAACCGAGTGTCCGTTACAGAGTTTCAGCGGCTTGAGGTTCCGCATATGCATTATCGGTGTGCCTTTTTTCAGAATAATCCTATGGTATGGAAGACCCGATGGATTGAGTGAATTCGAAAATTCAACCGGATAGTTCACGGCGTCATCCGCGTTACACACCGTGTCTATTGAGTTGTCGACTATTTCTTCTTCGTCAAATAACTTCAGCAACATGTCATTAATAAACGTAGTTTGATTATTTATTCTTCGCAGTCAAAATAGCCCGTTCACAAAACCATTCCATAGGCTTATCCTGTATTTTCGGAATTCCTGGGTATTAATTCCTGGACGGTAGCCACTAATATGCACAACTCGTCTGGGATAACTATCATATCGTCTTTTGATACAATATCACCGTTTCCTATTTACACGCGTCGCTTCTGTAGCAGTTTAGGGATTTCCTTGCCACACGTGTGCTACCGCCCATAAAAAAAAAGAAAAATATTTCCACGGACAATGTACAATTTTATGCAGAAATACAGTATATTATTATATAAATCAACAAGGACAATTAATAGTAAATACTATATTCCCTGAATTCAACATTAATGGAACTAGCACAGTCAACAATTAAATCAAAATAGAATACAAAAGAGGCTTACTAGTAGTTACAAAATTAAAATTGTAAAGATGGCACCAGAAATAAAATTAAAGGGTCTAGTCGGTTAAGATGGTGAAAAATGCCCCCAGCGTTTTTGAAAAAACAAAAAATATCCTCATGTAGAACATAAAAAAATATGACTTTCCTGAAATTTTCAGCCCTCTAGACCTTCCCATAACCCCAAAAATCTATAAAACGTGATTTTCGGTTTTTTGGCGATATCTCCGGTTCTATTTATCGTAGAAAAACCTCTTTTTTTTTCAAATTGTAGGATTTCTTATGGCCTACAACATGCTATTTTTTAAAAAAAATTTGGCGCGAAATTCAAATTGTTTTGAGCGTTTAAATTTTTTAAAATTGAATTAAAAAAAAAACTAGGACTTACTCAGACCCAAAAAAAATATATATTGTGTATTTTATGTCAAACTATGCCTGTGAATTTTTTCAGATTTTTAGAGGTGGGGGAAAATGGTTACAAACGCGAAAAAAAACCGCTTTTTTCGTCGTTTTTCCGCATTTTTACCTACTTTTGGGGCACAGAATTTTGTTGTAGATCCTCAGTTGCTTCAAAATTATATATATATATATATATATATATATATATATATATATATATATATATATATATATATATATATATATATATATATATATATATATATATTATCGAAATACTATTGAATCACTTTATGTAATATAAAGACCATATTGCGCCATTTTTAGTGTTCCGTACGGAACACTTATAAGATCACTTCGGTATCTGTCTGTCTGTCTGTCTGTCTGTCACACCCGATTTTCTCCGAAACTATTTGACATATAAAGGTGAAATTTGGTAATAATATAGGAATCGATGGCCTCATCAGAGCCATGTAGTTTTGAGAATTAAATTTTGACTTAGGGGGTTAGTTTTGGGGGGTGAAGTCGGAAGTGAAAAAAAAATTTTTTTACTAGGTCATCGAGTGTGGTGTCAAATGAAAGCTTGTGAAAACACGAGTAAAATATATATATATAATATTATACTTGCGCTCACTTTTCTTTGTATTATTTTTTAAAATTCCCGAAAAAAAAAATCGCTGTCCCGGCCTTATCTCGAAAAGTACTTATCGAAAAATTTCGAAAAAATTCTGGAATATTCTCCACGGGGTGTAGATTGAACGAAAAATTATCACGAGTGCATTACCTTTAATAATTTATATGGTATATAAAAAAAAAAAAAAAATTTCAAGGTCATCAGATTTCAGTAAAGATTGGAAACAAACTTTGTTGAAAACTCATTTGGGGTGTATTTTGTGAAGTCACTGATCATTTTACACCTCTGTGACAATTTTTTTTATTTTAAAAGCAATCAACGTACGGAACACTAATTGCGCAAGTTCAACTTGCACTTGACCGGTTTTTTTTTTCCCTTTAAAATCACGATTAAGACAAGATTAAGGCAAGATTAACACATTTTTAAGTTATTTTTTTTGTTTTGGGTAATTAGTCATTCTTCATAATTCATCCAAATATATAATTTTATATGAATTAAAACATTTCTGTTTATAAAAAATCATATAGAAAAAAGATTTTCTATATTTAATTGAATTAGCGTTAACTTGGTAAAAATCCATATTCAACAAATTAAATACACATGTAAGTGTGATTTTTACTTTATAATATAAATATTTTTTTACTTTATATTAATAATATTAAGTAAAAATCACACTTACATGTGTATTTAATTTGTTGAATATGTATTTTTACCAAGTTAACGCTAATTCAATTTTTGTAAACAGAAATATTTTAATTTCTATAAAATTATATATTTGGATGAATTATGAAGTATGACTAATTACTCAAAAAAAAAAAAATAACTTAAAAATGTGTTAATCTTGCCTTAATCTATATATATATATATATATATATATATATATATATATATATATATATATATATATATATATATATAAATTTTGAAGCAACTCAGGGTCTACAACGAAATTCTCTGCCCCAAAAGTAGGTAAAAATTCGGAAAAAAAAAAAAAAAAAAAAAAAAAAAAAAAAAACGAAAAAAAAAAAAGCGGTTTTTCGCGTTTGTAACCATTTTCCCCCTCCTCTAAAAATCTGAAAAAATTCACAGGCATAGTTAGACATAAAATACACAATATATATTTTTTTTGGGCCTGAGTAAGTCCTAGTTTTTTTTAAATTCAATTTTAAAAATTTAAAAAGCTCAAAACAATTTGAATTTCGCGCCAAAAATTTTTTTTTAAAAATAGCATGTTGTAAGCAATAAAAAAAATCCTATAATATATGTGTATATATAACTTTGAAGCAACTGAGGATCTACAACGAAATTCTGTGCCCCAAAAGTAGGTAAAAATGAGGAAAAAAAAACGACGAAAAAAAGCGGTTTTTTTTTCGCGTTTGTAACCATTTTCCCCACCTCTAAAAATCTGAAAAAATTCACGGGCATAGTTTGACATAAAATACACAATATATATATTTTTTGGGCCTGAGTAAGTCCTAGTTTTTTTTAAATTCAATTTTAAAAAATTAAAACGCTCAAAACAATTTGAATTTCGCGCCAAATTTTTTTTAAAAAATAGCATGTTGTAGGCAATAAAAAATCCTACAATTTGAAAAAAAGAGGTTTCTACGATGAATAGAACCGGAGATATAGCCAAAAAAAACCGAAAATCACGTTTTATAGATTTTTGAGGTTATGGGAAGGTCTAGGGGGCTGAAAATTTCAGGAAAAAGTCATATTTTTTTATGTTCTACATGAGGACATTTTTTGTTTTTCAAAAGCGTGGGGGCATTTTTCACCATCTTAACCGCCTAGACCCTTTAGAACAAAATAACAAAATGTATCATAAAGCACTGGCTATAATAAAAAGTTTCATATTTGATCGAATGACGAGCTCAATATCTTATGAACAGAACTGAATGGCTTGTAAAGCATACAATGACTCCCCAAAGAAAAAGTAGGTACCCCTCTTAGGTTTACAGCTGGAACATTTAGCATTTATTGAGTCAAGAAGCTTACACTGGATAACATTATGCAATAATTTATAAATAAATATTTTGTCAAAATGTTTTCGTTGTCCATTTAAGACTTGTACGCTTAAAAAATTTAATAGGATAGAATAACCAATATTATGATCGTGAATAGATAATTTAAAGATATAATAGAGTGCAATAGTTTCTTTTCATGTGCAGACACAAGTATTGCTCCATAAGAATTGAATCAAAACATTTTTAGACTTTATTGCAACGTGTCATAATGTGTATAAGCATGTTATCAAAAATCATACCAGTCTCTTATTTGGTTAACTGTCAACCAATTCAGTACCTATAAAATACTATTTAGATTGAGGATTGTGCTTGCATGGAATTCAGATCTATTTTTATTTTTGAATATTTAGTTTAATATAATCATTGTGACACCAGTCCAAGAACCTTCAAAGATCATCTTCTATTCCTCTGCAGGCATCAGAAGTGTTCACTGTTCTAAATTTTTTCAAATAATCAGCAAAGAATAAAAACTGACACTACTTAAAGCAGACAAAATATCATTTATGAGCAGATTAGAAAGAAGGGATGCAAAATTACCTCTCTGAAATCCAATCCTATGCAACTTTAAATGAGTAAAGAAAGCTTTTTATTTTGATAATCTGTGATCAAGCAGACAAGCATAGTTATGATAAGAGAGGACAGTTGGTTAATAATAGTTGACCTGATCTGACTATTAAAACTCTAGAGAAAAAATCCATATACCAGAAGTCTACAGAGAAACCAAGGCCCTCAATATAGTATTCTCATAAAAAACAAATTTACAGATTGACCACTACTAAAGTTATGTGACTGAGGAATGATAACATTTTTTAATTTAAATGTAACAGGCTAAAAAAATCGCCAAGGAGAAGGGTAAGCTATATAAAGGTGTCAGAATAACAAAACCAAAGTTTTTAGATTGAAACTTACGATATTTTTTAGAGACTATAGGCATTAATATCATGTAGATACTATTAAATAATCATTTTTAACACTCTGCTGATGGGCCCGTTCATTCCCTAACATTTTCTCCATTTCAGCAATAGTTAGCCTTCTTTCACTTGACATTATGTAAGAACAAACATAGATAGATTTACTCGAACACTACAGTTGAACTGATTTATAAACATATATAGTGAATTGTTTGCCACAAGAACGTAGTCTGCCTGCCTGACAGTCCCACCCGTACGGGACGATAGTTAAGTTTATTATAAGTAGAATCGTGCTGTCTGAGGTAAATAAACGTCCACGATTTTAAAGCAGACATGGTATTATTAAATGTCAATAAATCTGAAATTTGTATCATTTGCACAAAAGTAATTACAAGAGTTTAACTTCAGACGTACGGGCCTCTGAGGCCCGACCATCCGCGTTAAAAATTGTATTTATGACTTACCACAAATTTTTCACCAAATTATAACTCTAATCAATAAATCTTTCAATTTATATGTATTACTCATAGTTGCACGAAAATTCCTGGAAATTATTGAAACTTAAAGTCGGTGAACCACGCCGACCATAATTTTTCGACCGATATTTTTCGATCAAATCCACGTGTGTGAAAAATGCTGTCATAGAATTATTCTTCAATTGTTTAGGGCGTATTCAGAATTCCGACCTCTTTGGAATTGATTACCAGAATGCCCTGGAACTGTACCACGGAACTGGATTTTTCGATTTAAGCCAGCCACATATTTTAAAAATTTGAAGGAGTTATTAACCTGAAGTTGGTTTGTCAAAAAGTATTTTTTTTTTGTAGGGACATATTAACAGAGTTAAGAATGTGGCAAATATTTTTTACCAACTACATTTGTTGTAGTTGTAGTAGTTATGGCACTGCTCACTAAGGCAATCTGCCAGCACATTAGGTAAAGGACCCCAGTATGGCCAGTATTAAAAACTCCTAGGGGGCCTTTCTTCTTATATAACGATTTCTAGTGCTTTTCTTTTGAAAAGTGGTTCTTCCTTCTACCTGTTATGCATCGCCTTTGAGGTTAATTAGTATGGGACAGAAACAGACATAGGATGGACAGACACATTACACATAAAGTCAGGTCTAAAACAAAGTAAATGTAATCTAATTTACATGTTATAGTTTAATTTTGATATAATTGCAACTTTACTGCCTCCGAATTGATATTACTTAAGACAGACTCTATACTAATGGGAGGTTTCCATCCCAGGTTGTATAGTTCATTGTAGAGATCCTGATTCGGAATTTTATTAATATGACATTCAAAAAAGATGTGATTGAGGTCCTCAGTTAGGCCACAATCGCAAAATGGGGTGTCAATTACCCCTATTTAGAAGAGGTGAGCCTTATTTTTCCACGTATTAACCATTAAAACGTGCTAGAATCACTCATGTTATCTAGGTCTACATACGATTCTCTACTCAGGTGTGCCAGCAAGAGATTTTTAATCTCCCACTGATCCCCCTTGGGCAGGGATAAGATTTGTTTTAAGAAATTTGCAGGTGAATTAGGATTCATAAAGGGGCGATCTAGGGCTAATGCACTGTTATTCAGGCTTGTTCTGTTTGACTTTGACGTACTTGCTAGTGGAATTCTATTCAAATACTGGCTATGTGAGGGAGATGCTTCCCTTTCTGGTCTTCCGTTTGGAAAGTATAAGAGCTCTTCGTGTGCATTTTTGTCGTATCCTTTTTAAATTATTCTTCTTTTATTATCGTTTGATTGAGATAAAGTCTCTTGGAATGACCTCTTGGTTTTTGTCTTAAAATCATATGTACGCCTTAATGAAGGTTCAATATTTTGGCTGGATATACTCTTTATTGACTCTCTCCTACGTGACGGGTTTTGAGGTAAAGCAGGGAAGTCCCTCGGGTTATAGTTAAAATTTTCGTTTGTTGTATAGGTTTTTCTGCATAGCTTTTCCGCATCATAGTAAGTTAGATTTTCGTAGCACATTAATTTTTTAATATTTTGATGTCTTTCATATTCAGGACAGTTTTTTTGCTGTTGTTTTATGGTAACCTTTGCAGGAAAGGCAGGATGTTTCGCACTCATAGGGTTCAATTTCTGGATTATTTACGTGTTTGAGATTGCCACAGTTGTGATATTTTTCTTTTCCCTTGCAATTTCTTTTCGTATGGCCGTATTTAAGGCACGAGAAGCATTGTGTTACTGGGGAAATGTATACATATACCGGTTTTTCTAAGTTATAAATTGAAATGCTTCTAGGTAATAAAGTTCCTTTAAATGTAAAAAGGATTGTACCAGTAGGCATATACTCTACTTTATTGTCCTTAATTACTTTGCGATTAAGCCTAACTGCATTTAGGATTTCAGTGTTACAAGAGCAAAATTCCTTAAAGTTATCTAAACTTAATTCCAAATCAACCTCTCTAACAATGCCTTTGCATGAAACAAAGTTAAAAGGGATAAATATATTGTATCCTTTGTCAATAAGATATTTATTATTCAAAAATTTATTAGCCGCTTCATGGCTGGTGAATTCTAGATAAGCGGTTTAGACCTTTTTGTTGAATTTTTTTAACGTCAGTTAACTTAAGGTTAAATATTTCTTTAGCAATCTTTAAATAGTGGAATTTACCTACGTTCCCGTTAGTTTTTTCTGTGGATTCCACATATACTATGAATGGGCTTACATCCATTATGTCGTATTTATTCTGTATTTTATTAATTTTACTTTTATTAGAGCTAGAAGCAAGATTGGGAGGGTCAGGCCCCCCCTCCTTCCGGATCATCCATAGCTGTTATATTTACATAAACTTAGATTATATTTAGAACTACTATCTTATAAAATATTAAATGATTAGACCTAATTTACCAAATGGGTAATATTAGTATTAACTCAAAAAACACCTCTTTTTCTGACACCGGTAGAAAAAACGTTGCTGTTCGTACCACTGTAAGAAAAGCACTGGCCAACTACATTTACTAATTCAAATAAATAGTTAATAAAAAGTCTATTCTAAACAAAATTTGTTATAAAAACGGTAGGTATTATGAATGTAGTCAAAACAGAACATAATAAATAACCACACCTATTGTAATAACTCAGGAAATGTTACAATCCCAGCCTAAAGTCACAATGACGTTTAATGGTATTAAACAATTTTGAGGTATTACTCATCGAGTTTATGTGTTTCTTAAGAGTTCGATTGCAATGGAGCCATCCGCTATCGCACCAACGACTGAAGACAGAATTGAGGGATTCAAGAATAAGTGCGTATCCTAATTTTGATAGAATATCTAGTATATAGAAACGAAGGGCATTTACAGTGACTTTGTTAGTTCCAAACTTCAGATAATTTTACATTAGTATGAACTCGTCCTTAGAAGCAAAACATTTAAAACGTGGTACATCATCCAGCATCTGTCTTTCTTCGTCACAATGTACAAGAGAAACAAAAATCTTTATTCCTCTTATTCGATTATCCTTAAGAGAGGGAAATAGATAAACTCGTAAAACCGGCAAATATACAAAATATATGTCTTTTCCTTAGCTGCCAAGCGGAAAACGAAAATATTTTATTTCAAAAATTTTGGGATAGTGGCGCTGCAAAAATCTGGTTGAAAAGTTTTTTTTGAGGAATAATCCTATAGCCCATTTCTAACCAAGTTTTTATATATACTATTTTATATATTTCTAAAGGGATTTTTTAATATAAGTTTGTTATTAAAACCAAAAACGGGAAAATATTGGTGATAAAAAAGTTATTTTACCAAAATCAACTGAAGTCTCCAAGTAAATAGTCAGTTTAATGCTAAAGAAGCCGAGACTTAATACCATTAGTGCCGGACATTAATGGAAAAAGGAATGCGTTTTCTTGGACTTTCTAGCATTAAAAAAGAAACAGAACTTATGGATGTCTAATACTTTGCGTATATAAGAGGACAAAAATAAACCTTATTCTATTGTAATGGAAAATGCAAAAGATGGATTTTTAATTCGTTTATTATATATAGCTTGTGTGTGTACGCTTTTTGATTATAATTAACTGCGACATAAAGTTAAATTTGCAAGGAAAAAGCTCATCAATAAACGCGAAAAAAATAAAAACCGAAAAGCCTAACCTGTGTAGTGGTCGACGTTGAGTTAGATGAGTTAAAATTTAAAGTGTTGTGTATGTAAAAAAGTCCTTTCACTGGAAATAATAACTCATGAGAAACGTTTAGGTCGTAATTGCAAATTACGCATCGTATAAAGAGTGCGTCATGAAAAAACTAAAATCGCCATCTTTAATGCCTTTAAAAAGTGTTATTTCAGATTTTATGATTAAACTAGCCGGGCCCGCGGCTCCGCTCGCGTGGCCTTGATTCACTACTATCGTCACTGCTTATTCCTTAATTTACCCAACGTAATAAAATATCTCCCATTATTGCCCCTTATCTCTCAATATTTCTCCTTATCTCCCATTATCTCTACATAATTTCGATTATCTAGGCTTAACTCTGCCCATCTCCCATTATTTCTTCTTATCTCCCATTCTTTCTCCTTATCTCCCATTATTTCTCCTTATCTCCCATTATTTCTCCTTATCTCCCATTATCTAGGCTTATCTCGACTTATCTCTCAATATTTCTCCTTATCTCCCATTATTTCTCCTTATCTCCCATTATCTCACCATAACTCCCATTATCTAGACTTATCTTTGCTTATCTCCCATTATTTCTCCTTATCTCCCATTATTTATATTTATCTCCCATTATCTCACCTTATCTCCCATTATCTCACCTTATCTCGACTTATCTCCCATTATCTAGGCTTATATCGAATTATATAGAACATATGCTTAAATTTATAAAAACACGTAAATCGGATAAGTGGTTCTCAAGTGATAAGCGCACTAACGGACAGACAGACAGACAGAAAGACGTTGCATTTTATATATATTCTAGATAGAAGATTATAGATAACCTGGCCAGAGAACAAATGTATGAATTAAAAAAAAAAAACACACGTAAATCGGATAAGGGGTTCTCGAGTGATAAGCGCACTAACGGACAGACACACAGACAGAGCGACGTTGCATTTTATATATATTATATTCTTTGCTACATGATACTGTTCCATATTTAATGCTTTAGGCAGTGTATTGTAAGAGAACGCGCTAGTGGCAAACTTTTCTCCGACTTGATTTACTATTATCGTCACTGCTTATTCCTTATGTCACCTAACGTAATAAATTATATCCTATAACCTGGCCAGAGAACATATGTATGTTTAACAAAAAAGTACGTAAATCGGATAAGCGGTTCTCCAGTGATCAGCGCACTAACGGACAGACAGACAAACAGAGAGGCGTTGCATTTTATATATATTATAGATATTCTTTACTACATGATATTGTTCCATATTTAATAGTTTAGTATGTTTAAAAAAAAAGCACGTAAATCGGATAAGTGGTTTTCCAGTGATAAGCGCACAAACGGACAAACAGACAGATATACGTTACATTTTATATATATTATAGATGTAATAAAATATATATCTATAACCGGGTCAGAGAACATATGTATGAATTTAAAAAATCACGTAAATCGGATAAGTGGATCTCGAGGGATAAGCGCACTAATGGACAGACAGACAGACAGAGAGTCGTTGCATTTTATATATATTATAGATATAGATTATTATTATTATTATGTAACCTGGCCAAAAAATATATGTATGAATTTAAAAAAAAGACACATAAATCGTGGTTTTCGCGGGATAAACGCACTAATGGACAGACAGACAGACAGAGAGACATTGCATTTTATATATATATTACAGATTATAGATTATAGATATTCTTTGCTACATAATATTGTTCCATATTTAATGGTTTAGGCCGTGTATTGAAAGGCAACGCCCTAGCGGCGAACTTTTTTCCGACATCATTCCCTATTTTACGTCACTACTCATTTCTTATGGTACCTATCGTAATAAAATATAGCCTATAACCTGGCCAGAGAACATATGTATGTTTTAAAAAAAAAAGTACGTAAATCGGATAAGTGGTTCTCCAGTGATAAGGTCACTAACGGACAGACAGACAGACAGACAGACAGACAGACAGACAGAGAGACGTTGCATTATATATATATATATATAAGAAGAATTGCATCTGAATGCAATGCATAACCTTGGAAGATCTAAAAAGTTCTTATGATAATTTGAAATATTGAAAATTTATTGAACCTACAAACATATTTTTGTTAAATATAAATCTTTTAAATACTAAAAAAAAAAAATAAATATACAAATACATACAAATTCAAATTTTAATTAATATATTTAATATTTTTATTTGATGAACATAGATAAAGCTGATAAATATATTGTGTTTATTTAATAAGTTATTTAACCTACGAATGAATTTCTGTTTAAAAGTTAACCACCTTAAATGATGTTTGTATTGTATTGATATGTTAATGGCACTGCTCACTAAGGCAATTTGCCAGCACAAGATCCGTCTCGCGCTTAGGCAGGGCGCCGGCGACCCTCGGCGATGCTTTACACGTTCTCGAGTTTGGATCTCCCCTTTTCGGGACCCGATGGAAATCCAGTATTGACGAGCTTCAGCGCTCTACCAGATCTCCTAATTGTTCAAAAAATTACATCTATTGGAAAGGCATTGTTAAAGGAACTCCTCTGGAAACTGCTACTGGTTTTGGATATAACCTTTTCTATCAGCCCGCCCGTCCAATTACGTAGTTGGCACAAAAAAACACGGCCACACGTGTTCACCTACTGCACCAGTCACATAACCTAAACCGACGTTTTAGGAATCACTCCTCACAGCGCTTAGCAACCCTATGCGATTCGCACCTCTAACAAGCGGTATTGACCACCGATCCACAATCCGAAGCCCCAAAAACGCCTTCAGAAGCCTCAACCAGGTAAATGCATCCGCATGCCACGAACTGTCGACCGGAAGTGTTAAATGATGTTTGAATGTTCGCGCGTAAAATATGACAACATACAGCATTGTCAAATTGTGATATTTGTCCCTCACTACCCGGTTATTCTTTTTAAACCAATATCAACTTTAAATATTTATATCTTTTTAACAAATCGATAAAAAATATATTTTTATTTAAAAATTTTTCTATTTTTTTTTTTTACTAAATATTAGTTTTTTAAAAAAATTCGTAAGAAAAGTTCTTAAGACATACACGAAACTATGCCTTTTTTTATATTTCATTGGCCTATTGCATGTTAATTATGTGCATTTTAATTATGAATATCTCGCTTAACAATCAGTCAATTTTTTTTTTAATTCAATGAAAAACAATTAGATTTACATCATATTTCAATTTCATGAAATTCTTAAGAAAAAGTGGATTTAACTAGGTGTCTTGCTGTTTGTCTACTGTATATTTGATGTTGCGTGTTCTACATCTTAGCTAAATATATATTTCGTTTTCGGGTTTCCTATTATTTTGCATAGATTTAATTGGTTTTATGTTCTATTTTTTGCATTATACCTATGTTTTTATATTTCTTAGACTTAATATGCTTTGTCGAAAAAAAAACCATTGATTTTTTACGACAATAAAGTATTTTTGATTTGATTTAGCGAAAAATAAAAACTTGAAGACATTTATTAAAGGATTATTTTTTGCCAGGGGAATTATTTTAAATACCTTTCCTACACACCTAAATTATATTTTTCAAATTTCCCCTTTAAGTGGTTTTAATAAATTTTTTTAAACATACACATCCATCAAATATAAGATTTGTAACTTTTCCACGCATTACAGGGTAAACGAAAACAGATTTTTTTTTTATTGGTCTAGCACACGTGCTGCAGGGAAGTCCCTAAAGCGCTCCAGGAGCGATTCACGTTGTTCTTGAATCGCTGTAAATTGTACTCGGTGGGAAACACAGCGCTGGGCAAATTATTCCAAAGGGATGACGTTCTCCATATAAAAGATTGCTTGAAAAGCGTTGTACGCGGAGTACCAAGCTGAACCTCATACGGATGCGAAGCACCAGCGCAACGTGTATTTCTAACATGCACCGCTTTGGGAGAAATTAAGCGGGCTACATCCTTCGAACACTTTTCATGAAAATACTTGTAGAACAGACTCAAGTCGCCAACCGTTCTTCGATGTTCCAGCGAATCAAGGCCGCCGGTCAATTCCGGGTCCCCAATCAGACGGACCGCTCTTCTCTGAACAGAATCCAACAAATGCAGTGTATTTTTGGGAGCGGAGCCCCAAACGTGGGAGCAGTATTCCATAGTTGGTCGAATTTGGGCTTTGTAAAGAATTAACAGTTGTTGTGGGGTGTAAAGCTTTCTGGTTCTAAATAATATTCCCAACTTTTGAGAAGCTCTCCTTGCTATGCCTGCAACATGTTCATGCCAAGACATATTTGCTCCCAAACTAACGCCCAACAAATTGAGCGACGATGCTAGGGGAATGGAGTGCCCCGATATAACTATGTCGGGTTCAGCAACGTTAACTTTTTTAGAAAAAAACTGCCGCTTGGGTTTTTGTAGCGTTAAATTCCACTTGGTTACTGTCACCCCAAGATAGAATTTCTTCCAGGTTCTTTGTTAAGTTGAACGACCTCCTGCGGCCTGAGCAGCCGATGTCCGAGCGTTCAAGGTTAATGAAGAGACAAGCGTACTGTCATCTGCAAAGCTATAGATTGGATTCCCGGTCTTTTCCAGCAGATCGTTAATGTAAATGAGAAAGAGAGTAGGAGACAGTATGGAGCCCTGGAGCATACCGGCGTTGATAGTGAGGGTGTTAGAAAGAAATCCGTCGACCGCCACTCGTAAAGAACGCTCTCTGAGGAAACATGAGAGCCACAAACAGAACCTTTCAGACATACCATAAGAGCGCAACTTAGCCAACAGTCCATCGTGCCAAACACGGTCGAATGCCTTGGATATGTCAAGAGCAACCGCTCGAGATTCTCCAAAGTGTTCAATTGCGTTGTTCCAAACATGTGTTACATAAGTCAGAAGATCTCCTGTTGATCTATGTTTACGAAAACCATATTGGTGATCGCTAATAATATTGAATCGTTCAAGATATTTTAGAAGATGCTCATTGATAACCTTTTTCCCCCTTTAATCCCCACGAGCTTAAATTATTACAAAATTTTGTTTTAAATGGATATCCTTCTTCATACCTTTGCTTTCCTAACATTTAAGTCATTGCTCTTAGTATAAGTTTTATTTACACTATTTCTGTAAGTACAGAATCAAAAACCACTTTTTAATAGTTCAGATAGAGATGTAACGGGTACCGGCCAGCACCGAGTACCCGGCTGATTTGGTCGGGAACCCGGTTTGGCCGGATACTTTCTTACCCGGTCAGGTGCCCTGCCAAATTTTTATAGTCAAATAAAAACAAAAACAAAAAATTAAAAAGTAACATTTATTTCAAAATATGCATAAAAGAAACATTTTAAACATAACAACAAACCCAAATTACTTATATTAGTAGAAATATTTTAATATTTAAAGAAAACAATTCTTAATATGACACCAGCACTGGGAGCACAGTAAAAAACGGCCCAAAGTCTGTTAATTGCCATTACAAATTAGTTTTTCTACAATTGCTATGAAAAGTGTATAAAAAAGGTACACTTTACTACGTTTGCAAATATTGAACTTATGGCTGTCTATATAGTGTAAAGTTAGATAACACACGTACGGGGGTGGATTGATAAGTTTGGTAAATTTCTACGAAATGGTGGGAAATTTTGTTAAACGGCAGGACTGTTGGTAAGCGTGATTTTTGTAACGGTTGTATTCAAAGTTTTAAACAGATGCAGCGCGCAGTTATTTGTTGGTAGTTATCGTGAGTGGTCGGTGTTACACATGTCGTAGAAATCGATAGAGCCGAGTATCGTATAGTGATAAAACAGTTTTATTTTAAAAAGTGGACTACGGCTAAAATAGAAACTGAACTGAAGGAAGTCCATGGGGAGCCTGCAGCAGAACTCAAGAACGTTTATTGCTGGATAAATCAATTTTAAACGTGGCCGTACGAGCACTTCAGGTTCAGGACGCCCAAACGTGGTTAGTCGATAAAATGCATGGTATCGTGGTACGCAATATTCTGTATAAAGTTCTAAAAATGAAAAAGCTGAGCATGCAATGGGTGCCGGAAGCACCCCGGAGACAAAACGGCAATCAAAACAGCGGGTTGGCAAATGTAAAAGTGCGCTAAAAAAGCAAAAATCGTTTTACCGGCGGGATAAGTGAAGGCAACTGTTTTTTGGGTTTCAGGATATTATCATGTACGTTATATATAAGGAAATTTAATAATGATAAAATAAATGAAATTAGATATGAACTTCTAGGAAAATATTGGGAGACAACATCGACTGACGTAAACGTTGTTTATGAAAATTTTATGACGAACATTGCTGAAAATATCGGTAGAATATGTCCCCTGGAAAAAGTATGTCTTAAACAATATCCATGGATGAACTCAAAAGTAACAGAATCAAGAAAAGTACGAGATCTAGCTTATAAGAGGTTCATATTGACAGATGCAGAGGAAGATTGGGACGATTTTAAAAGAAGGCGAAATAGAGTCACAACTATTTAAGGCAAGAAAAGAAGAAATATTTCGAAGAAAAAAATGATCGTTCTAAAAATAATAGTAGGCTGACAATAAAAGAACTGATAGAACAAAATAAAGAAAGTCTTGATATAGAAAATATAAAGTTTAATGGATATAATGGGAGTATAGAAGAAAATTTCAATAAATATTATAAAGATAGTATTGAAGATATAGCTAACAGTATAGAGATCAAACAGTTGCCACATTTGCAAGCTAGGCAAGAACCCATGCACGCACGCCAAGGAGTGTGTTGGGCCCACTTTTATTTATTATGAGAGTATTAAAAAAATCATTTGTAAGCCAGGCGGTTTGCTGATGACACGCTCGGATTCTGGAGGAGGGCAACTTTGCGGAAGGGGGCGAAACGAAGCATTTAAAAGTGGTGAGTTTAGGGTTCGGCTGTCCTGTTATGACCATGGTTGTGTGTTGTAACAAACTTAAATTAAATTCTGAAAAAAAAAATAAATTTTTGGTTTTGGGCACAAAGGGTAGGTGTGGTCAGTTTGATAATAATACTCATGTTGTTCAGATAAAATTCAAAAAACTGTGGTTATTGGGCAAAAGGGTAGGTGTGTGGTCTATGAAATTAAATATTTGGAAAACAATGGTTATTAGACCCACAGGTAAATTTTGTGGTCTTAGCATGTTAACTATGTAAAAAGTTGGGGAAAAAGATTGTTTTTTTTCAGAAGAATTGCAGGAAATCTTTCGAGGTAGTCTAAAATGCTAGTGTGTAATACAATCATCAGTCCTCACTTTACTTATTGTAACTCTCTATTATTAGTATGTCCTCAGGAGAGTTTAAGAAGGCTGCAAATACTGCAAAATAAATGTATGAGAGTACTGTTGAGTTGTAACATATATACTCCAATTCAAAGTATGCTGCGGCATCTTAATTAGGTGTCTGTTGATGAGAGCATTAAAATAAGTAATTTAATATTCATGTATAAAATAGTTCACAGGCAATTATCAGGCTATCTTAACAAATTTTTAATTTAGTGTTACGAGCACAATATAAGATCCAGGTATAATTTTCACATAGAACATACAACAAAATCGTTTTTGATGAGATGTTTGTTCCAGGAAGGAGTCCGACTTTTTAATACTCTCCCCAATGAGGCAGAAATACAAGAAATTTGTCAGAGTTTTGAAAACTGATTAGTGGTTCAATTAGACAAGAATTGCATAGTATGTTGTAAATTAAGTAGTAACTAAATAAAGTATTCATTCATTCATTCATTCATTCATGTTTAGCTATTTGGAAAAGGGTAAAACAGTGACTGGCTTTTACTACGGACCGTTTGCGTAATAAACTGAAGCAGAAGCGACCAAGATTAGTGCGCAAAAAAAGTGCTCCTTCACCAGGGTAATACGCCTGTTCACAAATCGGCCGTGCCTATGGCAAAAGTTCACGAGCTGGACTTCAAAATAGTTATCCAACAACCATATTTCCCAGATTTAGCCCCAAGTGACTTTTTGTTGTTTCCTAAACTAAAAAGTTCGATTAGGGGAAGAAATTTTCGTCGAGTAAAGAGGTTATCTGTACGAGTATTTTGCACAATTCAACACAATTTTTTTCCTGCAGGAATAAAAAAAATTGAATCTCGCTGGACTAAATATATTGAGCTCAAGGGAGATTATATTGAGAAATGAATTTTTGTTTTTGCAAAAAGAAAAAGTTATTTACTTTGTTTTTTACAAGATTTGTCAATCTAGGTTAGAATATCAGATGTACATATTGAAGTGTACACCAGACGGAAACGTAGAAAAAATATATCACGAACCACGAATAGAAACCAATTTTTACACTTTTATGCCACCAAAGGTCATACCTGTGTGAAAAATACTATTTTCGACACTTGCTAGATAATATTTACTATCTAAAGCCAAAAGAAAGCCTCATAGAGCTTATTAATTTGAACAATATCAGGTTATACAACACAAGATTATATGAGGGGAAAGAGACAACTTTGTATAGTGGCGTACTTATGGCGTAGTTAATTATTTAGACTGTGAATATCGTGCAATGGTTGATTTCGTCGGTCTTTAGTTAATCATTTCTTCAGGTCTTAGACTTTCACGAATGGTCAGCAAATCCCAAGGTCCTGATTAATTTTCACAATAAACGACCCTTTGGTTTTGTGCAAACTGTGTTTGTATACCGCCCTCACTTGCGCGTTCGTGGGAAAATTGCCATAGTGGCTATCGCAAGAGAAAACATTTATCACTTGATGCTAAACAAATAGTGAAAAATATTTACGACAGTTTGGTAAAAAAGAAAATTGAATAAACAAAGTGCTTTGAAAGAAACCTGTGAACTAACAAAAACCCCAATTTCTACGATTAAGGGTTTTGTAGGAAAACCATCACTCAGGAACAGGAAAAAACGGAAAGATTTTCAAATGCATCATGTAGACGATTGTGAAAAAGACGTCATCAAGAGAAAAATATATTCTATGTATGAAGAGCAGATAGTGCCGACGTTAGACAAAATAAAATTAAGACTGGTGCAGGACGGGACCAATATACATTGTAGCCGATCAACCCTTCACAGAATTCTCTTAAGAATGGGATTCACGTTCCGAAAAATCAACAAAAAGTACTGATGGAGTCATAAAGATTACGAATCTTGCGACATACTTATTTACTAGAAATTAAAAAGTATCGATCAGAGAATTGGCCAGTAATTTACCTTGACGAAACATGGTTCGATACCCATGACACTGTGCAAAAAGGGTGGGTTGACAGCAGTACAAAATGTCAGACTAACGCACCTTCAAATAAAGGTAAACGAATAACCATTTTGGATGCTGGATCTGAAAAGGGCTGGGTTTTAAATTGTCTACTATTATCTGCAAAAAACATAACTACTTTGGACTATCACGAAGACACGACCGCAGAACACTTTGAAAATTGGTTTCAAAATTCCCTTTTGCCAAATGTTCCCGAACAGAGTGTTATAGTTATGGACAATGCAAGTTACCATAGTCGCCTACTAAATAAGGTTTCTAATGCAGCCAATACCAAATCGGAACTACAGGAATGTATGTTAGAAAATAACATTTATTTTGACTTTAGTTATAAAAAAGTGATCTTTTGTAAGTTTTGAAAGACTATAAATTGAAAAAGAAATATATTTGTGATAGTATGGCTGAGAATATGGGACACACTATTTTGCGGCTTCCTTCATATTATTGTGTGTTTAATCCAATTGAACATATTTAGCATCAAGTTAAATCAAAAATAAGGGCACAAAATGTTTCTCCTACTTTAAGCGTGTCAGCGGTTGAATTAGTAAAAAAAAGTTATAAATGATATACCTTGTGAAAGCTGGAAGAATTCCTTTCAGCACGTTGTTAAAGTTGAAGATTCATATATTTATGTAAATAATATAAAACCACTGATAATTACCTCAGCTGATGACAGTGATAGTGAAACCTAATTAGGCTTAAGTTAAAATATATTTTTATTTATACAATATGTCCCCTCTTGTAAACCCCATTCATTCAAACTGTATATTTGTACTTCTTATCCATTTGTTTTTACATGCATCTATAAATAAACACCTCCAAAAACACTTATAATTTTATTTCTTGCATTAATGAATAAAATTCTTGAGTCCATCTCTGCAACCTATCATAAACAAAAGGTCAGAATTTTTATATTGCCCACTTAAAACGGCAAAAAATCAGGGACAGGCTATAACTGCTATTACTATATTCAGATAAGGGCGGCACTCTAGCTTCATGGTGATAAATGATGCAAATTGGAATACATTACTGATTGCCGACATGCGCTAGAGCACAGGGCAATCGAAGAAGTGGAAGAATTTTGCTAGGTGTACCCTTTGATATGTGAGTGGCTAGTATATACCATACTCTTTGTCTGCTTGCATTACTCCTTTATTTGTTGAGACTGAGCCCGGAAAATTGTGTTTTACTAAAGACTAAAATCGCTTAGCCGATGTATAACTAAAAAATAAATGAACTAATTCTCCTCTCATATAAGATATGTTACCATATAACTCTATATTATTAAAAACATTTTAAAAAGATATGCGATTTGATAAAATTGATTGAATTGTATCATTGAATCTGATTCAAAATTCATAAATTCGTCTGTTATTATTTGCAGCAGTCATGAGTAGCAAGCAACAGATTGTTTTGGTTTTGAAATTATTTCTGTGGAAATCCAAAATTAGAGGCAATAAAAATACTTTTAATTATGACTTACCCTTCTTGTTTTCATTGATTTAATTTAGCTAAAGGCACATGGGAACTAAATTTACATTTGTTGACGGAATATTTATATTTCTAATAGGTACACAAATATAACCAAAGTTGGGTTAAGAAATATTTACAAATTTTGCCTGTACCTCTGAATTTGAAGGCTAAAACCAAAGAGTCAACAGCTGAGTAGTTGGAACATTGCTTTCCTTCGTCACATTTTATATTATTAAAAAGATCTCTTACCTTCCTTACTCAGATACTGTAACGCTTTGAAATGCTTTAATTAATAAACAAGTTACGGTTTTCGGACATTAAACAACTTCATGGCATGGCTTATAGCAGGGTGCGCAAACGGTCGATGGCGATCGACAAATCGATCGCGAGTGGTTTTTGAGTCGATCTCGAGAAAAAAATTCCGATATAGAACTATTCACAGATTTTGTTTTAGGTAACTAAAACAAAATGTAATGAATAAAAACTACTAAAATTTATTCGATCCACAATTAGGCCAGAATAACCCCCTCATCACTTTCTTTTATCGTAATAACCCCTGCTAACGGCAAAAAAAGCGGCTTTATCAAAGGAGCGCGCGGTACCTGTCAAAGAAAAGCCGCGTTTTTGATTCCCGCCGATTTTTCTAGAAACTTCGGGCGGCGTGTTTGACGGGAACATTCGAGACTTCGTTCGCGCCGATATAAATGTTGCGCCTGCAGGAATAGGAGTCAGTCTGAGTTGTAACTTGAAGGCGATACATCGATACAAAGTTTATTAATAAATAGTCCAAAATGAGTGCGGCGAAGAAAAAAGTAAAACTTATCATTTTAATAACGATTGGGAGGAAGAATTTTTCTTTTGTATGGTAAAGGATAAGTGCATTTGTCTCATTTGCCGGGCGTCAGTTGCAATACCTAAGCGTGGGAACTTAGAGAGGCATCATAAAACGGTTCTAAAAAACTATGAAAAGGATTTTCCGTCACAGAGTGAATTAAGAAAACGAAAAGTACGTGATTTGATAACTTGTTTGAAAAAAGAACAAACCATGTTCACAAGACCAGCCAAACAATCAAAAGCTGCAACGATCGCGTCATTTAAAATATCTCATATATTGGCGAAACACAAGAAACCATTTGATGATGGATTGATTGTGAAGGAAACATTTATTGAAGCGGGTGAGACTTTATTTGGAGATTTTAAAAATAAAACAGAGATTATGTCTGCTATTAGAGAACTTCAGTTATCTCGTCCGACTGTCACAAGGCGTGTTGAAGTCATGAGTCAGGACATGGCAGATAAACTAAAACATGATATCATGGAATGTACATACTTTTCTTTACAGTTGGACGAATCCACCGATATGACAGACACTGCCCAGCTGTGTATTTTTATTCGAATGGTATTCAATGACATGTCGGCTAAGAAAGAGTTTTTGACAATGATTCCTCTGAAAGGAAACACCCGTGGCGAAGATATATATGACGTTTTCTTCAATTTTGTAACAAACTACAAGCTACCAATATATAAACTAGTGTGCATTACAACCGATGGAGCACCAGCAATGACTGGAAACAAAAACGGTTTTGTGGCATTGTGTCGAGCTAATGATGATTTCCCTTCATTTTTCTCCTTCCGTTGCATTATAAATCAACAAGTTTTGTGTTCAAAAGTTTTTAAACATGGAGGAGATTATGAGCATTGCAATAAAAATTGTCAATTCTATCCGTGCACGTAGCTTGCAACGACGGCTCTTTAAATTGCAGTTGGAAGATAGTGAGTCAGCTGAACACACTGATTTAGTTCTTCACACGGACGTCAGGTGGTTGAGTCGCGGAAAATTCCTAGAAAGGTTTTAAGAATTATTGCCCGAAATAACAGCTTTTCTGGACGAAAGAGGTGATGACACTCAGATGCTGAAAAACGGAAAATGGCTGACTGATTTGGCATTTTTGACAGACATCACAATGCATTTAAACACCATTAATTTGGAGCTTCAAGGTAAAGGAAAAAACTATTATTGAGATGATTAGCGCAATAAACGCATTCAAAAGTAAATTGCAACTTATGATAGATCAACTGAAAAGAAAGAATCTGAAAAATTTTCCGTCTTTGAAAGCAAGGATTCCTCAGTTGAATTATGATATTTATGAGGCAGAATTATCAAATATTTTGGGCCAATTCGAAATACGTTTTTATGATTTCAGTAAATTGGCAAATATCGCATCATTTATGAGTTATCCTTTTTCGTGTAAAAACATTGAGGAATTAGCTACTGAAATAGCAAGTCAGTTTAACATGGACTCATGTTCTGTTGAAAATGAGTTAGTGCAGATTATATCAGATATACATCTCAAAGCCACAGCATCTGATACAAAATTCTGGTGTTTTATATCTGAAGATAAATATCCGAATCTAAGGCAAATCGCCCGTCAACTGACGACAATGTTTGGGTCAACTTACTTGTGCGAGTCTGCATTTTCTGAAATGAAGATAATTAAGTCAAAATATCGCAATCGACTAACTGACGAACATATGTCATCATGCTTGCGATTAGCACTCGGTAATTACGTACCATCTTATGAAAAGTATGCTGAGGACATGCAGTGCCACGCTTCAACATCCAGAATCACTTTTTAGTTAAGTTTAGACACTAGAACTCGTTTGTTTTGTAAGAACCAATAAACTCACAATTTTGAATAATTATGAGTTTTTTCATTGACATTTTAGAGCAGACCTACACTTGCCTTGACTAAAAAAAATGCATATTGTGCGGAAAACTAATATCTATGCCACGATACACCCTACCTAGACGACAATCCTGCATCACACTTACTTGAATTATCAATAATTAGGGCCTTAAAAAGGTAATACTATATGTTAATCAGATTCTCGCTTTGAAATAGTTTTCGTTCGGGAGTTATCGTCCCAACGAACAGACAGACAGATTAATGGAAATGGTTTATTCTGTTTTTTTTTGTGACGAATACAATACTTCCCTTTAGCAAGGAAAATAAAAAACAGACTTTAGATACACATAAGCAAAATATTATTAGTCCAGTCACATTAGGGGTTTCACCTCGGAATGAGAGATAATAAGCTGTAAACTTGTATAAACCTTTATTTTGGCATTCTAAAAGTTGTTTCAAAAGTTTCATAAAATCTCGTATCTGCGTGTTAAGATATTGGAGGTCAAAGGTCACTAAAAACGGTTTTTCGCAAATATCTCGCTTTCTATGGTTTCAATGATATTTGCATCTATTACGAAAATTGTAGAACATAAAATTCTCTACAAGTTTTGTTCTAAATATTTTTTTATACGCTTAACCGTTTTTGAGATAGAGCGCGCAGCGCTCAGCCATACATAGCATAATGCAAGGTCAACCGTGAGTCCCGGTAAATAATGCGTCGTATAAAGTTAATTAATCACTAAAAAAATCCATAATTATGAATAATTTGCATTATTTATTAATTATTACATTATATTTAATAATATTTTTCATTTATCAAATATATTCGTTTAATAATACTTACATACTTCATATAATTAAAAAAATGTTAAGTAGAATACTTTATGTATATTTTAATTATATTCTAACATATCTAAATTAGATTTTAAGTAGAAAAGGAATAGAGTACATACATTTTAATTATTTCTTTATTTGGCAATTATGTATCATACATTTACTATAATTGAAGTTCAAATGTGGAAAGGATTTACGTAAATTTTAATAATTAGAAGGACATGTCTCAATTTTCTTCTTCTTCATCATCCTTTTTTTTTATTGTCGTACCAAGCTTTTGATAATATATTAGCTTGTGTATCATGAAAAGATATGATAGTGAATGATCCTACCTTTCTCGTAATTATTATGTCAGTTAAATATTTTTGTTGAAATCTTGTAATGATAGTCTTATCATCTGGTACATACTTCGAAAGAGCATATTTAAGCTCTTTCAATGTAAATTGTGAATCTTATGATTTTCTATAGAACAAAAAATCTCTTTTATTGCTTGCGTGACTTGATTATCTTCGCGAGGCTTCTCGACTTAAGAAATTAGTATGGCAAATGGTATGCTACTCTGCTTCAGCAGCGATCAAGTCATACTCATAAAGTACACGATCTTTTACTAATTCTCCTAAGGAATCGCTTCGTTCTTCTGCTTTTTTGATGACATTGTCTTTAAATTCAAGAGTACTTACTTTACTACTCGTGCGTCTGTACTTCTCTTTTTTTTTCGTCTCTGCTGCTTCATCAGCTGCTTGGCCACAAAATAAGCATGGTTTTTTGAAATCAAACACTTCATTTCTTTTTTTACGAGTTGCACTTGATGGTGAAGGTTCACCTTCTTCTAGGCGTCCTTTCGATGCTGCAATAGAATTTTTACTGATGTACACTTTTCGACACTCGACATGCACATTCACAGAGGTTAAGGTATTAAAATAGTTTATGTGAGCGTTATTTCTTTCAATACTTGCAGTTTTTAAAGTTTGTAAGCCGCGCACTACATTAACAGTATCCCCTTCTGAAAGTGACTTATCACATATAAAACACAAATCAGCCATAACTCTTAAAATTGTACGTCCGTCGTTACCAAGATACAATTTAAAACTAACGAATAAGCTTGGTTAGTAGAAAGTGGTCCCTTGAAAAAGAATCGGTCTTAACTATACAACGGAAGATCTGTCCCAACTGACCATAAATAGAAAATGTCGTATTATAGGGGTCCGTATTCCCAGGTATAATCTTAATAGTAATATAAGTATTTAAGAGTTTAGACATTTTAAATAAAAAGTACTTAATTCTTTTTCTACTTAAAATATAATTAAGATATATTAGAATATAATTAAAATATACTTAAAGTATTTCACTTAACAATTTTTTAATTACACGAAGTAGGTAAGTATTATTAAACGAATATATTTGATAAATGAAAAATATTATTAAATATAATGTATTAATTAATTAAATAAATTATTCATAATTATGGATTTTTTAGTGATTAATTAACTTTATACGACGATTATTTACCGGGCTTCACGGTTAACCTTGCATTATGCTATGTATAGCTGAGCGCTGAGCGCTCTCCGCGCTCTATTTCAAAAACGGTTAAGCGTATAAAAAAATGTTTAGAACAAAATTTGTAGATAATTTTATGCCCTACAATTTTCATAATAGATGCAAATATCATTAAAACCATAGAAAGCGAGATATTTGCGAAAAAAAAAACCGATTTTTGTGACCTTTGACCTTGAATATCTTAAGACGCGGACACGAGATCTTATGAGACTTTTGAGACAAATTTTAGAATGCCAAAATAAAGGTTTATATAAGTTTACAGCTTATTATCTCTCATTCCGAGGTTGACCCTCTTTTTTGGCTTAAGTGACTGTACTACATACGTAGCAAGAGTGCGCAAAATATTTCAGGAACGGGGCGTTATCAGATGCAACCAAACGTGCTGGACTTATTAACTCTTCGGATAACATGATTTTTCTTGAGTTAAGTTATGAGCGTTTAATCACATATCTCTATTTTTGAAGTATTATCCAGTAAGCCCTGTTGCTGGTGCGATTTTTACCTATGTGCACCTACAAGTTCTAAAAGTACCATAAGTTGCTATGATAAACTCGAACCTACGAAGGTATTTTCATTGTCCAAATAATGTCCAAAAACCTTTGTTGTCTCATTCACTACTTAAACTTAGGCTAATGTGATCATTAGAGGTTTAAATCTAGTTAGTCAACTGAAGTTATGATACCGTACGGTACAAGACCACAAAAATGCATTATCATTTCTGACGAAACCGGTAAGAACGAAAAATGTGTTAAAATAAAAACTGTTAAATTTTTACCTGCTCCTACGCCTTACGCCTACGATTTTTATAGTAAAATTTGTTATAAATAGGTTTATTTGAAGATATTTACAATAGTAAATATCGTAGTACCAAGAACAAGAGGCAATTGGAGTGGAAATCATTTATGGTTTTGGTTAGATGAGAAATCGTGGTTTGTTCTTGGGGTAAGACCGTGTCTACTTGAACTTCTGATGTTTCGTACGTACAATTGCACGAGATATCAGCGATCAGGGAGTCCTTTATATCCGATCAGAAACGTAATCCAGTGTGATCGTTTTCCACATGTGATGCAGGCCGTAACCATATTGTTAAGTTGTTTGTAAATTTCGGTTGATTCCCTAAACTTTCGTTTGCAGAGGTTGGGAACAGACGCAAGAACTTTGGTTTCTTTTACCAGTACATTGATGATATGACCTGTAGTGTGTTGATGCTCAGCTAGAGCTGATTGCACTATTTCTTTCATTTTGAGACATCTCTCATATCCTTTAATTCTAGTCGCTATTGACCTTTCAGTTTCTCCTACATACCCGTATCATACGAATAAGGAATTTCAAACGAATTGCTGAAAATTGTGCAATTCAATGAGTTTGCTTCCAAGATGTCATTATTTTCCTTTTACACCCGTATATCTAGAGACGAAAGGGTATGAAGAGATCGAGTTTCTATTAGAAATTTCAGATATAAATCTTGTTGACTGAGGTGCTTCAAAAATTCAGATATCACTATGTGGCTAGAATTTAAGTTTTAGAGAAACTAAGCTCAAGGCACTTTTTAAAGCTTCCATTAAAATATTTGCCCCTACAGGAGATAGTGGGGAACCCATTGCTGTTCCTAAAGTTTGTTCGTAAAATGTTCCTTAGAAAATCACATATGTAGACGATAGACATGCTTCCATTAAATCTTCCAAGGTTAAAATGTCGAAATATGTCTCATATTACAGAAACTCCATTGTTAATCGAAACATTTGTACGAGAATGGATCGATAAGTCTGGTAAATGTATACGAACCAGCGGGAAATTTTGTTAAGCCGCATGACTGCTGGTAAGCGTGATTTTTGTAACGGTTGTGTTTTAAACAGATGCAACGCGCAGTTGTTTAGTGGCAGTTATCGTAAGTGATCGGTATTCCATGTTTCGTAGAAAATGGATAAAGCCGACTGCAGTCCAGATAGAAATTAAATTGAAGGTTTATGGTTTATGGGAACTCTGCACTAGCACTCAAGACCATTTATTACTGGATAAATAAATTTAAACGTGGCAGTACGAATACTGCAGATGCTTCACATGCAGGACGCCAGATTGAGGTATGTTCTGAAGAAGTCGTCGACAAAATTCATCGTATCTTGATGAGAGATCGTCGCATTAAGCATCGTAAGATTGCTGAGATGGTAGGCATCTCATATGAGCGGGTATACAATATCCTGCATGATGTTCTAAAAATGAAAAAGCTGACACGATGGGTGTTTTCTTGATGCCATATCAAAAACGTACAGGGAAGGACATTTTGAAATCTTCTTCTTCTTCCTTCTTCATTGTAGGCACAGTTGCCTGTTCTTTCTTCGTAGCTTGCGTACTCGTAATTGATGGTAAGGTTATTGCTCCACCTTTTCCGTGGCCTTCCCGCACTTCTTCCCACTGGTGATTTATCGCCTGCAATTCTCACGATTCTTTCTTGATCCATTCGGTCTATATGTGCGTTCCACTAGCGTTTTCTTTCGAGGATCCACCTTATGAGGTTTGAAAAGTCCGTGCAAAGTCCGAGAGATGGCACCACCGGCGCGTATCGAGGTCATGTTTAGTTAGTAGCATCTCTTGAATGAACGCACACCAAGTTTCAGCCATATTGGTATATTTCTTTGTGTTTGGCATTCGTGTGAATCAAGGAAGTCGAGTGATTTTCAAGAAATGGACGAAAAAAGAATTTCGTGTGGTGATTAAACATTACTTTATGAAAGGCAAAAACGCCTCAGGAGACTAAAGAGAAGCTTGATAAATATTATGGTGACTCTACGCCTTCGATTAGAACAGTTTATAAGTGGTTTCAAAATTTTCGGACTGGCCATATGGGTACAAGTGACGCTGAACGTTCTGGACGGCCTGTGGAGGTTACCACTCCAGAAATCATTGATCAAATCCATGATATGGTGATGGATGACAGAAGAGTTAAGGTGCGTGAGATTGCTAGTGCTGTGGGCATCTCGACTGAACGGGTACATAATATTTTGCATAAACATTTGGACATGAGAAAGCTATCCGCAAGATGGGTGCCGCGATTGCTCACGCTTGACCAAAAATGGAATCGTGTGAAGTGTTGCAAGGATGGTTTGCAGCTGTTCCAGAAGAATCCGGAGCACTTTAAGCGTCGTTTCGTCACTGTGGATGAAACATACATTACTATACTCCTGAGACAAAACAACAATCTAAACAATGGGTTACCAAGGGGGAATCTGCACCAAAAAAGGCGAAGACCGTTCCTTCGGCCGGAAAGGTTATGGCGACTGTCTTTTGGGATTCGCAAGGGATAATCCTCATCGACTATCTGGAAAAAGGGTAAAACTATTACAGGTAAATATTATTCATCGTTATTGGACCGTTTGAAAACCGAGCTGCAAGAAAAAAAACGCCCGCGATTGGCCCACAAGAAAGTCCTTTTCCATCACGACAACGCACCAGCACACACCTCAGCAGTTGTGGTCGCAAAATTAATGGAAATAGGATTCCAACTCGTTTCACATCCCCCCTATTCTCCAGATTTGGCTCCCTCGGACTACTATTTGTTCCCCAATTTGAAGAAATGGCTGGCGGGACAAAGATTTTATTCAAACGAGGAGGTGATTGCAGACACTAATGGATATTTTGCAGACTTGGACAAATCCTATTATTCGGAAGGGATCAACAAACTAGAACATCGTTGGACGAAGTGTATAAGCCTAAAAGGAGACTATGTCGAAAAATAAAAAAGGTTTACCCCAAACACATAAGTAGTTTTTATTTTTGCACGGACTTTTCAAACCAGCCTCGTACATGCTCGTCTAATGTTGTCATTTCGCTCCCTGTCCAACATAGTCTTTCCGGCTATTTTTCGCAAAACTTTCATTTCGCATGTTTCAAGTATCCTTTTAGTTTTTGTTGTGTCTGGCCGGGTTTCTGCTGTGTATGTCATTATTGGTCTTATGACAGTTTTATAAATTCTTGACTTGGTCCCGATTCGCAGGTGTTTGTTGTTCCATATAGTGTCATTCAGGCACCCGGCTACCTTCAATGCTTTGTTTGTTTGTTGTCTTACTTCTGATTCGACATCCCCGTGTCCAGAAAGCTCTATGCCCAAGTATTTGAATGTCATTGTCATTTGTTTGAAATCGTAGTCGGAATAATTGCAGCGTAATCCGAAGAACTTCTGTTTTCTTTTTATGCCTGTAGACGAAACGTGGATCCACCGTTACACTCTGGAGATAAAACGGCAATCAAAACAGTGGGCTGGCGACGGTGAAAGTACAACGAAAAAAGCGAAAACAGTTTTATGGGTGGGAAAAGATATGACAACTATTTTTTGGGACTCACAGATCACACACTCACGATTGACTATTTGGAAAAGAATAAAACAGTAACAGACTCTTATTACGCAACGATATTGCATAGTGAGTTGAAGCAGAAGCGACTAAGAGTAGCGCGCAAAAAAGTGCTCCTTCACCAGGACAGTGCGTCTGCTCGCATATCGGCCTTTGCAATGGCAAAAGTGCACCAGCTGGGCTTCCAAATAGTTCCCCACCCGTCCTATTTCCCAGATTTGGCGCCAAGTAAGTGGAGATTATGTTGAAAAATAAAGTTTTGTTTTTGCAAAAAAATGTTATTTATTTTTTGGAGTGATTCAACGTCAAAGCTTTCCAAAATATTTCCCAGGTCCATCTTTACAGTGTTCAAACTTCCAATAAAATATGAATTTTTAATAAATCAACCAGTTTTTCCTGTGTAAGGATTTAGGAGATTGGCTTTACCGCCTTTATACGAGGCTGGTTTGAAAAGTCCGTGCAAAAATAAAAACTACTTATGTGTTTGGGGTAAACCTTTTTTATTTTTCGGCATAGTCTCCTTTTAGGCTTATACACTTCGTCCAATGATATTCTAGTTTGTTGATCCTTTCCGAATAATAGGATTTGTCCAAGTCTGCAAAATATACATTAGTGTCTGCAATCACCTCCTCGTTTGAATAAAATCTTTGTCCCGCCAGCCATTTCTTCAAATTGGGGAACAAATAGTAGTCCGACGGAGCCAAGTATGGAGAATAGGGGGGATGTGAAACGAGTTGGAATCCTATTTCCATTAATTTTGCGACCACAACTGCTGAGGTGTGTGCTGGTGCGTTGTCGTGATGGAAAAAGACTTTCTTGTGGGCCAATCGCGGGCGTTTTTCTTGCAGCTCGGTTTTCAAACGGTCCAATAACGATGAATAATATTCACCTGTAATAGTTTTACCCTTTTCCAGATAGTCGATGAGGATTATCCCTTGCGAATCCCAAAAGACAGTCGCCATAACCTTTCCTGCCGAAGGAACGGTCTTCGCCTTTTTTGGTGCAGATTCCCCCTTGGTAACCCATTGTTTAGATTGTTGTTTGGTCTCAGGAGTATAGTAATGTATCCATGTTTCATCCACAGTGACGAAACGACGCTTAAAGTCCTCCGGATTCTTCTGGAACAGCTGCAAACCATCCTTGCAATACTTCACACGATTGCGTTTTTGGTCAAGCGTGAGCAATCGCGGCACCCACCTTGCGGATAGCTATCTCATGTCCAAATGTTTATGCAAAATATTATGTACCCGTTCACTCGAGATGCCCACAGCACTAGCAATCTCACGCACCTTAACTCTTCTGTCATCCATCACCATATCATGGATTTGATCAATGATTTCTGGAGTCGTAACCTCCGCAGGCCGTCCAGAACGTTCAGCGTCACTTGTGCCCATATGGCCAGTCCGAAAATTTTGAAACTACTTATAAACTGTTCTAATCGAAGGTGCAGAGTCACCATAATGTTTATCAAGCTTCTCTTTAGTCTCCTGATGCGTTTTGCCTTTCATAAAGTAATGTTTAATCACCACACGAAATTCTTTTTCGTCAATTTCTTGAAAATCACTCGACTTCCTTGATTCACACGAATGCCAAACACAAAGAAATAGACCAATATGGCTGAAACTTGGTGTGCGTTCATTCAAGAGATGCTACTAACTAAACATGACCTCGATACGCGCCGGTGGTGCAATCTCTAGGACTTTGCACGGACTTTTCAAACCAGCCTCGTAAGTTTGAGAATTTATTGCACTGATTAGACGAAGTGGTATCTTGGTCTTATGAATTTTTGGGCGTTGATAAAATTGAAGGATCTTAAATTTGCCAGGCATGAGAGATAGAGATTGCTTGCCTTCCCTAGAGAGGCCTCGTTCAGTTGTAGGCGAAACGTCGGAAAGTTAATCCAATATGACACGGTCTAATCCCAGGAACCACGATTTCTCATCTAGACAACTAGAGAATGCAGATTCCATAGCAATTATATCAGGCGTAAGTATTAGTACCTCCTTACTCGGTTTTTCAAAAATAAATTAAAATAAATCTCAGCACTATCATCGTTTACAGCCTGTAAAGAGTCCACAACCTTTAAAAAAATTTCTGTTTTATCATTAACAAAACGATCCTGAACAATATTAAACGCAATAAACCAATTATATTTATTAGGATCAGACTTCAACAAGTAAAATAAAAAGTTCATTAAGTTAAAATCTGTATTTCTTTCGGTAGCAATATCAAAAATATGAAAAAATTTTCTTATAGTATTGATTATTAATAACCGGCAATAAATTATATTTGGTTCATATTCCCGCGTAAGCTCTTGGAAGAACTTACTAACTTGTTCAGAAAATGCTTCTATTTCTGTGTGTTCTTTGTATATAATCATTAGTCTAAGTGAAAAATACTCAACAAAACTTTCTTTAAGTGAAAAAAGCTGTTGCCAAAATTTTGAAAACAATTTTAAAAACTTAATATCATTTTTGATGAAATGTTCGTAAGCTCTCTCAAAGAAATCAAATAAATATTGCGTTTCATCATTATTACACTGCCAATATTTGGACTTATAATTTTTTATCATGTCGAAAATGAACTGAAAACTAAGTTCATCGGAATAAGCCAACAAATAATTGATTGGAAATGAAAATTTAAGTTTCTTTTCGTGTTTTGTGAAAAAGTATTTTTTTTATGACATTTTTAAACAAGTCCTTGTTTAAACTTAAATAGAAACTTACTTCATACTCTCTTTCGACAATGTTGTTAAGGAACTTAATTCTTTTAGATTCGGCAATACCTGCTATAATTTCATGTTGTTCAAGCATATCCAAGAAATTCCACAGTTTTTCGAATAATGCCGGTGCGTATTGACGAGAGACCTTCGGAACATAGTCTACCAAAGATTCAACTATTTTAGTATCGTTTTTTTTATCAATGAACTCCATATTAATAAGAATAATGTCCAACACAGATTTTGAGGGGTTTTTCAAAAAGTATTTTAATAATGCATCATATAGAGACTTCTTAGTTACGGTATTAGTTTCTTTATTAAAGACTGCTGAATAAATATTCATAGCGTCCTTAGGTGTTAAAAGCTGAAAACTCAAAGAAATAGCGTGTTTTCTTGTTGACCCACCGTTCTCTTTCAAACTATTTATATAATAAATAATTTTTTCTTCATTTATTCTGTACAGCACACTGTATAAGGCCCTGAATCCAGATTTACGATTACTGGACTGGTAGAAATGAATGAGAAAAGGCGCAACGAGTAATGGCTTTTCCAGGTTTTTAAAAGTTCTAGCTATTTCACGTTGTAGTTGATTCTCTTTCTTTTGTGCTTCTTTATTAAGATCCAATTCACTGGTAACAGATGTGTAATGTTTTAAAAACTCTAGAAAATCATCCGTCTCCATAACTTTCGATAAACCTTCAAATATCTTAGTTTTTTTCTTGTATGGAGTATTTTTGGCTAAAGCAATGCCTTTAAAATATTCAATTATCTTGCTGTCTAATCCCAAATGACTATATTTTTTAATATAATAAAGCATACTGAAAAATTCATCGTGCTCAGTCAGATATAATGTTGTACTAAAATATTTAGCGTAAACTTCAGGTTCTTTAATTAAAAAGTGTTTCATTGCTTTCATTCGTAACTCATCTAAATGGCGCCGACTCTCTTCTCCATAATCGTAACTTAAGAAATAATCCAGTAAATTGTTTTCAAGGTAACTTCTTTTGGGTTTTATTATGACTTCTAACAAGCCAGTTATATCGGTGTGGTGATTATCTTTGAACATAATTTTGACCATATTTAAGAGTTTGTTTTCATCAACCTAAAAGTTATAAAAAAAAATTGTACAGCATATATTTTTTTAAAATTGGTTTTAAAAACGGTACATACGAGGCTGGTTTGAAAAGTCCGTGCAAAGTCCGAGAGATGGCACCACCGGCGCGTATCGAGGTCATGTTTAGTTAGTAGCATCTCTTGAATGAACGCACACCAAGTTTCAGCCATATTGGTCTATTTCTTTGTGTTTGGCATTCGTGTGAATCAAGGAAGTCGAGTGATTTTCAAGAAATGGACGAAAAAGAATTTCGTGTGTGGTGATTAAACATTACTTTATGAAAGGCAAAACGCCTCAGGAGACTAAAGAGAAGCTTGATAAACATTATGGTGACTCTGCACCTTCAATTAGAACAGTTTATAAGTGGTTTCAAAATTTTCGGACTGGCCATATGGGCACAAGTGACGCTGAACGTTCTGGACGGCCTGTGGAGGTTACGACTCCAGAAATCATTGATCAAATCCATGATATGGTGATGGATGACCGAAGAGTTAAGGTGCGTGAGATTGCTAGTGCTGTGGGCATCTCGACTGAACGGGTACATAATATTTTGCATAAACATTTGGACATGAGAAAGCTATCCGCAAGATAGGTGCCGCGATTGCTCACGCTTGACCAAAAACGGAATCGTGTGAAGTGTTGCAAGGATGGTTTGCAGCTGTTCCAGAAGAATCCGGAGGACTTTAAGCGTCGTTTCGTCACTGTGGATGAAACATGGATACATTATTATACTCCTGAGACCAAACAACAATCTAAACAATGGGTTACCAAGGGGGAATCTGCACCAAAATAGGCGAAGACCGTTCCTTCGGCCGGAAAGGTTATGGCGACTGTCTTTTGGGATTCGCAAGGGATAATCCTCATCGACTATCTGGAAAAGGGTAAAACTATTACAGGTGAATATTATTCATCGTTATTGGACCGTTTGGAAACCGAGCTGCAAGAAAAACGCCCGCGATTGGCCCACAAGAAAGTCCTTTTCCATCACGACAACGCACCAGCACACACCTCAGCAGTTGTGGTCGCAAAATTAATGGAAATAAGATTCCAACTCGTTTCACACCCCCCCTATTCTCCAGACTTGGCTCCCTCGGACTACTATTTGTTCCCCAATTTGAAGAAATGGCTGGCGGGACAAAGAATTTATTCAAACGAGGAGGTGATTGCAGACACTAATGGATATTTTGCAGACTTGGACAAATCCTATTATTCGGAAGGGATCAACAAACTAGAACATCGTTGGACGAAGTGTATAAGCCTAAAAGGAGACTATGTCGAAAAATAAAAAAGGTTTACCCCAAACACATAAGTAGTTTTTATTTTTGCACGGACTTTTCAAACCAGCCTCGTAAATAGACATGTTAAGAAACAGGAACAAATACTGTTTTTTTTTTAAGAAAATTTATTCCACCACTGAGATCCTCATGGTGGTTGAAGTCACAATTTATTTCAAATCCGAAAAAAGCTAGCGCAAAAAGATGTAATGAATACAGGCTTATCACTTTATTGAGTCTTCTCCTGAAACTGTTCCTCAAAATTATACATCCAAGGACGTTTAGAATATGCAAGCCAGATATCAGTGGATCACAGTTTGGATTTCATGTGGAAATGGCAACTCGAGAAGCTTTTTTTGGGCTGAACGTTTTATTTCAGAAGTGTAGGAATCGGCAACGAAAGGTGTATACATGCTTCATAGGCTCCGAGAAGGCGTTCGATCGAGTGGACCACGTGACTGTTAGAAATACTAGAGACAAAGGGGCTCGACAAAAGTGACATTGGAATCATAAAAAGTCGATACTAGAAGTAAGTAGTACAAGCACAGTATAATGCAACAACCGAGCCAACAACAATTGAAAGACGAGTCCGCCTGGGTTGGATTTTGTCACCATTATTGTTCAACTTAAACTCTGAGTGTATTTTCGAAGAAGCACTAAAAGACCTAATAGATGGCATTAAAATCAACGTTCAAATATTGAATAACCTCAGATATGCCCTAACACCGTGATAATAACACGCAGTCCGGAAGTCCTGAACAAGCAAGAGCCACGTTTAATCTGATAAGGTTGGTTTTGTGCAATCGCAGCCTGAGTTTAAGCCTTCGCTATCGATTTGTGAAGTGCTACGTGCATTCAGTTTTACTATATGGCTGCGAGGCGTGGACTTTCAGGGTCAGCACCAAGAAGAGTATTAAGGCCTTGGAAATGAGGATATCTCGAGCTTCTGAGGATACCATCAACTGCGCATGTCATCAACGAAAATGCTGTATATTAAGCACAATGTGAGGGAAAACTTTTGCAAACAGTCAAGCAAAGAAAGACGGCATATCTGGGTTATATAATACGTGGTGATAAATATGAGATCCTGAAACTCATAATGGAAGGAAAGGTTGAATTTGATTGAAAAATATCAGAGTCGACAGGCTTTGAAGCCCATGCACTGTTCCTAGCTGCACAGAACCGTCAAGCATTCACTGAAATTGTTGCCACCCTTCATTAATGAGGACCCCACTCTAAGAAGAAGAACTGTCTATTTGTATTTCTGCCAATGCTGTCGCGGGTAAATAAAAAAACCGGCCAAGTGCAAGTCGGACTTGCGCAATTAGTGTTCCGTACGGTGATTGCTTTTAAAATAAATAAATTACAAAAGGTAATGTTCTCGTGATAATTTTCGTTCAATTCAAGAATTTTTTCGAAATTTTTTCGAAATTTTCTAGTTAATACTCTTAGAGATACGGTAGGGGGACAGCGATATTTGGCTTTTTTTTCAAATAATATAGAGAAAAGTTTACGCGAGTATTACATCATATATATTTTTGAAGTTGTGTTGCCACAAAGGAGGTGCGAGGGGACTAACACCAGTTTTCTGTAGACTTTTCAACCTATCCTACAGAAAGGGAATATTTCCTTCCTGCTGGAAATGTGCCACAGTTCAGCCGATACCTAACACATGGGCTGAAAAGTCCCGGGCCTAACACATAGATGGCGCTAGTTTTATTGCAGTCACCTTTTTTTCAGTTAGTACTAACCTTCAAAAGACAGCTGTTAAAATTTCATGATATTCTATTCATTAGTTTGTGAGTTATTGTGCTAAGAGTGACGCTACTTTTGTTATTTTCAAAACAATGGATCAAAAACAATTTCGTGTTTTAATTTTACACTGCTTCTTGATGGGAAAAAATACCGTTCAAGCGAAGCAATGGCTTGAAAAGTGTTATGGGGACTCCGCTCCATCAGAAACAACAATAAAACGTTGGTTTGCTGACTTCAAACGTGGTCGTAGAGACACCGATGATGCAGAACGCAGTGGACGTCCAAATGAGGCGGTAACACCAGAAAAATCCATAAAATCGTTTTGAATGATCGAAAAGTGAAGTTGCGTGAGTTAGCTGACATCGTAAAGATATCAAAAGAACGTGTTGGCTTTATATTGCATGAGCATTTGACTATGAGAAAGCTCTGTTCAAAGTGGGTGCCGCGTTTGCTCACTGTTTATCAAAAACAAGAACGTGTTGATGATTCTGAGCAGTGTTTGGCCATTGTTAGAGCGGCGCTGGAATGATTGCGTTGCTCTTGATGGAGATTACGTTGATGAATAAAGCTAGAGAGAACCTTGCCAAATAACTACCGACTAGTCGCACTGCTTTCAATAATATCGAAAGTCATGGAAAAGGTTAGCAATCAGCAACTTCTAAAATATCTTGAAGGATTCAACATTATTAGCGATCACCAATATGGCTTTCGTAAACATAGATCAACAGGAGATCTTCTGACTTATGTAACACATGTTTGGAACAACGCAATTGAACACTTTGGAGAATCTCGAGCGATTGCTCTTGACATATCCAAGGCATTCGACCGTGTTTGGCACGATGGACTGTTGGCTTAGCTACGCTCTTATGTATGTCTGAAAAGTTCTGTTTGTGTCTCTCATGTTTCCTCAGAGAGCGTTCTTTACCAGTCGCGGTCGACGGATTTCTATCTAACACCTTCACTATCAACGCCTGTGTGCCCCAAGGCTCCATAATGTCTCCTACTCTCTTTCTCATTTACATTAACGATCTTCTGGGAAAGACCGGAAATCCAATCTACAGCTTTGCAGATGACAGTACGCTTATCTCTTCATTCATTTTGAACGCTCGGACATCGGCTACTCAGGCGAATATCCACAGACAGCAGGAGGTCGTTCAACTTAACAAAGACCTGGAAGAAATTCTATCTTGGGGTGACAGTAATCAAATGGAATTTAATGCTACAAAAACCCAGGCGGCAGTTTTTTCTAAAAAAAAGGTAACGTTGCCGAACCCGACATAGTCATGTCGGGGCACTCCATTCCCCTAGCATCGTCACTCAATTTGTTGGGCGTAAATTTGGGAGTAAATATGTCCTGGTGGCATGAGCATATTGCAGGCATAGCAAGGGGAGCTTCTCAAAAATTGGGAATATTATTTCGAACCAGAAAGCTTTACACTTCACAACAACTGTTAATTCTTTACAAAGTTCAAATACGACCAACTATAGAATACTGCTCCTATGTTTGGGGCTCCGCTCCCAAACATACACTGCATTTGTTGGATTATGTTCAGAGAAGAGCTATTCGTCTGATTTTACACCCGGAACTGACTGGCGGCCTTGATTCGCTGGAACATCGAAGAACGGTTGGCGACTTGAGTCTGTTCTACAAGTATTTTCATAGAAAGTGTTCGAAGGTTGTAGCCCGCTTAATTCCTCCCAGAGCGGTGCATGTTAGAAATACACGTCGCGCTAATACTTCACATCCGTATGAGGTTCAGCTTATTACTCCGCGTACAACGCTTTTCAAGCAGTCTTTTATATGGAGAACATCATCCCTTTTGAATAATTTGCCCAGGGCTGTGTTTCCCACCGAGTACAATTTGTAGCGATTCAAGAACAGCGTGAATCGCTTTTTCCGCACACATGCCGCGCCTGGAGCGCTTTGGGGACTTCCCTGTAGCACTCGTGCTAGACTCATAAAAAAAACAAGCTTTCATTTAACACCTCACTCAATGACCTTGATTTTTTTTTCCTTCCGATTTCACCCCCCAACACTAACCCTTTAAGCCAAAATTCAACTTTCAAAACTACACGGCATATTTGTGAGAAATTTCAACTTTCTATGTCAAATAGTTTCGAAGAAAATCGGGTATGATCTCATAAGTGTTCCGTACGGAATACTAAAAAGTAATCAGTGGCGTAATCAAGCGAAGAAAAAAAAAAGCACCCCTTATAAGCGGGGTCCATGTTTTTATGAGATGTGGGTAAAAGAAAGTGTTCGAATGAAGGTGAAAAGTACCCTATTCGAAGAAAAGTGTACCAAATGTCCAAGGAAAGTAGTGTCCTTACAACGGTTTCTTTAAAATCACGTTTAAATACTGACGAAACCTATATTTTTCGCAAAACTACCCTCTACAACGTCTTGCTTAAGATGGATTTTAAATATGGGTTAATAAACAAAATTAAAACTACAATGAAATTCCAAAGATTAAGAAAATATAGGTTTAAATATTTGTAATCTATCAAAAGGTATAGAACCGAAAATCGACCCATCATTTACCTAGATGAAACTCGGTCCGACACCCACGAAGGTTGGATGACAATAAAACATGCTGGTTTGGAGAACGGATGGATCGCAAATTGTCTACTTTTTCTACTCTTTTCGAAATCGAAAAATATTAGATATTCGAATTTAGATTATCTGTATTTTTTTTTTAGTAATTTTATGTTTCTTAAGAGTTTTTATGCAATAATGGTGTATTTAAACTACAATATTATTGATTTTTATTTAAAAGAATTGTTGTAGACTACATATTTGTATTTATTTTTAACATATAGCAACACTGTGTTGACAAAGTGATACATGAACGTAAATAAGTACAAACCTGTATCAGTCGCGATCGGAATCGAGTCAGGTACGGACGTGTTTCTGTGGCTTTATGGACTGTGATTGTTTGTTTAACAGTTTTATACTACTCAGTTATTAGTTTATTTTGTATGGAGTGTTTTAAAAAAGTAATTGGACTATTTTCATTATGGGTAGAAAAGGCGATCTTTCACCACGTAAAAAAGCTGAAGTGAAGGCCCTTGTGATTGCGAAAACATTTACAAACCGAGAAATATCACGAAGATTGGAGGTTTCTGAAGCTAGTGTACGACGCATAAAAAAGAAAATAGAGTCAGGGAAGGAATTAAGCCCGAAACGAAAGAAAAGATGCGGTAGAAAACCAATTTTCACTCCACGGTCAGAGAGATGTTTGAAGAAAATTTGTGTAGAAAACAGATTTGCTACCACAAAGGTAATAAAATCACAACTCCAGGATGCTAGCGTAAATGCTTCTGAGCGCACTGTTCGAAGAAAATTGAAAGAATTAGATTTTAAGGCCTGTCGCCCCGCCAGGAAGCCCAAGTTAACAGCTGCAATGAAAGCAAAGCGCCTGAAGTGGGCCAAACAATGGCAAGACAAAGATGTGGACTTCTCGAGATCGGTAAGATACAGCAATTTAATCAATAATTGATACATTATTATCATTTTCAGTTAAATAAAGCAAATAAACATGGAAGTTTATATATTTTTTTCCTATTTTTGACAGGTCTGCTTCAGTGACGAAAGCACATTCGAAATTTTGCAGAATAAAGCTCAGTATGTGCGTCGTCGTCATGGAGAAAAGTTTCATCCTGATTGTGTCGTCCCGACGGTTAAATATCCCACCAAAGTGATGATTTGGTCAGTCATCAGCGGCAAGGGCACTGGACGTCTGTACGTCGTCAAAGGAATAATGAGGCAAGATCAGTACAAAGAAGTATTACAAAATCGGTTGATTCCGCAGCTCAGAGAATGGTTTCCAAATGGGGAACCATTCACTTTCATGCAAGATGGAGCTCCCTGCCACACTGCTCGGTCTGTTAAAGCTTTTTTGGCAGAAAAAAATATCCCTCTGTTGGATTGGCCCTGATATGAACCCCATTGAAAATGTGTGTGAGCTGATGAAAAGAGAAGTGGCTAAAGATGTGATTACCAACAAAACCCAGCTCCTAGAAAAGATTATTCATGTGTGGAATCATCATCCTCAAATGCAGGAGACAGTACAATCTTGCATTGATAGCATGCCGCGCAGAATTAAAGCTTTGATAGCGGCTAAAGGTGGCTCAACTAAATATTGACTTTTACTAACATTAATTTCACTTTTCTTTAAAACTTAATAAACTTATGCTTTTCTAAATGAATGCTGTTTTATTTATGTCAAATAAATAGGTAATTGATTGGATAATATAAAAATAAAAAACAAATCAATTTAAAATAATAAAACGGTACAATATCACTCGGTAATTAATATTTTACATGAAATCTTGCAGTGCGTCTAATAATTTGGCCAGGGACTGTATGGCACCAGTCAAGAATAACAACTGAAAATACCACGCCAACCTTAAGCCCTAATGTTATATATTTAATAAAGAAGATTGTACAGGGTGAGTCAACAATAGAGTAAAGTTCATTATTTCATTTGTTTCGGGAATGACGAAAAAATGTTAAATACAATAGTTTTAGGGAATGTTAACGTGCACAGTTTAAAATTATTTTTGAGTATACAGAATACTTCAAAAAGTGTGGCCGATATAACACTTTTTTTAAATGGAACATCCTATTTTCTAATTTATTTTTAAATTCTGCGTAAAATTTTATAACTTTTTTATTAATAATGTTATAAACATAAACCTAGTAGTTTTTCTAATATTTTATTTAAAAAAAAAAATACTAGTTTTCAGTTTTGTAAAAAATTGCCAGTAGCGCCATTGTTTTCTGAAGGTGGAATACTCCTAATTAGTACGAGCGTTCTATAGAGATGAAAAAAAGATATATGTAAAGAAATTTGAGTTAGATGCTACAGGGTGTTCAGGTTATGCATTTCGACTATTTTAAATTGAAATTGAAAAATCTCAAATTTTTTAAAAGGCACGCCCTGTATATTATTATTCTTTCTGGTAGATTTTACAAAACCCTCCAACTTTTATTAAGTATGTCATATACCTATTTCTAATAGTTTTAGATTTATTTTGAATTTTTCAATTTTTACCTTGTTTTTAATACACTTACGCTATTGTAAAAATATAAACAAATAGTTTAATAATTTTAATATAATTAAACTTATCTAATGATTAATTATTATGAATGAATGAATTTTTCAATTTTTGCCCTTGTTTTTAATACACTTACGCTATAACATTATAGTTGCCAAGACCAAACAAAAACGTAGGCATTGTCAAATTTTGACATGTCTATTCAGCAAGTAAAAATAGTTTAATTTGTTGTAGTAAGTGACTTATAAAGGTAATAGTTATGGCTTTTCCTAAAAATGAATTCATTAATATGGTTTATATACTGGGCGAGGCGGGAAAAAATTGTCTTTTGGCAGTAAGTCTTTAGGGAGCGAAGTACCCTAATAGACGTATATCATCTAGAAAATCTTTTCAGTGCCTAATGGAACGGTTTGATGGTAGTGGTAGCGTTGAGTATACGAAACGGAAAGTAGTAAACCAGAAAATACTACCAATGAGGAAAAAGAAATAGAGATTTTACTTCATGTTGAAGATAATTCCCAGGTCAGCAGCCGTCAACTAGCTGATTTAACTGACAAACCCCAATCTACGGATAATCGCACCGTGAGAAAATACACGTATCATCCCTTTCATATGGAACTACACCAAGAACTTCAAGACCGTGATTTTGAACGATGAGTAAACTTTTGTACCTCCATGAATGAAGCAAAGCGGCAGATCCAAATTTTTTATCTAGAATAATGTTTTCTGAAGAAGCTACTTTTCGCAGTAATGGAGCAGTTAACAGCCATAACATGCATTATTATTCAACAGTTTGGGCCCGGGAAGTTCAAAACCAAAACCATTGGTAGCGTAATGTATGGTGTGGAATATTAAATTTTCGAATTATTGGTCCATATTTTTTCCGCGAACCGCTTAACGGGCCTAGATATCTAAATTTTTTGCAAAAGGAATTATCCCAGCTTCTTGAAGAAGTTGATAACTTTGAAAGGGAACAAATGTGGATTCAACAAGACGGAGCTCCTGCTCATTACCACCGGGAAGTTCGGGAATTTTTATACGATCATTACCCACAAAAATGGATCGGTAGGGATGGATTCATTCAGTGGACCTCTCGATCATGTGACTTAACACCTTTAGACTTCTTTTTGCGGGGCTACATTAAAGATCGTGTTTATGTGAATCCCCCTACAATACCAGTAGATATGGAAAATAGGATACGGGATGCGTGCAGGACAATAACGCCCTTTATGCTAAGGAAAGTGAAGGAAAATATAGTAAAACGACTAAACATGTGTATTTAAGTAGACGGGCATATTTTTGAACATTTATTACGTCATAATAATTAATCATTAGATAAGTTAAACTATATTAAAATTATTAAACTATTTGTTTGTATTTTCACAATAGCGTAAGTGTATTAAAAACAAGGGTAAAAATTGAAAAATTTAAAATAAATCGAAAACTATTAGAAATAGGTATATGACATACTTAATAAAAATTGGAGGGCTTTGTAAAATCTATTAGAAAAAATAATAATATACAGGGTGTGCCATTTACAAAATTTGAGATTTTTCAATTTAAAATAGTCGAAATGCATAAATTTATTTTGAACACCCTGTAGCATATAACTCAAATTTCGTTAAATATATCTTTTTTCATCTTTATAGAACGCTCGTATCAATTATGAGTATTCCACCTTCAGAAACAATGGCGCTACTGGCAATTTTTTACAAAACTGAAAAGTAGTATTTCTTTTAAAAAATTGATATATTAGAAAAACTACTAGGTTTAGGTATATAACATTATTAACAATAAGTTATAAATTTTACGCAGAATTTAAAAATAAATTAGAAAATAGGATGTTCCGTTTAAAAAAAAACATATGTTATATCGGCCACACTTTTTTGAAGTACCCTGTATACTCAAAAACAATTTTAAACTGTGCACCTTAACATTTCCTAAAACTATAGTATTTAACATTTTTTCGTCATTCCCGAAACAAAAGAGATAATGAACTTTAATTTATCGTTAACTCACCCTGTAGATGAAATCCCAGTTGGAAAAATTCTGTAAATCATATCATTGAAGCTGAAAACTGCTACATTTCTATGCAGAATGAGATTGAACCAAACAATAAATTTAGATTATGACAGTGACTGACACCCAATTATATATAAATAAATGTTAGTAGTTTCGTATGAAACATTTCAAATAATATATTAACTGTAACTGCTTACAATAAATTTAATCAATCCCAGGTGACCATAATTCTAGATATCGAGTTGTCGAAAAAGTATTATTGGAATTCGTTTATTCGGAGTTAATTTAGAGCACCTGGAAGATCAGTGAAATTTTTGCAAAAATTGGCAATATTTTACAATTTTACTTCGATAAAGGTACAAATGCTGCGCAGGCCTATGAAGAAATCTGTGCTGTTTCTATTCAAGATACGTGATCGAAAGCAGTCACTTACATTCTGGAGATGTTGATGTCAAACATGCTCCATGCACTCATCGACCAACGACAGTCTGATAGAATTTTGGCAAAAGTTGAGTAGGACCGGCATGTAAGTAACCATGATATAACCAAGGAACTAAGTGTTCATCACCAAACAATTGTAAACGATTTAAAGAAAGCTGGCTACAGAAAAAAGCGCGGTGTTTCGATGTCACATGAGTTGACGCTAAAAAATTGACTCGATCGAATTTCCATCTGTGAATCTCTACAGAAATGTGACGAAATTGAGTCATTTCTGAAGAGGTTGATCACGGGCTATAAAAAGTGGATCAATCACGAAAAATGTCATGGTCAAAAAAGGATGAAGTATCACAAACGATGGCAAAACCTGGATTGACGCCAAAAAGGTGATGTTTGGAAGGGAATCGTGCTTTATGAGCTGCTGCAGCCTGGCCAAACGATTGCTTATTTACTCTACTGTCATAATTGACAATACTGAAGTAACCGATTGAAAAAAATCGGCCGGAATTAGTCAACAAAAAGGGTATAGTCTTTTACCATGACAACGCCAGATCACACACTTCTTTGATGACTTGGCAAAAATTGGTTCGGCTGAGAAGTTTGAATGCATTTGCCATATAGCCCAGACCTTGCCCCGTCAGATTACCATTTGTTTCGATATATGCAGAACTCACAGAATGGTATTAATTAAGCTTCAAAAAAAGTATGTGAAAATCATTTGTCACAATTTTTTGCCCAGAAACCTCAGAAGTTCTACAGTGACGGGATTGTCACAAAATGACACATCTTTAGTTTTTCAAAATATAAAAAACAATTGTCTCAATTTTAACTTTAAAAGGCTGAATACTTTTTCGACAACCCTTTATTACTGTAGGCAGTTAGTCAAACGATATATGTCTAAACGAACTTTACCAAAGAGCTTTGCTGTGGTTTTCCAAGCTGAAGTTTTTATCATTTTGATGGCATCTATTATGGAGCCTTGAGAAGGTGAGGTACATATGCTGACAGTCAAGCGGCACTTAAGGAATTGAGCATTTATACAAGAGTGCAGAGATATCCCCGGATTAGTTGGGTGGGAGAAACCAGGTCGCGTTGTTGTGGGTCCCTGGATATAGGAGGTACGGGCCAACGAAACGTTGGACGAACTCGCCAGGCAAGGAGTTCTGACTCCTTTCAGGGGACTTTATCCACCTTAAGACTACAGGTGGAAGTTGCTTTCAAGGAATTGACAGATCGATGTCCAAGAAAGATGATGATACGGGAGCCTAGGAGACAGACAGGCCAAGGACTTCGTACAGTTAAGTTATTGTTGGCATCGCTGCAAATAATGGTTGGTGGAAAGAGATTTATTTCTAACCTTATTTATGGATAAATATTACATTATCGAACATGAGTGCTACATACGATTCGAGCTCCGAGGCTTTATCTGTATGTAATGACCCAAAGATCGAAAATGCCGCCTACAGCGGCGGCTAAGTATATGGGCAAGTCGAGGGCATTTGTTAGCTAGTCGGTGAAGCGATACTCTCAGTTGAAAAATATTGATGATCTACCAGAAGCTGGTTTGAGAGGAGAGAAGTGTCGGACAAGGACGAAAAAATGATTATTAACATGCTTTCCCGAAATCCTTAATTAACTTTGTTCCAAGGGGCGCAAAAACTAAAGCGGCGAAGTTTGGATTGTATGAAACGATTCGCACTCATCTCCGGGTTAAGAATTTGAAGTGGCAGAGTACAACCAAAAAACCATTGTTGAGCGAACACAGAGAGAAACGACTCGCGTGAACAGAAGAAAAATATAGATCGAGACTGGAGCAAAGGAAATTTTTTCCGATAAAGCTTCATTTTGGGGTTATGTTATCAGTCCACGAACTTGGTTAATATATTATAATAATAATAAGTACTCGTGTTCTGAATGTCCACGGGACATTGTAGGTTGAGAAGGCATTAAGCATTGCTGGGGGGTGGAAGACGACCCGTCATGTCTGTGCTGTCTAAAGGATGAGGAGACGCCACTTCAGTTTATTTGCATAGGTGCGGCGCTGGGAATACTCAGGTATGAGATCTTCAGAGCAGTAGTGCTTCAAAGGGGCGAAGTTGGCACCTTAGTGTGGGTGACATCCTAACATTTACCGTTAGTTCCGGGAGGTATCGCAATCATCGTGGTAGTCGGACTGGTTTGGGGAAAGTTTCCGCGGGGTTGGTAAAAATAAAATTCTTTTGGTCCGTTTGCCAAGCGCAACTACTACTACTTCTAGCTAAATTCACAAATTTAAACAATCCTCAAGTTAATTCTTACCTTTAACGGGTTTTCCGAATACAAGCAGTTGTAAAGTATGACATCATTTACAACATTAAAATCTTCATGATTATATGAAGCTTCTTTTGCACTGACTTCCTTAAGTAAATCTAGAATAGGCGGGCATTCGTTCAAATCAATACGATACTTTTTAAAGTCCTTTTTTCGTTTTTTATCGTTTTTAATATCTTTGCTGAATTCAATAATATCAGACATAATTTTAACTGTTACTTCCCGACTGTCTTCAAACTCTATTTTTAGGTAAAATTTTGCCAATATGGTGTAATATCATTTGTTCCACCTCTGGCTCTATTGAAGATTTGTTGTACCAAAATCTAAACGAGTGGTACCGCTCGAAACGATATTTTGCATAAAAAGTAACTGGTCTGTCAAGTGGGAGTTTTCTTTTACATACAAAAATTAAATATTTAATTAGAATATCATCATAAGGTAGAGTTTTATCATCTCGCATTGTCATTATTTCAATTATTTTAAATATTAATTTCCAATGATTCTCCGTCAAAAAATTATCATCTTTAAACTCTGTATATTCATTGATCCAATAAAGCATGTCAGTAAGTCTACTTTTATTATTTCGGTACTTGACATAAACATACTCTAATATTTTTTCATAAGTGGATTGGTCCTTGTGTTTAAAACAAGCACTAATTAAATATTCCGCATTGTCGATTATCTCATCAGCATTTCCGCTGTTCGTTAATGAGTCAAAGGTCTTAACGGGGCTGATGAATTTTGTATAAGAGTTGTACTTTCCGTCAATATATTTCTTTTCCGCCCATTGTTCTTGGATTTTATAAGGAAATAACGTTACCACTTCTTCCCAGAAATCAGCTAAATAATCAACAATTTCTTTATTGTAAGTTCGCTTAAAAGCCTGTGAAAGTACTTCCCACCGTTTTTTTTTTTTTTATTTTTTTTTTTGCTGGACATTTGGATAGAAGTGAAGCTAAAGTGATGTTACAATCCCCGTATTTTAAATTTACCATATCGGAAGGTAAAAAAGAATGAAAATGATTTGTATTAAATCCTTTTATTTCTTTGATTAATACCCCCTTCTTGAAGTCAGAGTTAGTTATATTTTTAAGTACATCTTCCTTGTTAATTTTTAACAAGGCTCGAGTGGTATTCCAACCTAAATTCATCCACCAATCTTTAGTGTTCAATTCAAATTCATAATATAGATTAGGATGTTTCCATACCATATACTTAAAAAATTTTTTATCCCGAAACTCTTCTTTGGTATTTTTCTTATATTCCTCGAAATAAACTTTCAATAATTGGTAATCTTTTTGCAATAATCTTTTTAGCTGCTCAGGCAATAAAATTACTGCATTGTTTCTTAAAATAGTGACGATTTTTTCCGAAGAGCAGCTGAATAAAAACTGTTTAGCAGTAAATAAACCATACCTGAAAATTGATCATTTTATAAATATTTTTTTAGCAGAGATTTATTTTTTTTGGTCTTCTCCACAATATTAATACAGAAAAACTGATACAATAAAGAGGAGTAATTAGTTAATAAGAGACGAGCAGGGGAGCATATAACTCCAAAGAGATGACCAAAAAAAAATGAGATAGAGTAACTAGTGAATTAATGGGGCATTAAGCAACCCAACAAAATAAATGCTTCAATTATCGTATATTTCTTAGCTACTCGATTCGCAAAAGAGCATCAGACAGAACCCATTAATTTTTGATCTTGGACGATCATAAAACGAGTACCAGACTGAACCCAATCGTACCGACATAAAAAGGGCACCAGATAAATCCAATTAATTACACAGCCCCACAAAAAAAAGTGGGGTATACTTTTGATGCGATATATCAGATCCGTAGTATTTTTGCCCGCTGATCACAAATCTGACGTCAGAATATCGCCATCACATCTCAATTTTTTTCTAACCTCAAAAATAGGTAAAAATTAGTAAAAATTAAGACAAAATATACTCCTAAAAAATTGATTCAGGCTTTTTCATAAATCCAAAGATGTATTAATATGTATTCGGACAGGTTAAGCTAATATTCAACGGTTGGATTAAGCCATACAGTTCTGTTTTCTTTCTAACCTCAATAAATCAGACAGATATAGTGCTTCTCGAATGCAAAAACGAATTCAAATTAAAATTCAACCGATTCTTACCAAATTTGGTACACGAGGGTTTTTTGGGTTGCTGATCATGAATCTGAGGTCGGATTTGCAAAATTCAAAATGGCGGATCCAAGATGGCGGACAAAATTTTTGAAAACCAACCGATTCCTACCAAATTTGGTATACAGTTGGGGAATCCTCAAACCTGATACTCTTAAACCCTAAACCCTGAAACCTTAGACTCCCACACCCTGTAACCTCAAAAAATAGACCTCAATAACCCTGTAACTTTAAAAATGAGACCCAATAAACTCAAAACCAGGACTTTTAAACCATATACTCTCAAATAGTAGACCCTTAAGCCCTAGAATTGCGAAGGTTAGACCCGCGCCTAACTTTCCTTTTTTTGGCTGTATCTTGTTCTTTTTTCCGCGAATGACCTATTCAAAGGCTTTCTGCCCAAACGCTTTTGAGGACTTGTTTCTCTTTTTAGCGACCAGCAATAGTCCGCTAACATATGGTCATCCCATCGTCCTTGATACCGATTTTCTATGATTTTCAGATCTTGGTGAAAACGTTCCCCTTGCTCCTCACTGTAGTCACCAAGATTATCTGGGAAATCATCGATGTGGGAGTCCAGGAAATGTAATTTTAGATTCATTAAGCAACCTAATGTTCGAAAATTTTTTACCATTTTCTCGACTATTTCTTTGTACTTAGGACTTTTATTATTTCCCAAAAAGTTTGTTGCGACTTCTTTAAAACTAAGCCAAGCAGCTTTTTCAACTTTATTCATTTTAGTAACAAATAATGAATCTTGAAACAATTTTCTTATTTGTGGCCCATCAAATACGCCTGCCTTAATTTTAGCTTCAGAAAATTTCGGAAATTTTTTATGCAAATATTTGAAACATGGGCCGTTTGTATCTAATGCTCTCGTGAATTGCTTCATAAGTCCAAGCTTAATGTGAAGCGGGGGAATAAGAACTTTTCCTGGATCTACCAATGGTGGAAACAATACATTATTTTCACCAGGAGTGAACGATTCTCTTGTTAGCCAAATTTTTTTCTTATAATGACGTTCCCTGTCTCTGCTATTCCACAGACATTTATAACAGGGATAAAGTGTAAACCCTGACTGTTGGCCAAGCAATATTGTTACAATTTTCAGATCTCCACAAATTTTCCAGTTATGATCAGCATATTTTATTTTTATCAAAAGCTGCTTCATTTTTTCATATTGCTCTTCCATAACTGTGGAATGAGCAATCGGAATGGGAGCGTAAACGTTGGTATTATGCAGCAAAACTGCCTTAATGCTCCGTTTAGAAGAATCAATGAACAGTCTCCATTCTTCAGGATCGTATGAGTTATTTTGAAATTCATCCATTAGACCTTTTACATCGGTACAATATGAAAGTGACAATTCCTCGTCCATTGTGAAATATTTTCGAAATTCTTCATCTCTGTTTCTATAATAAGAAATCGTAGCTTCTGGCTTAAGTAAATGTCTTTTCTTTAAAAAGGAAGCAAGATGCTCTGAACCATCTTTGGATAAGCCTAAATCTCTGACTAGATCACTAAGTTCTGACTGTGATACGAGTATTGGTTCTGGTTTACGGTTGTATGGTAGAAATTCTTTATCTGTGTCACTAGTATATGATAGGTTGTCACTAGAACATTCATTAGTAACAGTGTTTGAATCTTTTTCGACAGTCTTAATGTTTTCGGCATGAACTGATAAGGTGAAATCATTTGTTTCCATAACATCAGCATCAAGTGGTTCAGGAGGCGGAATTAGTTTAGTTGGTCTTGTTACTGTCGAAACATCGTTATAAGTAATAGTGCTTTTATTTTTTCGGTTATGCCTAGATACAACATTCATACAAAAGTAGCAATCATTTTCACTGTATGGTCTATTCCATATTGCTGGTCTGGAATATTTAATCGCCTTCTTATTGATGTACAACATTATTTTGCAAGAACTGTAAATGATGTGGGGAACCCAATCTGTAGCCTGGTGCTGTATTTCAGTGTTAAAACAATCCTTATATAAGGTTTTAATCCTAACCGTTATCGGTGACCTCATTTTACTCAATACGTGTTGACAGCAAATATAACAAAATGAATCACTGTTTTTATTGCACTTATGAAAAGTCCTTGTACCGTGAGACCGTTTTCTTGTAGCATTATACTCTACATGAGCCAAGTCACCCACACATGAAGAGCTACGGTCGCTGGATGACGACGACTGCGGGCCCGCTTTCCCACCCTGACCAACCGCCGATACTGGGTTTCCGAGTCCCTGCATCGTAATTCTCTTTCTTCTACCTGCCATGACGGCATCTAAGCCGTTATCCAGGGACTCTGCCGGCTAGTGGAGTAACACCGTTGCCCACCGTCACCACGTGGAGGTGCCCTGGATGCAGGTAGAAGAATAAAAATCGACCGATGAATTTTCTCGGCGTTCAAAATGGCGCGAAAACATCTGCCATCTTGAATTTTGCAAATCCAACCTCAGATTCGTGATCAGCGACCCAAAAAATCCCCGTGTACCAAATTTTGTAAGGATCGGTAGAATTTTAATTTGAATTCGTTTTTTTTTGCATTCGAGAAGCACTATATCTGTCTGATTTATTGAGGTTAGAAAGAAAACAGAACTGTATGGCTCAATCCAACCGATGAATATTAGCTTAGCGTGTCCGAATACATATTAATACATCTTTGGATTCATGAAAAAGCTTGAATCAATTTTTTAGGAGTATATTTTTCTTAATTTTTACTAATTTTTACTTATTTTTTGAGGTTAGAAAAAAATTGAAATGTGATGGCGATATTCTGACGTCAGATTCGTGATCAGCGGGTAAAAATACTACGGATCTGATATATCGCATCAAAAGTATACCCCACTTTTTTTTTTGTGGGGCTGTGTTATCGTATATTTCTTATCTACTCGATTCGCAAAAGAGCATCAGACAGAACCCATTAATTTTTGATCTTGGACGATCATAAAACGAGTACCAGACTGAACCCAATCGTACCGACATAAAAAGGGCACCAGATAAATCCAATTAATTATTATCACGCAACATGGGCCTGTTGAGCCAATATCATTATATAAATTGGGGAAATTTAACTTCGAGCAGTAAATTAACTTTCTCGCAAAATGGAATTTCTCTGGCGCACGAAGAGTGAAACAGTTTTAGAACAGTATATACAGTGGCGTGCAAAACTTTCCGGCCAGTGACATTTCGTACTCTAATTTATTAAAAAAAAGACTAATTATTTTTAATCAGATGTGAGTATGAGATATAGGAAACAAAATAATATAGTAAAAGAATATTATTTATGTTTGTGAATATATTTATTATTATTATTCTTATATTTATATGTGCAAAAGTTTCCGGTCACATAATATACATTGACGCAGTAGGACGTTCAAAGACGTATTTACGAATAATAGCGCGTTGAATGTTCACATTTAGTTCATAAAAGGTCGTGGGAGCATAGACATGGCTCGGCATAGGCAAATCCAAATTCGTGAGAGAGTAATAAAATTTTCAAAAGAAGGAAAGTCTTCTCGTGAAATTGCTTCATTATTATCGATAGGTAAATCAACCGTGAACGATATTATTGTACAACACCGTTGTGGATATGGTTTAAAAGATCGTCCGCGTAGTGGAAGACCAAGAAAAACGTCTAAAAAAGTAGATCGTATCATTAAACGCAAATCAACTGTGGATGTCAAGAAAACTGCTGCCGAAATTGCACGCGAGCTAAAGGATGAAAACCTAGCTAATGTTAGTCGTAGTTCTGTGACACGAAGACTACATGATGTGGGACTTTTTGGCCGTATAGGCATTAAAAAACCATTAATAAGGTAAAAAGAATAAGACAGCCCGATTACAATTTGCCAAAGATCACCTAAATTGGACAATCAAAGATTGGAAAAAAGTAGCTTTCTCAGACCAATCTAAATTTAATCTTTTTGGAAGCGATGGTAGACAACATGTACGACGTACGGTACGAGAAATGATGTTCTGTACCAAATTCCTACTGTAAAACACGGTGGAGGAAGTGTGATGGTTTGGGGAATTTTCTCTGCACAAGGAGTCGATCCACTGATCGAGATCAACGGAAATATGAACGCTGATATTTACAAGGACATTTTAGAAAACAATTTGTTATCATATGCTCAAGAAACATTGCCGCAGAATTGGATATTCCAGCAGGATAATGACCCCAAACATACATCCAAGTTCTTGAAACAGTGTTTTCTGCTTCAAATGTGAGAGTTTTAAGCTGGCCATCTCAATCACCGGACTTGATCCCAATGGAACACTTATGGGAAACGCTAGATCGTCAAGTTCGAAAGCGTACATATTCAAATAAAGCCGCATTATTCAAATCATTGAAGGCAGAATGGGATAAAATTTCACCTGCTTGTATTAATCGATTAATTGAGTCGATGCCACATCGTTGTGCGGCAGTTATCGCTGCAAAGGGTATGGCTACAAAATATTAACATAAAAATATAATTTAAAACTATTATAGAGCATATGGACTAATAATTTTTCTCGTAGTACAAAGTGGCCGGAAACTTTTGCACATATAAATATAAGAATAATAATAATAAATATATTCAACATAAAGAATATTCTTTTACTATATTATTTTCTTTCCTATATCTCATTCTCAAATCTGATAATGATTAAAAATCATTAGTCTTTTTTTTAATAAATTAGAGTACGAAATGCCGGAAACTTTTGCTCGCCACTGTATAATGGAATCAGTGTCTTATTAAATTATTAAAGTAAATACTGAATAAAGTTAAACAGTAAAATTTATATTAATTAAAAATAACCGGTCAAGTGCAAGTTGAACTTGCGCAATTAGTGTTCCGTACGTTGATGGCTTTTAAAATAAAAAATTTTGTTACGGAGGTATAAAATAATCAGTGACTTCACAAAACACATCCTAAATGAGTTTTCAACAAAGTTTGTTTCCAATCTTTACTGAAAACTGATGACCTTGAAATTTTTCTTTTTTTATATACCAGATAAACTATTAAAGGTAATGCACTCGTGATAATTTTCGTTCAATCTACACCCCGTGGAGAATATTTTCAAAATTTTTCAAGATTTTTTGATAAGTTCTTTTCGAGATAAGGCGGGTGGTCAGCGATTTTTCGCGATTTTTTTTAAAGATGATACAAAGAAAAGTGCGCGCAAGTATTACATTATATATATATATATATATATATATATATATATATATATATATATATATATATATATATATATATATTTTACTCGTGTTTTCACAACCTTTCATTTGACACCACACTCGATGACCTGGTAAAAAAAATTTTTTTCACTTCCAATTTCACCCCCAAAACTAACCCCTTAAGTCAAAATTTAACTTTCAAAGCTACACGGCTATATGACAAATAGTTTTGGAGAAAATCGGGTGCGACGGACAGACAGACAGACAGACAGACACCGAAGTCATCTTATAAGTGTTCCATACGGAACACTGATTATTAAAATTACTTAAAAAATTTTAATTTATGGCAAATCTGGAAGAAATCGCAAGTAAACTACATTATAAGTATAACGCGGAAGAATTTAGGAAAGATTATTTTAATGAAACGCACGAATCAAATTTAAATAACGAGTTCGAAACAGGTGGTGATTCGGGCGATGAAGATTTAGAAAGTGAAGGTGTAAGTCTAGTGGTGGATGCTTTGGTTGCTCGAGTCAAATATCAGCACAGAAAAAGTATTTTGTTTTCAGCAAAGCTATATAATAATAGCAACACTGAAAAAAGAACGACTAACAGTGTGCCAGTTTTATTTTACTCTGTACTTGTATTTGAAAACCTTTGTTGACGACTTGCACTGGCATTTATGTAATAGAAGTTTATACCTAGAAATTTTGCAGGATGTTCGCGTTACATGTAATAACAGAGTAAAAGAACTTAAAATTGATCAAGAGACGAAAGTTACTGTAATTCCTCAATAAATTTTGTGAATAAAATGGAAATTGAAGAAAATATAGAAATATGTGCAATATGATCGTACAAAATTTATATAGAAGTCTCTACATGTTGTTTATGTGGTTTGAAGAAAATAAAAAGTGCTCTTTATGCAGATCTAAAAATACATATATAAGACTATTTTAAAATGTTTATATAATAAATTCACTGTTTAACTATATTTTATTAGTACTTTAATCAATGATCTATAGCTTTGCAGATGACAGTACGCTTGTCTCTTCATTCACCTTAAACGCTCGGACATCGGCTGCTCAGGCGAATATCCGCAGACAGCAGGAGGTCGTTCAACTTAACAAAGACCTGGAAGAAATTCTATCTTGGGGTGACAGTAACCAAGTGGAATTTAACGCTACAAAAACCCAAGCGGCAGTTTTTTCTAAAAAAGTTAACGTTGCTGAACCCGACATAGTTATGTCGGGGCACTCCATTCCCCTAGCATCGTCGCTCAATTTGTTGGGCATTAGTTTGGGAGCAAATATGTCTTGGCATGAACATGTTGCAGGCATAGCAAGGAGAGCTTCTCAAAAGTTGGGAATATTATTTAGAACCAGAAAGTTTTACACCCCACAACAACTGTTAATTCTTTACAAAGCCCAAATTCGACCAACTATGGAATATTGCTCCCACGTTTGGGGCTCCGCTCCCAAACATACACTGCATTTGTTGGATTCTGTTCAGAGAAGAGCGGTCCGTCTGATTGGGGACCCGGAATTGACCGACGGCCTTGATTCGCTGGAACATCGAAGAACGGTTGGCGACTTGAGTCTGTTCTACAAGTATTTTCATGGAAAGTGTTCGAAGGATGTAGCCCGCTTAATTCCTCCCAAAGCGGTGCATGTTAGAAATACACGTCGAGCTGGTGCTTCGCATCCGTATGAGGTTCAGCTTGTTACTCCGCGTACTACGCTTTTCAAGCAATCTTTTATATGGAGAACGTCATCCCTTTGGAATAATTTGCCCAGCGCTGTGTTTCCCACCGAGTACAATTTACAGCGATTCAAGAACAACGCGAATCGCTTTTTCCGCACTCGTGCCGCTCCTGGAGCGCTTTAGGGACCTCCCTGCAGCACGTGTGCTAGACCCATAAAAAAAAAACCTAGAAGTTTTGCCGGATGTTCGCGTAACATGTAATAACAGAGTAAAAGAACTTAAAAATGATCAAGAGACGAAAGTTACTGTAATTCCTCAATAATTTTTGTGAATAAAATGGAAATTGAAGAAAATATAGAAATATGTGCAATATGATCGTACAAAATTTATATAGAAGTATATACAGAGTCTCTACATGTTGTTTATGTGGTTTGAAGAAAATAAAAAGTGCTCTTTATGCATATCTAAAATTACAAATATAAAACTATTTTAAAATGTTTATATAATAAATTCACTGTTTAACTATATTTTATAAGTACTTTAATCGATGATAAACTAGTACAGAAATTTAAAGTTTTTATTATGCTCCTACCACGGAATAATTAAAAAACTTATTTATATTTAACTGGCTTTAGATAAAAAAATAATATGACAAATCACCCAATTCCCCGGGGGAAAAAATCCATATATGGACACCTACACTGAAGAGAAATAAATTAATTTTGGGTAAAAAGCTAGAACTTATAGATAGAAATAATGCTTACCGTCTAATAATCTGTTGTATTTATAAAATATTTACTTACTTTTTAAGAGAACTCTGATGTGATGTTCTTCTTTCAACTTATATATTTAAACTCGAAAAATTAAACAACTCAATTAATATATATGCTTTGAAAAAGATTAAAATGAGTATGAAATATTGGGACTGTTACATTACACGAAGTGTAAGCAAGATCGCCATCTTAACTTATTGATGATAGGTGACGATGACGGAAATTTTCACTGTTGCTACCTTACCGATATATCTGGATTAATTTCTAAACAATTATCAAAATGCGATGGAAAAAAGTTTCTTTATGATGGGTGTTTACAGTATGTTCATGAGTTATACAATAAGTACCTTAAAGTTCCAAAAGAAATGAATAAAATAAATAATTTAGAAAGATTACATTTTGCCTATACAGATGAATGTCACATTTGTGAAAAAACTATTGTTTGTAATAAAGTTGCCGATCATTGCCATCTAACGGACTCATATAGAGGACTATCTCATTCTATATGTAATTTAGATTTTAAAGTATCCAATTTTAGTCCTATAATTTTGCACAACTTGAGACATTATGATTCCCATTTTTTCTTAAAAGAATTATGTCGAAGCCAAGAACCATCATCTGTAACCACTCAGAATAAAGAAAAGTTTGAAAAAACGCGTAAAGATAGAAAAATATTTAGACAAAACATCGGGACTTAAAAAAAGAAAAGCCTTAGATTTATAGATTCGTTTCAATAGGTGAATATTCTGATATATCTGAAAACAGACGTACTACTTTTGGCTGATATATTTCAAAATTTTAGAAAAACATGTAGAGGAACTTACAAACTTGATCGAGCACATTATTATACATTTGCAGGATATAGTTTTGATTCTTGTTTACGTTACACAGGCGTAGAATTAGAGTTGTTAACTCATCAGGATATGTTACATTTTTTTAAAAGCAGTGTAAGATGGGGAATCAGTAGTTGTGTATGTAGGAAAGCTATAACAATCTATTTCCTTCAAACTATGATCCATCACAACCAACTAAATATATACTTTATCTGGACGTTACTAATCTCTACAGTTACGCAATGTCCCAATATCTTCCACAAAAAGATTTTTGTTGGCTTTCACAACAACAAATTGACAAGTTAAATATAATGGATGTTTCAGACACATCTAAAAAAGGTTATGTATAGAAGTAGATTTAGATTATACAGAAAATTTACATGATTTACACGATGAATTCCCAGTCAGTCCTGAAAATAATATGACAAATCACCCAATTCCCCGGGGGAAAAAAACACATATATGGACACCTACACTGAAGAGAAATAAATTAATTTTGGGTAAAAAGCTAGAACTTATAAATAGAACTAATGCTTACCGTCTAATAATCTGTTGTATTTATAAAATATTTATTTACTTTTTAAGAGAACTCTGATGTGATGTTCTTCTTTCAACTCATATATTTAAACTCGAAAAATTAAACAACTCAATTAATATATATGCTTTGAAAAAGATTAAAAATGAGTATGATATATTGGGACTGTTACATTACACGAAGTGTAAGCAAGATCGCCATCTTAACTTATTGATGATAGGTGACGATGACGGAAATTTTCACTGTTGCTACCTTACCGATATATCTGGATTAATTTCTAAACAATTATCAAAATGCGATGGAAAAAAGTTTCTTTATGATGGGTGTTTACAGTATTTTTGTTACAGAAAAAAAATTAATCAAACATGAAAAATTAGATTGTGATTTTGTAAGGATAGTGTAGCCTCTAGAAGCAAGGCCATTTTTATAGCTTCTGGTTGCGGCGCTATCTTTACAGCCTCACGTTGGAGCGCTATTTTGTGACGTCTCGTTGTGGCGTTATTTTGTAGAGCCCCAACTAATTCTATTTAATAAATATTTTATTGATTAAATATAAGCCATTATTTGCCCCTTATGTATATCTTAATTTTTGAGAATGAATTAAGTGGATATTAATACTGATACAGCAAAAAACTAGATATAAGCTAGCTCGTTTTTTACTGGTAGAGTACATGAAGATCGAGAGATAATTTTTGTACGCCTTTTGAAAATAGTCTCTATAGTTGTTTAGAATTTGGTTTGTACTGTTTCTGGGTACCATTCATTTTAGAATAAAACGAATCTAACTTCATCTAAAAAAAAATAAAAAAATACCGAACAGTTATGTAGTTGTTGAAAGAAATTTATGGTACAACCGTTGTATCCTGAAAGATAAAGCGGGTAGTTCAGTGAAATCCTACATTTAAATAAAGAAGGGTATATATATATATATATATATATATATATATATATATATATATATATATATATATATATATATATATATATATATATATATATATTAACAAAATAAAAATTCCTATCTTCATTACACCCTTAAAATTATATCTACTAAATAAAAACCTCATAGGCTATGAGAATGTACACATTTAAACTACAGTTCTATGAATTACTGATCCTAAGTTAAAAAAAAGGCTTTTGAAACAACACAATCTAAAAGTTTGTAAAATTAACTTCGCGAATTTCACGTGTGGACTTAGTTGTTGGAAACACACTTTGTAGACAGTAAGTGAGATATTTAAACTGGTGTGCTTATGACTTACTGGTTGGCTTCTTCTCGTAGGTTTTCCATAAGCTGCTTGGCCTCTCCTGGTAAGATTCTCATCGAAAATATTGTCTCATCCGCCACTCTCCTAATCTCATTTAGGTAGTTAATCACTTTTTGACCCGAAATGTCTTAGGATGAGCAGAATATTTTAAGATTGGAAAAAGGCACTAAACACCCACTTGGTGATAAAAAAAAGCCGTTACTGTCCTACGGCATGACGAAAGAAAAAAAAGCCTAATACGGCTTGACGAAGGAAAAAGCCACTACGGCATGCTGGAGGAAAAAGCCGTTACTGCATCTCGGAGGAAAAAGCCCTCAAAAATTCAAAATGACTGCTTAAATATCTTTGTCCCTTTTTCTTCGGTCACTTCCGGCACGCAAATTTCGACACATTCAATGCGAACCAAATAAGTCGAGTCGGCAACACGCGTTACACACTGCCGGTTTAAATTAAACTGCTCAAAAATTTTAACTCACTGCTTAATCAAATTACACCGCTCAAAAATTTAAACTCACTGCTTCACTGAAATTAGCAAGTATTACATGAATTATTGATAGAAGAACGGTGTTATAACATGATCTTAAAATATAGGAAAAAATGAATGTTAAAATAGATCTACTTCAAAGGAAACCAAAATAGACAAATATGGCAATATGGTGCAAGAACATAGTCTTAAATTCGAAAACATCCATAAACAAATGGAAGTTCCGTTTGTCATATATGCTGATTTTGAATGTATTCTTAATCAGTAAACATGGTAATAATTTAGAACCTCAAATTGATTACACTCAGAAAAAATTTGAACATATCCCTTTTTCATTTGGTTATTACATCAAATGTTCTGTTGACAACAAAGCTTCAAAATTTAATTCATATTGAGGTAATAACTCTGTCTAAGCCTTTATAAATTATCTAGAGAGAAATGTTCATGAGTTATACAATAAGTACCTTAAAGTTCCAAAAGAAATGAATAAAATAAATAATTTAGAAAGATTACATTTTGCCTATACAGATGAATGTCACATTTGTGAAAAAACTATTGTTTGTAATAAAGTTGCCGATCATTGCCATCTAACGGACTCATATAGAGGACTACCTCATTCTATATGTAATTTGAATTTTAAAGTATCCAATTTTAGTCCTATAATTTTGCACAACTTGAGACATTATGATTCCCATTTTTTCTTAAAAGAATTATGTCGAAGCCAAGAACCATCATCTGTAACCACTCAGAATAAAGAAAAGTTTGAAAAACGCGTAAAGATAGAAAAATATTTAGACAAAACATCGGGACTTAAAAAAAGAAAAGCCTTAGATTTATAGATTCGTTTCAATAGGTGAATATTCTGATATATCTGAAAACAGACGTACTACTTTTGGCTGATATATTTCAAAATTTTAGAAAAACATGTAGAGGAACTTACAAACTTGATCGAGCACATTATTATACATTTGCAGGATATAGTTTTGATTCTTGTTTACGTTACACAGGCGTAGAATTAGAGTTGTTAACTCATCAGGATATGTTACATTTTTTTAAAAGCAGTGTAAGATGGGGAATCAGTAGTTGTGTATGTAGGAAATCTATAACAATCTATTTCCTTCAAACTATGATCCATCACAACCAACTAAATATATACTTTATCTGGACATTACTAATCTCTACAGTTACACAATGTCCCAATATCTTCCACAAAAAGATTTTTGTTGGCTTTCACAACAATAAATTGACAAGTTAAATATAATGGATGTTTCAGACACATCTAAAAAAGGTTATGTATAGAAGTAGATTTAGATTATACAGAAAATTTACATGATTTACACGATGAATTCCCAGTCAGTCCTGAAAATAATATGACAAATCACCCAATTCCCCGGGGGAAAAAAACAACACATATATGGACACCTACACTGAAGAGAAATAAATTAATTTTGGGTAAAAAGCTAGAACTTATAAATAGAACTAATGCTTACCGTCTAATAATCTGTTGTATTTATAAAATATTTATTTACTTTTTAAGAGAACTCTGATGTGATGTTCTTCTTTCAACTTATATATTTAAACTCGAAAAATTAAACAACTCAATTAATATATATGCTTTGAAAAAGATTAAAAATGAGTATGAAATATTGGGACTGTTACATTACACGAAGTGTAAGAAAGATCGCCATCTTAACTTATTGATGATAGGTGACGATGACGGAAATTTTCACTATTGCTACCTTACCGATATATCTGGATTAATTTCTAAACAATTATCAAAATGCGATGGAAAAAAGTTTCTTTATTTTTGTTACAAAAAAAAATTTAATTAAACATGATAAATTTGATTGTGATTTTGTAAGGATAGTGTAGCCTCTAGAAGCAGGGCCATTTTTATAGCCTCTGGTTGCGGCGCTATCTTTACAGCCTCACGTTGGAGCGGTATTTTGTGACGTCTCGTGGCGTTATTTTGTATAGCCCCAACTAATTCTATTTAATAAATATTTTATTGATTAAATAGAAGCCATTATTTGCCCCTTATGTATATCTTAATTTTTGAGAATGAATTAAGTGGATATTAATAGTGATACAGCAAAAACTAGATATAAGCTAGCTCGTTTTTTACTGGTAGAGAGATTTCTATCTTCATTACACTCTTAAAATTATATCTACTAAATAAAAACCCTTTAGGCTATGAGAATGTACACATTTAATTTACAGTTCTATGAATTACTGATCCTAAGTAAAAAACAAAAAAGGCTTTTGAAACAACACAATCTAAAAGTTTGTAAAATTAACTTCGCGAATTTCACGTGTGGACTTAGTTGTTGGAAACACACTTTGTAGACGGTAAGTGAGATATTTAAACTGGTGTGCTTATAACTTAGTGTTTGGCTTCTCCTCGTAGGTTTTCCATAAGCTGCTTGGCCTCTCCTGGTGAGATTCTCATCGAAAATATTGTCTCATCCGCCACTCTCCTAATCTCATTTAGGTAGTTAATCACTTTTTGAACCGAAATGTCTTAGGATGAGCAGAATATTTTAAGATTGGAAAAAGGCATCAAACTTGAGATCTTTAAATACCCACTTGGTGATAAAAAAAGCCGTTACTGCACTACGGCATGACGAATGAGAAAAAAAGCCTATTACGGCTTGACGAAGGAAAAAAGCCACTACGGCATGCTGGAGGAAAAAGCCGTGACTACATCTCGGAGGACAAAGCCCTCAAAAATTCGAAATGGCTGCTTAAATATCTTTGTCCCTTTTCCTTCGGTTACTTCCGGCACGCAAATTTCGACGTATTCAATGCGAACCAAATAAGTCAAGTCGGCAACACGCGTTACACACTGCCGGTTTAAATTAAACTGCTCAAAAATTTAAACTCACTGCTTAATCAAATTACACTGCTCAAAAATTTAAACTCACTGCTTCACTGAAATTACCAAGTATTACAATGAATTATTGATAGAAGAACAGTGTTATAATGATCTTAAAATCTAGGAAAAAATGAATGTTACAATAGATCTACCTCAAAGGAAACCAAAATAGACAAATATGGCAATATGGTGCCAGAACATATTCTTAAATTCGAAAACATCCATAAATAAATGGAAGTTCCGTTTGTCATATATGCTGATTTTGAATGTATTCTTAACCAGTAAACATGGTAATAATTTAGACCCTCAGATTGATTACACTCAGAAAAAATTTGAACATATCCCTTTTTCATTTGGTTATTACATCAAATGTTCTGTTGACAATAAAACTTCAAAATTTAATTCATATTGAGGTAATAACTATGTCCAAGTCTTTATAAATTATCTAGAGAGAAATGTTCATGAGTTATACAATAAGTACCTTAAAGTTCCAAAAGAAATGAATAAAATAAATAATTTAGAAAGATTACATTTTGCCTGTACAGATGAATATCACATTTGTGAAAAAACTACTGTTTGTAATAAAGTTGCCGATCATTGTCATCTAACGGGCTCATACAGAGGACCAGCTCATTTTATATGTAATGTGAATTTTAAAGTACCCAATTTTATTCCTATAATTTTGCACAACTTGAGAAATTATGATTCCCATCTTTTCATAAAAGAATTATGTCAAAACCAAGAACCATTATCTATAATCATCTATATATCATTTAAAAAACACGTAGAGGTAGATAAATATTTAGACAAAAAATCGGGACTTAAAAAGAGAAAAGTGTTAAATTTATAGATTCGTTTCAGTTTTTACGATTTTTTTTTATCAAAATTAGCTTCAACTCTTGAACACCATCAATATAAAGAGGTACGTAAATATTTTGATGATAGTGAAAAATTTATTTATATTCGTCAAAAGAAAGTTTTTCCATATAAATATATAGGTGACTTTACAAAATTAAATGAAACAGAATTACCAGATAAAAAGGAATTTTATAACGATTTAACAGATCAACATATTACAGAAGAAGAATCTGAAAGAGTTAAAAATGTAAGGAATTTATTTAAATGCAATTCAATAGATGAATATTCTGATATACATCTGAAATCAGAAGTATTACTTTTGGCTGATATATTTCAAAATTTTAGAAAAACATGTAGGGAAACTGATAAACTTGATCCAGCACATTATTATACATTCGCCGGATATAGTTTTGATTTTTGTTTACACTACACAGGCGTAGAATTAGAGTTGCTAACTGATTCGGACGTTACATTTTTTTTTAATCAGTGTAAGATGGGGAATTAGTACTTGTGTATGTAGGATATGAATAGTAAATAATCTATTTCTTCCAAACTACGATCCACCACAACCAACTAAGTATATACTTTACGGACGTTACTAATCTATACGGATATGCAATGTCTTAATATCTTCCACAAAAAGATTTTTGTTGGCTTTCACAACCCACAAATTGAGAAATTAAATATAATGGATGCATAACATCATAAAAATGTTCAAACTCCCAAAATACGCTACCATTTTTACCGCTGAACTACTAGCTCTAAAAGAAGCTATCAAATACTCACTAACAATTCCCTACAAGAAACCTATTCTTATAATCTCAGACTCCCTCAGCGCCTTATCAGCTCAAGAAACTTAGACTATAACTATATTAGACACATCTATGACCTAATATAGCATCTCTGAAACACCAGTCCATCGCACTACACACACCCCCAGCCACATTGGCAATAAAGATAACGATAGAGCGGACTACTTTGCAAAGCGTACCATCGAGTGGGGCACTCCAATCATGGCAGAAAACCACTACTCGGACTTCAACAAGCATCTTAGATCCCTCCTCAACTAGACTGGGATCCAAATAACAAGCTATGGCCCATTAAACCTGAAGTCTACCCTCCACTCGACTCAACCAACATGGGAAGAAGGGACAACGTGTACAGAAGAAGACTAGCTATAGGCCACACATCTCATGAATAAGGAACCACCACCTACGTGCTCAAGCTGCAACGCGTCTTCAACCGTTCTACACATATTTGAGTCGGCGCACTACAAGAGTATGAGAGACAAACACGACATACCTTCTAATCTAAAATGTCATAGATTCCTTCGAACAGATCAAAGTCAATGTCAAAAATTTCCTCCAAGAAATTCATTTTAAAGTCTAAAAACATAACACTTGGCGGGGCGCTAAATGACCTCTGCAGTCGATGCGCCCGGACTCAATAACAACAACAACAAATTGATAAGTTAAATATAATGTATAATTGAGGTGTCCGTTACTTTCGTAGGTTTTCTACATTGCCAAGTGTAATATTACAAACTAAAGTGGTTTATTTACGATTTATAACAAATTTCCCGGTACAATTTGGAATTACCCATCATTAAATTTCTGTGAACTTAAATTAAAATTATTTTATTACAAAGAGTTAAATGACATTATTGTTTGCAAATTAGGTATTTTTTGTTAACAGTAAAAAAAATGTTTTAAGGGGGTCACTACCGAGAAAAATGAAAAAAAAATACGTTTTTCGTTTTTTTCCATTTTTATAATCTACAATCATTTCTGCACAAAACAATCCAACCCCCACAATTATACGATGAGTATAAGTGCCTGAAATTTTTATATAAAGTAGTCAAGGTATGAGCCATCAGTCAGTATCGCCAAGATATGAGTCCCGCTCAGCCTTCGCCTAGCTTCGCACTACGCACCTTTCAATATACCACCCCATTCCACCTATTATGAAGTTATTATTATTTTCACTATTATTATTATTATCCCACTTTTTATTAACAATGCTTAGGAATAATTATAACACTATTTACTATATACAAATAAAAAACTTTATTTTTACAAAAATATTTTGAAATACTATTTACTATATACAAATAAAAAACTTTATTTTTACAATAATATTTTGAAAATTAATAATAAGATTTTATTATTTTGTTATACTTTTTTTTAACTAAAATGAACCCACTTCATATGACGGGCCTTCTTTTTTTTCTAACTTCTTAAATTTTTCTTCTAAATTTTTTCTTGCTCTTGAAATTTTTTGCCTCTCGCATTTCGATGCTTGTTGTAAGTCTTTCTTGGCTTTCACTATTCTCAGTTCATCTTCCTTCATCAGCCCAGCAATTGTAAATTTTCCAGGGTCAATGAAAAGTTTTTCAAGTACTCGGCAGCGGGAAATATTACCTTCATTGAAGCAGCATAGTGCATTATATGCACCTAATTCTAGTGTGCTTTTCTCTACAAAAATATTTTTTGGGCATCTAACCCACAATGCATTATTATAGCTTTCGTTTGTGTTTTGTGTCTTACCGTGAACACATTTGTCTAACAGGGCTGGATTCGCCAGGTCCCTGAAGACAGGTTTCAAAATTTCCATTACTAGTTTTGGTAGATGAAAATGCTTTGAGTGCTCATATAATTTTTTTTCTGCCTGGGCCTTGAGGAACTTACACCAGTCCAAGCTGCATAAATTGTGTGCCGGATTCTGGTCGTTTGAGCCGAGATGAAAAAATTTTGCCCATACTGCTTTTTTCATCTCAGCCAAGCTGCCAAAGTTTCTTCGTATGGCTAAGCCATAAAACTTTTGAATGTCGTTTATTGCCACATCCGTGAGTCTGCCCTTTCCTCCTATCGGCTTTCCATCTTGCAGTTTTTTGGACGTGTAGGAAGTTTTTAGCTTTCTGAGTCTAGATCCTATCCTTTTTTGTACATGTCCTATACATTCTAACTTCTGAACTAAGAGACTATCTCCATAAGGGTTTTGTTCTACAACTTTCAAGAAACCCTTTGAGTCTCCATCACCTAAGTAGTGAGAATATCTCACATTGTATTTGTCCATTGACCTCAGGAAAATTTGCTCTGCACCAGCTGCTTCCATAGCCCCACTGGTACCACTATGATTGGCTATGCAATTTTCATTATGTGTATTCTGAAATTTTAGTGGACAATGACAGTGTTTGGAGAGTACCACAATATCCACTATTTTGCCTGAGTCAGTACTCGCAGCAGAGACCACGCCATTCAAAGAAGCAATAGTAACAGAAAACAGGAAAAAAATTTGTAACTATGTAAACAAAAACAATCTCTCACGTAAAATATAACCAAACAAAACAAAACTAAAAAAAAAAAATTTGGAAAAAACATATTTTGTTGTAAACAATCAGTGTTGCCAAACTTGTTTTTGCAAAAAAAAAGAAGACAAACTCTAGAAATAAATTAAAAAAAGTTGATTATAACAAAAAAAGCAGTCAAAACTACAACTTTTTAGTTTTTCGGCTCTCCTGAAAAATTGACTTTTTTGTACATTTGCCCCATTATCTTCAAAACTATAAAAGTTATTGAGCTATTTTTTTTTTTAAAATATCCATGGCAACACTGTCTACAGTTCGGACTAAGGATTTGTCAAACGAAACAGCTGGTAATTTACCGCGTCAATTCAAACATACAAATAAAATTCACGAACTTTCAAAATTTCTAGAAAATGTAATTTAAATTATTTCTTTAAACCCTTAGTCCCATTAAATTATATAATAATAAATAATAAGTGTGCAAAGTTTCGTTGAAATAGGATGAACGGTTGCTGAGAAAATGGGTTTTACTTTTCAATGTAAATTGACCTCGGTAGTGACCCCCTTAATGTTTTTTATGATTATGGACGTATTTACAGGTCTTGCTTGACAATGTAGAAAACCTGCGGTAACAGATAAATGAAAAAATAAATGACAAATAACAAAATAATTCGTTTCATTTTAATTTAAATATAATGGATGTTTCAGACACATCTGAAAAAGGTTATGTATAGAAGTAGACTTAGATTATCCAAAAAATTTACATTATTTACACAATAAAATCGCAATCTGTCCTGAAAATTACAAAACCTCAAAATTCTAAAAGCTTCAAACTAATTTTATATTTAAATAACGGATCAAGTGCGTTGATTGCTTTTAGAATAAAAAATTTCGTTACGGAAGTACAAAATGATCAGTGATTTCACAAAATACATCCTAAATAACTTTTCAACAAATTTTTTTTTGCTATCTTTAGTGAAAACTGATGACCTTGAAATATACCAGATAAATTATCAAAGGTAATGAAGTCGTGATAATTTTTATTCAATCTACACCCCTGTAAATATTCCAGAATATTTTCAAAATTTTTTGATCAGTACTTTTCGAGATAAGGTGGGGGGACAGCGATTTTTCGCACTTTTTAAAAAATAATACAAAGAGTATTGTGCGCAAGTATTACATTATATATATTTTTGAATTCGTCTTTTTACAGGCTTTCATTTGACACCCCAGTCGATGACCTGGTAAAAAAAAAATTCACTTCCGATTTCACCCCCCAAAAAGTAACCCCTTACGTCAAAATTTCACTTTCAAAATTACACGGCTCTGATGAGGATCAATTCCTATATTAGTGCCAAATTTCAGCTTTCTATGTCAAATAGTTTCGGCGAAAATCGGGTGTGACAGACAAACGGACACCGAAGTGATCTTATAAGTGTTCCGTACGGAACACTAAAAATAAAGAAAAGTATATAATATATTATACTTTATTGAAACAATGTATTAGAAATGATAAACCTCAAAATTCTTATATATTATACTTTACTGAAACGATGTATTAGAAATGGAATCAATTTAACTAAAATACATAGAGTCATACAATTTACTTAATCACCTCGGTTAAACATTTTTTCTTTGAAATAAAAAATTAAGAAATGATTCTAAAAATAAATTGAATAAAAATAACTGTAAATTAGCAAACAGTATTCAAGTCAAGACAATGGAAAATGTTGATAAAAGGAATAATATACGTTTGGTTACTCATTTGTCCAAGAATGGTAAAAAGGATAGTGCTGAAAACTTTATTGCAAAGGCTTCTTTTAAAGATTGTAAAAAGCATTAGTCAAATATAATAAACCTCTTTATGTGGGATCTTCAATTTTATATATATGTAAAACAATCATATATGATTTCTTTTATATTTTTTTTAAACCTTTCTATGGAAAAAAGGTGAAACTCTTATACACTGATACTGATCCCTTCATTTTAGAAATCCAAACAAATAATGCGTATGAAGGTAACACAGATAAATTTGATACTTGAAATTATATAATGAATAATATTCATGATATACTAATAACTAAATCTGTTGTTGGGAAGTTTAAGGATGAATATGCTGGAGAACTAATAGAAAGTTTTTATGGCACAGGGGCAAAAGCATTCTGTGTCAAAACAGAAACTAATTTGTTCAAGAAAGCTAAGGGAATTTAAAAAGCTAGTATTAAAAAACAAATAGACTTTGTACATTACAAGGATATTGTAGAGAATAACTCAAAAACCTTCTGTACTATGTATTTGTTTAGATCTCATCTGCATAAAGTGTACACGAATTCCTTTTTATGAATGGTTTATGGAACATGATGGTGAATTATAATTTTCCCTACCATTTACATTAATAATAGTGAAAATTTAGTATTTAAAAACCTACAAGCATAAAATTATTCAGTAAACATATCAAATCTATATTGAGAAACATCTGAAAAGGATATTGATAATACATTATCTAGAATTATGGAACACGACTTTCTTCATTCAAACAATGGAAGGGAAAATTACACAGGTCAACATTTGATCTAAAAAAAAACACTCGGAGCGGTATGGTCCTTATGGCGTTTTTGGGGTCGCTGATTATGATGAGCGGGTTGGTTAACCTTCATCACATCAGATTCAAGGTCATTTGAAGGTCAAATAGAGAAAAAAACCGTAGGAAAAATCTAAAAAAATTCATGCGTATGTTTTTGAGGTCCCTGAGTCCGAATCCGTAGTTTGTTTGACCTTACAACCTTTTTCCAGAGGTCATTTGAAGGTCATTTGAAGGTCAAATGAAAAAACCGTAGGAAAAATCTGAAAAATTTCATGCGTATGTTTTTGAGGTCCCTGAGTCCGAATCCGTAGTTTGTTTGACCTTACGCCTTTTCCCAGAGGTCATTTGAAGGTCATTTGAAGGTCAAATAGACAAAGAACCGTAGGAAAAATCTGAAAAAATTCATGCGTATGTTTTTGAGGTCCCTGAGTCCGAATCCGTAGTTTGTTTGACCTTACGCCTTTTCCCAGAGGTCATTTGAAGGTCAAATAGAGAAAAAAATCGTGGAAAAAAAAAAAATCTGAAAAAATTCATTTATTATTTTTTCAGATCATTCAGTTCAAATCCTGCATGATCTTATGCTCAAAAGATATACGGTGGTCATTTTAAGTATCTTTGTATATATATTTGGAGTTTTACTTTGACAATAAAATGCTTTTTCATTCCTCGCGAAATTATTTATTCTCTTCTTTTTTATAAATTTAGCTCAGTCTCGCTTTAAACTCCAGTATTAAAGTGTAGTTGCACCCAGGGCACCTCCACGTGGTGACGGTGGGCAACGGAGTTGTCTCACTATCCGGCGAAGTCCCTGGGTTACGGCGTTTATGCCGTCATGGCAACTACTCCTAAAAAAATTAAGAGACAGGGTCCCGGAAATCCAGAATCGGCGGCTGGTCAGGGTGGAAAAGCGGGCCCGCAGGCGTCGTCATCATGCGACCGTAGCTCTACATTGGTGGGAAACTTAGCCTCTGTAGAGTCAAATGCTACAAGAAATTCGTCATGTTCCATTAAACTCGACAATTTTTGTGTTGTTTGTAGGGAGTATATTCCACAAAAGAAATTCATGTTTTCAGATTCGTTAAAAGTTAAATATCACCAAATTTATCATATTGATACAAGTTCATTGGATAACTCTTACACACCAAAATCTATATGTCATAAATGCCGCAATGTTCTATATAGAATTAGCAACCAGGTATTTTCTCGGCCAATGATATGGAGACCCCCAACAGACCATACCACCGACTGTTACTTCTGCTTAACAAACTTGAAAGGGTACAACCGAAAGAATAAGGATTCTATTTCATATGCACGTGTAACATCTGTGACTTTACCAGTTCTTATTGAAAAAAATTCTGATCATATCATGGAAATTAATGAATTGGGACAAGAAGTGGTAACTGATGAAGATATGCCAGATGAAACATTCGAACACGAAGAAAGAGGAAATTTCAGCACAGAAGAATCAGATGTTGAGGAAAATTATATATCGGAAGCCGAAACATTTAATCAAAACGAATTAAGTGATCTGTGCAGAGACTTGGGTCTCTCGAAAGATAGATCAGAGCTTTTAGCATCTAGGCTAAAAGAAAAAAAATTGTCTATCCACAAGATCAAAAATTTCTGTCTATCGTTCGAGAGAACGTCCATTCAGAAAATATTTTACTAAAATGAATAATCTAGTCTATTGCCATAATATTGAAGGGTTAGTGCAAGAATACAGTATAGAATACACAGCAAGTGATTGGCGACTGTTTATAGATTCTTCAAAAAGAAGCTTAAAAGCTATCTTGTCACATAATGGAAATATTTATGCCCCTTTACCAGTCGCTCATTCTGTTGTATTAGATGAAGAATACCATAATTTTGAGTTGCTATTGCAAAAATTGAATTACGATCAAAACCAGTGGGAACTTTGTGGGGACTTAAAAGATATTTACAATATTACTGGGACAGCAATCTGGAAACACTTCTTATCCGTGCTTTATTTGTGAGTGGAATAGTCGGGCTCGAGATGAGCATTATGTGAGGAAAGACTGGCCGTTGAGACAAGAATTAATTCCAGGTGAAAAAAACATCATAGGTCCAAGTTTGATATCAACCAATAAGGTCCTACTTCCACCTTTGCATATCAAACTAGGTATTGCAAAGCAACTTGTCAAGGCCATGAGCCGAAACGAAAGTCTTGCTTTCATGCATATTTTTAAAGTGCTACCTAATCTTTCTGAAGCTAAAATAAAAGAGGGCATATTTACTGGACCACAAATAAGAGACCTCCTAAAAAATGATGCATTTGAGAGGAAAATGAATTCCAAAGAAAAAGCAGCATGGCAAAGTTTTAGAGAGGTGACGACTAAATTTCTTGGAAATCATAAAGACCCTAATTACAAAAATATTGTTGGAAATTTAGTACAAAATTATAAAGAAATGGGATGTTTAATGAGTCTGAAACTGCATTTTCTCCATTCACACCTTGATTGGTTCCCTGAAAATCTCGGAGATTTTAGCGAAGAACATGGAGAAAGGATGCACCAAGACTTGAGTGAATTTGAAAAAAGGTATCAAGGTGTTTGGGGGATAAACATGTTGGCAGATTACTGCTGGAGCCTGAAGCGAGAATCAAATAAATCTCATAAAAGAAAAGCAAGTAGAAGATCATTTCACGAGAAACGAAAGCGTTCTCGTTTAGAGTAGTACTTCAAACATCCTTTGATAAATACTAAAAGAAGCAAACTCTTATGCTTAATTCATATTAAATACTGACTGTGGGATTTCGAAAATCTACTTGGACACTCGAGACTCTTTACGAAGTATGAGCCGAATCATTTTTAGTAGTTAACTTACGCATTGAGGTATTATATAAGACAATATGAGAGTATAAGTAGATATAAGGATTACTGTACAAGTAAGTTATTGGGTTCAAAGGTATTGGGTATTAGAGTTTCTTTGTCGACAAGGATTAAGTATTGAAGTATACAGATTAAGGGTTACTTGATAACAAGGTTGTTCGACATTAGAATTATTAATTTGAAATCTATTGGGAATTGAGTTATAAAACGAAATTTAAACATAACATAGCGCACAATGTTTCATTTATACCTCAAGAAACACAGTCGGGCTGGACTTTAAGTTTACTAGATATATGGAACGAACATCGAGAGTACAAAAATTAGGTCAAATTTTTTTTTAGATTTTAAAAGTCTATTTCACAGTCACAAAACTAGTCAAAATATTTGTATAGTCTATTTTTGATATGAACAATATTTTAAGTTTTACTAATAAGTACCTTTAAACAGTATTAAAACATTTGCTTGCATCAGTCCACCTGCCATTATTTAGCTTATATTTCACATATTAATTCCCTTGTAATGACCGAGCAGCATAAAAGACACTTATGATTGTGATATATTAACGTAAATGTAAAATGATATGTACAAGATATAATCAATAAAAATGTACCGTAAATTAACCTCTGTATGCTTCGCAAGTGTACGATAAAAACAAAATTAAATTTAACAACGCAAAATGACCATACATATTTTTCAAATAAACATAAACTGATGATGAAATGACCTATAATGACCTCTGAAAGGCGGCTTGAGTCAAACAAACTACGAGTTCGGACTCAGGGACCTCAAAAACATACGCATGAATTTTTTCAGATTTGTTCCACGATTTTTTCTCTATTTGACCTTCAAATGACCTCTGGGAAAAGGCGTAAGATCAAACAAACTACGGATTCGGACTCAGGGACCTCAAAAACATACGCATAAATTTTTTCAGATTTTTCCTACGGTTTTTTCTCTATTTGACCTTCAAATGACCTTCAAATAACCTCTGGGAAAAGGCGTAAGGTCAAACAAACTACGGATTCGGACTCAGGGACCTCAAAAACATACGCATGAAATTTTTCAGATTTTTTTCTCTATTTGACCTTCAAATGACCTTGAATCTGATGTGATGAAGGTTAACCAACCCGCTCATCGTAATCAGCGACCCCAAAAAACGCCATAAGGACCATACCGCTCCGAGTGTTTTTTTTTAGATCAAATGTTGACCTGTGTTATAGTCGAAAGATTTAGCACGTTCTGAATTTTATTATTTAAAAATTGAAGATTTTTTTTTACTGGTCTAGCACACGTGCTGCAGGGAAGTCCCTAAAGCACTCCAAGGGCGGTACGTGTGCGGAAAAAGCCATTCACGTTGTTCTTGAATCGCTGTAAATCGTACTCGGTCGGAAACAGCCCTGGGCAAATTATTCGAGAGGGATGATGTTCTCCATATAAAAGACTGCTTGAAAAGCGTTGTACCTGGAGCAACAAGCTGAACCTCATACGAATGTGAAGTATTAGCGCGACATGTATTTCTAACATGCACCGCTCTAGGAGGAATCAAGCGGGCTACATCCTTCGAACACTTTCCATGAAAATACTTGTAGAACAGACTCAAGTCGCCATCCGTTCTTCGATGTTCCAGCGAATCAAGGCCGCCGGTCAGTTCCGGGTCTCCAATCAGACGAACAGCTCTTCTCTGAACAGAATCCAACAAATGCAGTGTATGTTTGGGAGGGGAGCAGTATTCCATAGTTGGTCGAATTTGAGCTTTGTAAAGAATTAACAGTCGTTGTGAAGTGTAAAGTTTTCTTGTTCGAAATAATATTCCCAACTTTTGAGAAACTCATCAATTCTCATATTATATAAAAGAAAAGTATTAGAGTTGACTTCTAAAACAAAACTAATCATTTTGTTTTAAGATATCAATATATGATGGCAAATAATAAGAGAATTATTCGCAACAGAAGCAGCACTAGAGGAGGTGCTATATTAAACATACTAATAAATAAATTGCCATTTGAACTACATGTACCAGGCTATAATTTTTGTAGACCTGGCACGACATTAGAAAAAAGGCTGGCAAGAGGTGATAAAGGTATAAATTTATTAGATGGAGCATGTAAAGAACATGATATTGCATACTCAAAATCAAATGATATAAAAGGAAGACATGTTGCTGATAAATTATTTAATGAAAAAGTTTTAACGAGGTTAAAAGCTAAACCGCAACATTCCGTGAAAAAACGGCTGCAGTTGCAATTAGTAGTGGTATGAAAATTAAAAGAAAACTAGGTATGAGACTCAGGAGAAAAAGAAAGACAGTACAAAAAAATCGTATAGGGCCAGGAATATCGACATCTCGAAGTATTTCAAAAGTTAAAAAAGAAGTTAAGGGAAAACAATTTCAAAGATTAAACCAAAGTATAAAAACTAAACATAATAATAAAGAGTGATGAAATACTACCTACTAAGAAAAGGGTAATACCAATTCCAAAGTCTGGTGGATTTCTTCCACTCATACCATTATTTGCTGGCTTATGGGCTTTACGAGCTCTAGGAGGTGGTGCAGCAGGAATTGCAAAACCTATGAATGATGCAAAAACTGCAAAACAAAAATTGGAAGAAGCAAAAAGCATAATGAAATGATGGAATCTATTGCAATAGGAAAAAAACGAAGTGGCCTTTTTTAAAACCTTATAAAACAGGATATGGATTATTATATTTAAAACTATACTCAAAAAACTACTAAAACCTATACCACTTACAAATACTGATTTAATTAAATATGTTGAACTTTTGAAAACTAACAATTTTCAAGGTATATTTACGAAGGATAAACTATCAGAAGGAATTTAAAAAAATGAAAGTGGTGTTGTTAATCTAGATGATAATTGTGGTAAAGGCAGGAAAAAATTTTGTTTATATGGGCAGCTATGGTAACTTACAACCACCATCCGAATTAACGTCATATTTTTACTGCGATAGAAATAAAAACTCTATAAACTATGAAAATTTATAAAATTATAACCAAACAAATTGTGGTCAGTCAGTCAAATTTCTCTATAATAACACGTAACAACTTATTTAAAGTCACTGTAACTTTACAATATGTCATATAGCTTTGTTATTAGTGGTAATTCTGCTATTCTAACGACAGAACTTGATCCTACTATATAGGTAGCAAAAAATGTTGCATATGTTGTTGGCCTTGTAAACTTTGAAACGTGTAATGCAATCTTTAATATTGATGAGAGTAATAATTTAATGGTTCATGATGAGGATACTGTAACGGTAATATTGTAGTTATGAATTAGAAGACATAAACAAATATTTATGCAATCATTATTCTAAAGATGATATTAGTTTTAACATTAGCTAGCATATATTAATGCTTTACACACCTATCTTAAATCATCAACTCCAATAACGTTTCCTAATTGAATAGTTGGTAAATTACTAGGATTTAAGGATGGTCGATTAGAATCAAATAAAGAACATATATCTGACTAATATGCAGAAATTTTTAAAATAAATTCAATAAACATTTATTGCAGCATTGCCGAAAGTTCATATCTAAATGGTCAACCTGTTCATATAATACATCAATTTTCGTCTCAGTGTAGCACGTAGTTTGAAAATAATAGAATAGCTACAGTTACTGTCAGATCAAGAAAGTGATCTTGTCAATTTTAGAGAATAAACCGTAACGTTAAGACTACATCTTAAAAAAGTGGGGAAATATTATATAACAAGGAAATTATATATAATAAAAAATTACTATTGATTCTGAAAAATATTAATAAGAATGAACATAAATGTTTTCACTTCAGTAATAAAACAAACTCTCAAAGGTTAACACCTTCTAATCGTCATTTTCTTATACGTTTAGGGTTTAAACTGAAAAAATATGGAAATAATGGAATATTTAAACGTTAAAGAAAGTGTTATTATGGATGAACCGATTTTAAGTTGGGAGTATTCTCATTAGACCCTTTTAATCCTACAAAGCTTGGACCAAATGATGAAATCAGAATTACTTTACAACAAACAGGAAAATACCCATTACCTTAAGCAAACTATATTTGGAATTACAAGTTACTAAGGAGGATGAAAAAAACACCATTAACCAACACTGTATTTATCAATAATGCTCCGGCATTTTTATTTAAAGAATTGCGATATATTTTGAATGGTGTTACTATTGATTCTGTTCGAGATGTTGGTATAACTTCGACACATAAAGGATATATATCTTTTAATCAAAATTAAAGTACTAAATTAGAAAATGCTGGTTCGTATCCAAACTCAAAATCAACAGATAAAATTATGACAGATGATACGGGAAATGTGTCTCTGTGTATTTCTTTAAAGGTGTATTCTGGATTCTTTGAGGATTACAATAGAATTATTTTAAATTCACAAGAATTTGTACTAATAAGAAGTAATGATGACAATAATGCATTAGTTTCGACTGCCACTAATGAAAAACCTAGAATTAAAATAACAAAACTTTGTTGGCGTGTGCCACACCTCACTATAGCTATTCCTTAAGAGTTAGCACTTACTAAACTTATTGACAAAAACAGTGATATACTAATTACTTTCCGAAGTTGAGAGTTAGTTGAATATCCAGAATTACTACAAACTACTAGAAATAATTGGCCTACAGAAATGGAGACCCCTCGTCATGTTTTAATTGCTTTACAAACAGATAGACGTGAAAATTTACAATCGGATATGAGTAAATTTGATCGTTGTGAATTAAGAAATATAAATGTATTTTTAAATTCTGAAAGATATCATTGCAATGATCTTCAACTTAACTACAAGACTAATAAGTTTGCTACTCTATACGAAATGATTTCTGAATTTGCACAATATATTATAACTCACCGGTAAAACCAAATTTTTAATCCAAAAGAATTTAAAAATAATGCTCCCATTGTTTACATTAATTGTTCACATCAAAGAGATTTACTGCAAACTGGTCCCGTAACTATGGGAATTGATTTTGAAACAAATGAAAATATTCCTGCTAAAACAACAGCATATTGTATTAAAATATATGACAAAATATTTAGCTATAATCAACTGATAAAAATTGTGAAACAAGTTTAAATTTCACCCCCACTTTTAGCTACAAAATTGTTCATTTTAAAAGACATCCTGAAATTATCTCACTTCTAACCTTAGTTTTGATATTAGATGATAATTTTATATATTTTGGGTCACTTATGACAGAGATTTAGCGTTTCATCAAAGTCTACAGTCTTTTATTCAAAAATTAGACGAATTTGTTGAAGAATACTTTAGAAAAAGATCTGTATTTAAGCCATTTCTAAATTTGAGAATTAACTAACTATCAAAATGATTTTGAGACTCGATAAGAATGTACAAAGATGAAAATAATAAATTTATACTATAAAAGAATTAGCTGCATATGATGGAGATGAAATAAGTCATGTATTTAAACGACCTTTTGCTCTCAATTTACTTTTTTCAAAATTACATGAACAAGCTATTTGGTTAATGAGAAACACCATCACTGCATCAGTTGGAATTTAGGATTCTCACCACTTCATTGTTTCGCCGATATAGTCAAAAAACGTACCAAGAACGTCCTATTTGTTTACGTTAAAGGAAAAGAAAAAACAGATTAAATTAGAAAATATTCATCCAAACCTTGTAACATTAATTTTTTCCTAGATTTTAAGATCATGTTCTGTTACAGTTTTCTTATTATAATTTACATTTTTTTCATTTTTATATCGAGGAGTGTTTACTAATTTTAAGCAGTGTAGTTCACTCGGATTTCTAAGCCGTTTATATTACAGAGTGCATTGCTGGTTTCCGACCGAATTTATTTAATTTGTAATATGCGTCGATTGACTGGACATTTGTTTCCGGGAAGTAGCCATCTTGAAGACGTAATTTTTACGGAATATTTAAGGGTCCGGATAACACGGATCGTGGCTTTTTCCAACCAGAAGCCGCAGATGGCTTTTTCCATCTAGTAGCCAGAGAGGTTTTTTTCCATCATAGAGCCAAGTCGAGTATTAGGGCTTTTCCCAACATGTAGCCGTAGTGGGCTTTTTTTAACATGAAGCCGTAGTAGGCTTTTTTTTTCCAACAAGTAGCCGTCGTAGGCTCTTCTCATCATGTAGCCGTACTGATAGATTAGTGAGGGAGTAGTGTGAAAACGGTTTTAGTGCTCAATTCAAGGCCTAGAAGCTCGCAGGAAAACCGTAAGTCACCCGAATATACCTCCGTAGACCTATTTTCCCGCAGATAAGTGTATTTAACATCGTTTTAAAAACTGATAACTTGTGAAGTGAACCTCACGAATCTTCAATATCGGGTGTAACAAAGTTTTAAAAGTAAAAATCCTGATTTCAGAACTTTTAAGTTAATCATTAATAACCACATATTAGGCTAAGGTCTTTTGTAATAACAACTGCAAAAGTTAGAACTTTTAAGTTAATCTTTAATAAGCCTTTTTTTTCTTGCTTAAGGCTAGTGTTTCACTGTACACCTATCTTACTTTTCAGGACAAAAGGGTTGTACCATATAAAAATTTTCTTAACAACTACATAACCCTTCAGTGTTTTTTCATTTTTTTAGCTGAAGTTAGATCCTTTCTATTTTAAAATGAATGGTGCCCAAAATTAGTACAACCAAAAATTTTAAACAACAGTAGAGACTATTTCCAAAAAGACGTACAAAAGTTATCTCTTACCCATATTACTCTACCAAGAAAAACTGAGCTAGAGTATGTTTAATTTCTATAGTTCTTTTAATATTAGTATTCACTCAATCCATTTTCAGAAATTAAAGGGGGCTGCGAAATTGCGCCTCAGTGTGCGGGCGAAGTGAAAAGTGACACGTCACAAAATGACGCAGTCAACGTGAGGCAATCCTTTTCACACACATTACAACCTGTAATTGAATTTAAGAACAATCAGTTTTAATTCTATCACAACAAAACATACATACCACTCAAAATCACCATGGATGTGTGCCCTAGCTAATGTATATTTTTGTATGATAATTTTTTTATGAATGAATAAAAACACATCAAACTTAGTAATGTTGTTTTATCTATCTACGCTTTGCATTGCATATTTCTAATTAACACAATATTTTCGTGTAACCCTAACAATCGAAACTAACAATTTTTACACGCTTGAGCACTTTTTGTACATAACCAAATATGGTCACATAGTGAAAAGTCTTGACCTTCAGTGTTATCACCGGCAATAGCATAATATTGAGAACATGCTTGAGATATAATAAAGTCTTCAAATATGTATTTCAGTCACTAAGTTCTCCATTTTATCACTAAACACCACACGATATCATTGATTCCGCTTCTTCCACCAGTGTTTGATTTCTCTAAACACGATTAGATCAGTAATATAATCTTTAAAAATTAGAATTTCTTCAAAAAATAGTTCAATTTTACCAATTCGCACACAAAGTTTAAAATATCTTTAGCTTCAAAATATTGTTCACATAATTCTTTTGCATCCAAATTTTTTTGATAAGTCACTCAGTATATTTCTGAAATCAACATGGACGGCTTTCTTGTGCAAAAAGTTGGAATTTAAAGGCTGCCTTCTAGCAAAGGTTATAAAACTCTTCTACTATTTTTTTTCAAATTCACTACACGACATTTTAACTAAATTTGATATTAAAGATATGATAGTACTAAGTAGTGAACTTAAGGAACATGTTGCTTTTATATTTTGAAATGCAAGGTTAACATTAAACTCTGAAAAACAAGAATAGCTTTAATAGGTTATAAAATCAGATTCACTGAAAGGTCAAATTTGTTCTATTTTACAATATTATTGAGAAAGTAGGTTGTGTTTTTGAGATTCTAATTGAATAGTTGTTCTATAACTTGTATTTACTCTTACGTTTATATAATGTCGTTTTAAACTGAAAGAGAAAGTAGGTTATAAAAAAATCAGAGTAGTGGAGTTGCTATTACCCTAATTTGGTTGGTTCATCGCTTTTGGGTTGCTCAATGCCTCATTAATTCACTAGCTAATCTATCCCATTTTTTTTCGGCCATCTCTTTGGAGTTATATGCTCTTATGCTCCTCTACTCGTCTCTTATTAAATAACTACTAGCAAGATTTGTTCATTATAAACAAGTGCTCGTTCGTAGCGAAATAAATATTAAGGTAGTTCACTCGTAAATCCATTTTTCTTAGGAATTGATGAAATTGAAATATGATGTTAATCTAAATGTTTTTCATTTAATTAAAAAAAAAAAGATATTGACCCATTGCGAGGCGAGATATTCATAATTAAAGTGCACATAATTAACATGCAATAGGCCAATGAAGTATAAAAAAGGCAAAGTTTCATGTATATTTTAAGAACTTTTCTTACGATTTTTTTTAAAAAACTAATATTTAGTAAAAAAAAAATAAAATAATTTTGAAATAAAAATATTTTTTTATCGATTTGTTAAAAAAATATAAATATTTAGAGTGATTGTTGTGATCCCGATATTTCGCCGCTATTAGCAAAATATCAGCTGTACTTGAAAATTCCGCTGTTTCTAAATCGAAATACACTAAGCCACAGCCCTCGGATGTAACTGAAACATTATTCAATATATTACTTAACGCTTGGGGATTAATAATGTCACCAGTATGATAAACGTCCATCTGCAGTTCACAATTTGATTGATACTGTACTCCTTCATGTTTTTCTTTATTTTTTCTCGTGGCCCCTTTATTTCTAACGAATAAATTTCTAAATTTTTTCGTTGCAGGCAAATTAGCTCTTGATGCTCTTTGTTTTTTTATTTCATCTTTTCTTGCCATATAAGATCTTGTATGTTTCTCAGGGAGTTTATTGATGAGCTTTCCCTTGCAAATTTGCCTTTATGTCGCAATTAATTATAATCAAAGGGCATTTTTTATTTAAATTATATTTTTTGTTATTTTAAATAGAAGTAATAAATCTAAACAGTAAACATACACAAAGTATAATAAATAACCTATATAAACATCATTCTATAGAACATTCGGTATACGCATTGGCAGCGTTGCCACATTTATTTTCATTAAAAATGTGTGTCTGCATATGAAAGTTTCCATGTATCGAATACAGTCTCCGACAAAAATAACTACTACTTTGCTATTGAGTATTTTAAACTTTTTCTATTTATTATCGGACTATACTTTCGGCTCCGATTGTGACGAGTGAACTACCTTAAGGCCGCTCCCTGATTTATCGGTGCGGTACCGTTTTTCTCGGTGTGGTCGGTACCGATTTGGTAATGAAAACATGCCGAACGCCTATATTTCAATGAAGCCCACCTGACTTGCTCCGCGCCCGCGCAACTCAGGCACACCGGGAAAAACGATACAACACCGAGAAAAACGATACCACACCGACAAATCAGGGAGCAGCTTAAGAGTTAAAAATAAACCGTCTGTCCAAAAAGTTCCCGGGCTGATTTTTTCATGGGCTTTTAGGGTCCGCCATCTCGTAAAAAACAGTAAAAGTTTGAACTCAGATCTGTAAATAACTCATCTGCATTTAACCAGCCAGTTGTGATCAGTCGGTGCTGAGTAGCAGACGTGCGAACTATATGTGTCGTAGTCTTGTATCACAGAAGGCTAATGGAGCAGCGAGCAGTAATCAAATTCCACGTGAAACTGGGTAAAACAGCTACGGAGACATCTGAATTTTTAAAAAACCTTACGGTTATGATTGTTTATCGCGTTTACAAGCGTTTGTGTGTAACGTCATCCAACCTCGTCGATTTGTTTCGTTATTTTATGGGAAGACTGTTTGTAATTTTTAAAACATCGTGGAAACTTTACCTTTCCAATAACGAGTACTTTCTTCTTCTCAGTACCACTCATGGTTGCACGCACAAAAACTGCTGGCCGTTCTCAATAGTTTACCACCCCTACAAGATCCACTTTTAAATTGTAGATGTTGGTTTATGAAATAACTCCGTTTCATCTCCATTGAAGACATCATTCTCATAATATCGCATTCGAATACTAGGCCAAACAGTTTTCAACCATAAGTTTGTGGCACGATTCACCATGCATTTTCCCCGCCTTAATGTTGCACCATGCATTTTTTTCCACCTTAATGTTGTATCGTTGTGGTCGATCCATCCAGTAGTACAAATGATTTTTTCACATGGATTCTTACCGCCCCTCTGTTGATTTCCGTACTGGTACCTGCAGTTGAAAAAAGATTTGCTCAACCCTGTGCTTTCTCTTGCATCATCAAAACATTGACTGGTACATTTGAACTTCTTTGCACCGTAAACCATTTCGATAAAGCCTTGTCGGGTGCTAAAGCTTGTCTGAGCTGTTATAAATTAATATTTATCTTGACGATGCAGCTTCCGAAATTATATCTCTTCTTGCCCATATTGTTGACACTGTCGATCTAGACAATTGCACATTTTTGCAATATCGGCATTCTACTTTTACTTTTTCCGCAAAGGAAAGCGACCTCGTTTTTACACCTGACATTGTTTCCCGATAGTCGCACAGGAATTAAAAATTTCTAATTCAATAAACAAGTTAATAAAAAGCTGTCGGCATTTTTTATTAGTAAATAGCGGGGCAATCACACAGAAAAAAGTATTTTTTGGCGACAGCGGCATTCTCAATAATGGGGTGCCATTATGCTCGCTGTATGTGAGTAAGAGATAAAAACTGCCTTTAAAAATTGATCGTTGTAAGCGAGTGCACGTTTTGAACCCAAATCATATACACGTAATTTCCTATATCGAGAAACGACTTTTAAAATTCCTCGTTATACAAAAGGTGAAATTATGAGCACGTTAAAAGTTTCACTGTATTTGACAAAAATGTTTTTTCTTTTTCTCAATTTCTAATAATTACAATCGTCCTTGTTCCGGTATATAATCTGGTGCTGTTATGAAAAAAAATATATTTTTTTTACGACTGCTATGAAAAGTTAGACGAAATACCGGTCAGGAGAGAAACGTGGTTTAATTATCTTAAATATTCCAATAAATTACTGTCATACTTGGTCTGCCTTACCTTTCCAAGACTAGATCGAAAATCGTATCCATTCTTTCCTCACCTAAGTTGAGAGACAGCTTCTTTAAAACTTTCATTCTTAGGGAATAAGACAAACTGGGCAAAACTTTCTGAACTATATCTTCTTCATTAACATCTTTGAAAGCTTCTTTGAAAAACCACTTTTGTTTTAATATTTTGCTAGTTTTCACCCCGGACCCTAAAAAATTATATGTAATGTGTTTGAAGGATATATTTAAATTTTTTGGTTCTTGCTATTTTTTTTATATCTTGCATAGTTGAGTTCCATTTTGCAAAATATGACTTTAAAAAATCTGTCAAGGTAGTTCACTCGTAAATCCACTTTTCTTAAGAATTTGATGAAATTGAAATATGATGTAATCTAATTTTTTTTCATTTAATTTAAAAAAAAAAAAACGACCTATTGCGAAGCGAATTATTCATAATTAAAGTGCATATAATTAACATGCATTAGATCAATGAAGTATAAAAAAGGCAGTTTCGTGTATATCTTAAGAACTTTTCTTACGAATTTTTTATATTAAGTAAAAAAAAATTAGAAAAATTTTGAAATATTTTTTTTTTACCGATTTGTTAAAAAGATATAAATATTTAAAGGCATATTTGTTTAAAAGAATAACCGCGTAGTGAGGGACAAATATCACAATTTGACAACGCTGTATGTTGTCATTTTTTACGCGCCAACATTCAAACAGCATTTAAAATCGTTAACTTTTAAACAGAAATTCATTTGTAGGTTAAATAATTTACTGAATAAACACAATATATTTATTAACTTTATCTGTAATCATCAAATAGAAATATTAAATGTATTAATTAAAAATTTGAATTTGTATGTTGATATTTATTATTTTTTGCTTTAGTATTTAAAAGATTTATATTTAACAAAAATATGTTTATAGGTTCAATAATTTTTCGATATTTTAAGTTAATATTATATTTACTTATCAACCCTGTTACATTTGATTGATACTGAATTGATAACAATATTAAGTATATATTTAAAAAAATGGTTTTATAAATCTTCTCAGTAAATCTAAATAAATAATTAATCGTATTAGTGACAAAAAATAAAGTACTATAAAAACTATTTGTAAACTAATTAATTACTTTATTTACTACTCGCGTATCTTTGGTTACACGTGGTTTGCCATTGTCTTTTCGACTAGATAATAATTTTTAGGTCATAGAAGTTATGCATTTAGATGCAATTGTTTTAATCATAAGATCTGAAATAACATTTTTTAAGGGCATTAAAGGCAATATTAGTTTTTCCATGACGCACTAATTATACGATACGTAATTTATAATTACAAAACTCATTTGCCAAATTCTCAAGGATTTTAACTTCATATATCGCCTCATGGAATTTTCTTTTTGGCGCTATTTGCAATAAATCATGCGCTAACTTTCCGAGCCTAAACATTTTTGAGCATTTTCGGTCAGGAAAGCATTTTTTAAACAAACTTACTGGGTCCGAAAAACCAGCAATATTTTAAAAATCCTCGATCATTACAAAATTAATTATACCTTGAATTAACTGGGACGAATCAAAAGGTGCACTATGGGCAACAAGTACGCAAGGTTTTGGAGAAAAATTTAGGCGTAGGCCTAATTTAAACATTGAATATTTTTATCCCGATATTTTGCCGCTATTTGCAAAATATCAGCTGTATGATAAACGTCCATCTGCAGTCCACAATTTGATTGACACTGTACCCCTTCATGTTTTTCAATATTTTTTCTCGTGGCCTCTTTATTTCTAACCAATAAGTTTCTAAGTTTTTTCGTTGCAGGCAAATTAGCTCTTGATGCTCTTTATTTTCTTATTTCATCTTTTCTTGCCATATAAGATTTTGTATGTTTCCCAGAGGGTTTATTGGTGAGCTTTCCTTTGCAAATTTGCCTTTATGTCGCAACTAATTATAATCAAAAGGCATCTTTTATTTAAATTATATTTTTTTTTATTTTAAATAGAATTAATACAGTCTAAACAGTAAACAAACACGAAGTATAATAAATAACCTATATAAACGTCATCCTATAGAGCATTCGGTATACGCGTTGGCAGCGTTACCACATTTATTTTCATTAAAAGTGTGTGTCTGCATATGAAAGTTTCCATGTATCGAATACAGTCTCCAACAAAAATAAAATACTCTGCCATTGAGTATTTTAAACTTTTTGTATCTATTATCGGACTATACTTTTGACTCCGATTGTCACGAGTGAACTACCTTAAGTAAACACGTAGTTCTGAAATAGGTATTGAATTTAATAACCGCCACTAAAGAATAACGATCACTACAAGTCGATATTTTAAATGACTCTGTAGGTACTCTGTAACACCAAAATTATTTATTCAACGTAATCTCGTTGCAACTTTAAATACTAAAAGCAACGGTTATAAAGTAACTCTAGACCTTTCAAAATTTTGGTGGTTTGCAAACTACTCTTCGATAACATTTATTACTTCTTTATATGAATGAAATGTATGTCATTTTAAATATATTTTTTTCAGTTTTAAAACTAGGTAATAGTCTGAGAAAGCTAGATTAGGGGAATATGGGGAATAATACATTAATTCAAAGCTTAATTCGCATATTTTCTGCAAAATTAATAGCGATTTGTGAGCAGGCGTGTTGTCTTGCATAACAGAATCCCTTTAGACACTTTTTCTCGGCGTTTTTCCACAATTTCTTGTCGAAGATTAGTTAACAAAGAAGAATCATATTCTCCAGTCTTTGTTTCGCCATGTTCCTCGTAATCGGTAAAAAAGAAACGCAATAAGAACTTTTCCTGCCGATTTCTGTAAGCGAAACTTCTTGGGACTAGGTGAGCCTGCATGTTGCCACTCCTTCGACTTTTCCTTTGTCTCGGGATCATAAGGATAAACCCACGTTTCATCCACTATGTCAATTTTTCTTCTTTCGAAATCTGAAAACAGTGGAATAGGAAGGATATTGTTCCTTCAATGTATTAAGCACGTCGTCGTAAATTTCTTTAGTGGACAGTCTTTGCAAAAAGAGGTACTTTATCACTCACCAGTATTCGATTTTACTAAATTGACAATTTTTGCACAATAAAATCTTACTCCCCAAATCTTGTGTACTATTAACTCACTACTACCATTTATTTTTCGACAATGAGAAGTGGTCTAGGCTAACCACTTATCACACTAACACACGTGCTGCAGGGAAATCTCTAAAGTGCTACAGGAGCAACGTGTGTGCGGAGAAAGTTATTCATGTTGTTCTTGAATCGCTGTAAATTGTACTCGGTGAAAAACACAGTCCTGGCAAATTATTCCAAAGAGATGATATTCTCCATATAAAAGTGCTGTACGAGGAGTAACAAGCTGAAGTTCATACGGATGTAAAGCATTAGCGCGACGTGTATTTCTAACATGCACCGCTCTGAGGGGAATTAAGTGGGCTACATCATTTGAACACTTTCCATGAAAATACTTGTAGAATAGACTCAAGTCGCTAACCGTTTTTCGATGTTCCAACGAATCAAGGCCGCCGGTCAGTTTAGGGTCTCCAATAAGACGAACAGCTCTGAATAGAATCCAACAAATGCAGTGTATGTTTGGGAGCGGAGCCTGAAACATGGAAGCAGTATTCCATAGTTGGTTGAATTTGAGCTTTATAAAGAATTAACAGTTGTTGTGCAGTGTAAAGCTTTCTGGTTCGAAATAATATCCCCAACTTTTGAGAAGCTCTCCTCGCTATGCCTGCAACATGTTCATGCCAGGACATATTTGCTCCCAAATTAACGCCCAACAAATTGAGTAACGATGTTAGAGGAATGGAGTGCCCCGACATAACTATGTCGGGTTAAGCAACGTTAACTTTTTTAGAAAAAATTACCGCCTGGATTTTTGTAGCCTTAAATTCCACTTGGTTATCGTCACCCCAAGATAGTAGTTCTTCCAGGTCTTTGTTAAAATTGAATGACTTCCTGCTGTCCACGGATATTCGTCTAGCGTTCAAAGTGAATGAAGAGATAAGTGTATTGTCATCTGCAAACCTGTAGATTGGATTCCAGGTCTTTTCCAGCAGAACGTTAATGTAAATGAGAAAGAGAGTAGGAGACAGTATGGAGCCTTAGGACACACCGGCGTTGATAGTGAAGGTGTTAGAAAGAATCCGTCGACTGCCACTCATAAAGAACGCTCTCTGAGGAAAGATGAGAGCTACTAACAGAACTTTCCAGACATACCAGAAGAGCGTAGCTTAGCCAACAATCTATCGTGCCAAACACGGTCGAATGGCTTGGATATGTCAAGAGCTACCGCTCGAGAGGTATCGGCTGAACTATGGCACGTTTCCAGCAAGAAGGAAATATTCCCTTTTTTGTAGCATAGGCCAAAAAATCTACAGAAAAGTGGTATAAGTTCCCTCGCACAGTTCTTGAGAACTATGGCAGGTATTCCGTCAGCGCCAGAAGCTTTTTTGGTGTCTAGATTCATTAAAATACTTTTTATGATACAATGTCTGAAGACAATATAGGGCATCCTTGACTGCACTTCGGGAATAGTAGATGGTGTTTTTCCTTAGAAATCGACAGTAGAATGTGAAGCAAAGAGTTCAGCCAACAAGTTCGTTTTCTCAACAGGTTTTGCTGCAATATAATTATCTGACCGTATGAATGGTGGTATGGTGGATTTGGTGAAATTTTGACTAACTGCTTTAGCGACTGACCAAAAGGACCTGGATTTGCTGGGACAAGCGAGAAGTTTGTTTCTAATTCGTTGATTGTGTGCCTCCTTGGTTTCGTCGATAATTTCTTTCCATCTGTTCAGGGCATGAATAAAGGTGTTACGATATATGGCGTTAGGATTTTCACGCCATTGTCAGTAGGCAAGATGTTTAGACGCAACAGCTTCTTTGCATTTTTGGTCAAACCAAGGCTTGCCGTTGGAAGGGCATTGCTTCGAAAGAGGGATGTAACCTTACATATCAGCCAAAATGACATCGGAGACCTTCTTAGCGCAGTCAGATGGGTCGTCGGATCGAAAACAAAGGGAAAGTTCGAAAATATTGCATGAGATCTTCACATTTAGCAGATTTGTAGTGCCAAATCTTGCGCGGTTTAGGCGCCTCTCTGTCAGCGATTGGTAGGAGACTCGGTGTCGAAAGCAGTTTATGGTCGGAAGAACTTTAAAGATTGTTCATTAACTGAACCAAAACCCTCGAAAAATCATCATAATACTATTAAAACTATTCTTTATCAACCCCCCATCCCTTTCAACCCACTTCCCCTGAAGGGATATTGGTCAAAAGCTGTAGCTTCCATTGTTACTTCAAGCAGTACGAGTATTTATGTACCAACTTTGAAATTGATATCCCTTATCATTGGAGGGTTACCGGGCTAATATATCGATGGTAAATGGGAAGTTAAGATTTTCATGACCTAGGGACCCTAAGCATAAAGAAAATCAAAATTTCAGAGGTTGTTTTTTTCAAAAAAGGACTTCCCTTTAGCAATGTATATATACATATATATATATATATATATATATATATATATATATATATATATATATATATATATATATATATACAGTAGAACCCTGATTAACCGAGTCGCGATTATCCGAGCTCCGGATTAACCGAGCCAATCTAAGAACCTGATTATCCGGTGTACGCGTGTCTATGCTGCGTATTAACCGAGCTTCTAAAATATGTATGTACATATTTCCATTTAAAATCGTCGGTGCCTTCGGGGAATCCCCTTGGCCCGTGTGAGGCGTTCCACTATTTATGTTTTTGGACTCTTTCAGCATGTAAATATGCGTGAGTATACTCACATAATTTATTTGGTTGGAATTCTGGTAGTTAAGTGAAATTAATACGAACTGCTTTGTTTGAATTTTTGTTTGTCGTATTATAATGGAGCAAAACAAGCGTAAAAGAATCGTCGTTCCTATTGAAGAAAAATTAAAAGCCATCAGAACAATTGAAGCAGGAGAGACAATTAAAGTTGTTGCACGAGATTATGGAGTAGGTGAGGTAACAGTTGGAGATTGGAAAAGAAACCGCACAAAAATAGAAGAGTGGTGTATAAATCAAGCCTCCTCGTCCGCAGGAAGAAAATCAATGCAACCGGCGACTATGAAAAGGTTAACGAAGCTTTATTCATGTGGTTTAACCAACAGAGATCAAAAGGTGTGCCTCTGTCAGGTCCAATTTTACAACAGAAAGCAATAATGATTAGTAGGCAATTCCCAGAGATAGATCAGTTTACCGCCAGTTCTGAATGGCTTGACCGCTGGAAAAAACGGTACGGTGTACGACAACTGACTGTATGTGGTGAAAAACTTTCTGCTGATGTGTCATCAATTGAGAAGTTTAAGCAAAACTTTAAAAAGCAAATCGAAGATTGTGGATACACATGTGATCAAATTTACAACTGTGACGAAACTTGTCTGAATTATAAAATGCTTCCATCAAAAACATTGGCATCTCGACAGGAAAAATCAGGTCCTGGGCACAAACGAAGTAAGGAAAGATTAACTATAATGGTATGTTCCAATGCATCTGGCAAGCACAAAATCCCACTGATGGTAATTGGCAAGTCTGCACGTCCAAGAGCTTTAAAAGACATCTCACCTAAAGCCCTACCAGTCTATTACAAAAGTCAGAAGAGCGCATGGATGGATGCGACCTTATTTACTAACTGGTTTGAAGAAGAGTTCGTGCCATCTGTGAACAGAAACCGTCTTCCTATTAAAGCAATTTTATTAACGGATAATGCCCCCTCTCACCCTGGAGAAGGACTTCATGTAGGCCAAATTGTTGTAAAATTTTTTCCTCCAAATGTAACCAGCATAATGAAACCAATGGATCAAGGCATCCTCGAAAACATTAAAAAAAATTATAGGCGTTTATATCTTGAACATCTGTTAGAATACACAGAAAAGGGGG
>CM032451.1:91730833-91834245 GCA_019049505.1 Pachyrhynchus sulphureomaculatus
GACCACTGTTATTTATTATTTAAGTCGATGACCTATCAACCATATCATGACAAAATTAATTTAATTTGCTGAAGGCTAATGGAATTCGAGAAAAGTGTTGACAAAGCATTTACAGAATTTAGATTATGGTGTGACATTAACAACCTGATCCTAAACTTTAGTAAAGGAGACCTTTTAGTTCAGGTCCTGACACCCGGTCAACTAATTTAAATTATGGTACTTATTTGTTTATGGACATAGCACACGTACTGCGGCGAAATGCCTGAAGCGCTACAGGAGCGATGCGTGTGCAGAAAAAGCGATTCACGTTTGCTCTTGAATCACTGTAAATTATACTTGGTGTTTCTTTTAATAATATGCTTGTTAATTAAATCACGTTCGCTAATGTAAACATTTCAATAATGGGAACACCCTTGGTTTAAATTAGTTCACGTTATCGAGCATCAAAATATGATATGTAAATACACCAAATTGAGTAAAATTTTGAAATCGCGCTCGCTTATTTTCTTTATTTACTTCTAATTTCAGACTAATTTATTTGTCCGTAAGTGTAATATTAAAGTTGCAGGGAATAAATAAAGTGGTATCTTAATATTAAAGTTAGATTTTGAAAGGTAGTATCTTACATATTGTGTGTCAAGTGCAAAACATTTCAATATTTTTAACTTACTTTCGTGTGTCCACGAATTATACTTTCTGTATTAAGTACCGCTTATATTTATTGTGTTTTTGATGTAGAGCGACAACAGTGAAGTTTTTTTTGGTTTATTACCTTTTCATTTATAAGCAGGTAAGTACTTACTTTTTAACATTATAGGAAGATATTATTTGGTACTTTATGTCACTTTTTTTTAAGTATATTTTTTTATTCCATTTAAATATCTTTTTTTTAGTTAAGAATGGTACGTGAGGTACGTAAACATGTTTTAATTTTATGAAGTAAAAGGGTCAGTAGTTTGTTGAAAATGATAAGTACTACCAAAATATAAAAACACTAGCCGTGCCCACGATTCCGCTCGCGTAGACTTGATTTACTATAATTGTCACTGCTTATTCCTTATGCTACCTAACTTAACAAAATATATACTAAAACCTGGCGAGAGAAAATATGTATGAATTAAAAAAAAAAAACGATAATAGGTGTGATAATTATAGATATAAAAGATATGTGAATATGAAAATAGCGCAGAGAGACAAGATATTTAATTTAATATGCACGAAGTTATATATCATATATATATATATATATATATATATATATATATATATATATATATATATATATATATATATAGGGTATTTAGGGTAGCCGGTATTTCGTAAAAAAGTACCCTTTACATTGTACCAGGTAAAAAAAAGTACCGATTTCGTCACGTAGTTGCCAATATATCCACCTACACTATTCTTTATGTATTTATTATGTTCAATTAATTTATTAATTAAAAAAATATTCATGTTCAATTCAATATTCATAAACGACAAAATGTGTACTTATATTTCATATACCTATTTAATAAAATATTGCATGCACGACGTACAAATTTTGCTTGCATTCCTAATTGTGCGCGCTCCGTTTGTATTTATCATCCAGTTTAGTTTCGGATATAAGCATGCATGTATAATTTATAATTGTATACGCGCACCCAATCTTGTATTGACACCAAATGTACCGAAATCGAACGCCACCGATGAAGACGAGATATATTTCGTGGAGACAAGTAAGTATCTACCGCTACCGGTATGACATTGGTAGTTTTAGTTCGGTTGGCCGCAGACTCAGTTAACAGCCATCAGTATGTAGATATCTGGTACCGGCTACATTTATTGTCGACTACCCGGTACTTCGAAACTGGACGAGTAACGAGTACTTTGTATCCGGTAGTTACAATATTGACATCTCTATTACATATATATATATATATATATATATATATATATATATATATATATATATATATATGTATATATACATATACATATATATATATATATATATATATATATATATATATATATATATATATATATACATATATATATACATATATATACATATATATATATATATATATATATATATATATATATATATATATATATATATATATTAGAGATATTATAACTGCCGGATACAAAGTACTCGTTACTCGTCTGGGTTCGAAGTACCGGGTAGTCGACAATAAATGTAGCCGGTATCAGATATCTACATATTGATGGCTGTTAACTGAGTTTGCGGCCAACAGAACTAAAACTATATATATATATATATATATATATATATATATATATATATATATATATATATATATATATATATTTGGAGTTAGTTAATTACTGTTAGAGAAATAACTTTTTAACTACAAAACTGATTTAAATGATTTTTCCGCTGTGACCCAAATTGAAAAATAACTAAATTTAATCTACAGAGTAGTTGTACACCCAATGAATAATTAGGTCGATTTTAAATATGAAATACCAAAAGACATGGAAGGGAACCCTTATGAGGCATGGGATTCTGTTTTTGTTCTAGTTGGCAGACAAAGTCTTCAAAAATGGACTATACGAATCACACATTAAAATACAAAAACATTAAATATTTTTTTCAAAAACAAAGTTATGTATTCTTTACACGTTGTCTGGCAAAAGTCAATCTCTGTTAAAGTAGACAGGAGAAACAACCACATAAATATTCTCCGACAATGACATGCATTCCCTATAAAACCAATCTCTTTGATCGAAAATACTGCAATATATATTTTTTTCTAACTACAGTTTTATGTAGACACAGACTACAGAACGGGAATATTTCCTTTCTGTTGAAAATGCGCTATGGTTCAGCTCATACCCAAAAAAGGTTAGAAGGCCCTGCCAAAAAACTACCGACCTACTGCCGTACTGTCGTCAATAATATCGAAAGTTATAGAAAAAACTATCAATCAGCATCTTTTAAAATATCTAGATGTATTTAACATTATTAGCGATCATTAATATGGCTTTCATAAACAAAAATCAACCAGAGATCTAACAGTTAGAAGATTTAACTTATGTAACACATGTTTGGAACAACGCAACTGAATATTTTGCGGAATCTCAAGTGGTTACATTTGATATATCCAAGGCACTCAACTGTGTTTGGCAAGTCGAATTGTTGGCTAAGTTACATTCTTATAGTATGTCTGAAAGGTTTTGTTTATGACTCTCGGATTTCCTCAGTGAGCGTTCTTTACGAGCGGCGGTCGACGAATTTCTTTCTAAGACCTTCACTATCAACGCCGGTGTACCTTAAGGCCCTATACTGTCTCCTACTCTCTTTCACATTTACATTAACGATCGGTTGGAAAGGCCTTGAAATTCAATCTACAGCTCTTCCAAAGACAGTATTTCTTTATTAACTTTGAACGCTCAAACATCGGCAACTCGTGTAAATATCCGCAGATATTAGGAAGTCGTTCAACTTCATAAAAACATGGAAGAAATTCTATCTCCATTCCTCTAGCATCGTCACTCAAGTTGCTGGGCGTTTACTTGGGAGCAAATATGTCTTGGCATGAACATTTCACATGCATAGCAAACAGAACTTCTCAAAATGGGGGAATAGTATTTCAAACTACAAAGCTTTACGCTCCACAACAACTGTTAATTCTGTACCAAGTTCAAATTCGAGCAACAATGGAATACTACTCCCATGTTTGCTCCGAAACATACACTGCATTTCTTAGATTCTATTTAGAAAATATTTTTGCCCCATTGGAGAGCCAGAACTCACCAGAAACCTTGCTACCTTGGAAATATCGAAGGACGTAACGTACAAGTATTTTCATGGAAAGTGTTTGATGGATGAAACCTGCTTAATTCCTTCCAGAGCAGTGAATGCTATTAATACACGTCAGGCTAATACATCACATTCGTCTGAGGTTCAGCTTTTTACTCCTCATACAACACTTTTCAAGCAGTCTTTTATATGGAGAAGATCATCCCTTTGGAATGATTTCTCCAGGACTGTTTTTCTCACTGAGTATAACTTACAGCGATTCAAGACCAAAGTCAAACGCTTTTTCCGCACATGTATCCCTTCTGTAGCGTTTTATACAAAATTACCTCTCTGAACATGTAACGTTAAATGAGAGAGCAAAGAAAGATTTTTATTTTAACAATCTGTGACCAACGAGACAAGTGTATTGTTATAAAAGAGGATGATAGACAGAGGTAAAAAGTTTGTTTAATAATAGTTGGTGGTAAACTCAATTAAAACCCCTAGAGAAATCCATATATAATGAGTCGACCGAAAAAAAAACCAAGCTCCCCAATAGTTTTGTCATAAAAAAGATTACAGACTAACCACTGCTAAATTTATGTCACTGATGAATGATAACATTTTTCAGTTTAAATGTAAAATGAGACTTGAACACCATGGGAATTTGTAAAATGAGAGAAATGGGCGGGAGTTATTGACATCACCCCTACTACCATTGTTCCTAAAAATAGGTGACACAAAAGATACGTAGATTTCTGGAAATAAACCACTCGAAAGGGATTTATTAAACAAGAATCCTAATGGTCTTGAAAGAGTCTACCACCCTGGTTCTTAAAGATAGGAGGGACATCACTGTACATATATATAAGGTGATAAATGTAACAGGCTAAAAAATCGTCAACGAGTAGGATCAACTGAAAAAAGTTGTCAGAAAAACAAAATTCTGAGATTAACACTTGTATAAACTTTACACGCTATCATGTAGATACTATTAAATAACTATTTTTAAAAATTGTATTTACAACTTACCACAAATTTTGCACCAAATTATAGATCTAACCAATAAAACCATTCGATTTATATGTGTTTTATGCTTACAACATTGCGCAATAATATTTATTATCATTCATAGTTGCATGGGAATTCCTGGAAATTATTAAAACTCAAGTGGGCTATATTGACCATTATTTTTTCGATTATATCCACATTGATATGTATATGAAAAATGCCGTCATAAAAATCATTCTGTGAACAGTTGAGGGATGGGGGGGGGTAGTTGTTTAGGGCGTAGTCAGAATTCCTGCCTATTTGGAATAGTTTATCCGAATGCCCTAGAACTGTATCACGGAACTGGATTTTTCGATTTAAGCCAACTACATATTTTAAAAATTTAAAGGAGTTATTCAACCGAGGCTGGTTTGTCAAAAAGTAAATTTTTGTTTAGGGAAACATTAACAGAATTGAGAATGTGGTAAACATTTTTTCATTAACTACATTTACTACTTTAAATAGTTAATAAAAAGTCTATTCTAAATAAAATTTGTCATAAAAAACAAGTATTATAAAACTGCAAAATGTAGTAAATATAGCAAATATGTGGTCAAAACAGCATATAATAAATAACCGCATCTGTTGCAATAGCTCAAGAAATGTTACAATCCGAGCCTAACGTCACAATAACGTTTAATGGTATTAAACAATTTGGAGGTATTGTTGATCGAGTTTATGTGTTTTTTAAGGGTTCAATTGCAATGAAGCTATCAGCTATTGCACTAATGGCATGAACGAGAGCGCGTCCTAATTTTGATAGAATATCTAGTATATAGAAAAGAAGGCCATTTACAATTTGTTAGTTGCAAACTTCAAATAACTTCACATTAGTGTGAACTTGCCCTTAGATCATATAGAGAGAAATAGGTAAACTCAGACATAGAGGATGGACTGAGCATGAACTTCATAAAATTGACCACTCTCTAGAAAGAGACAAAGCGATTGTGCAGCCAATACCTGTCTCTTTTCCGTAGGCCTGTAATAAACAAGGCGTAGTACCCCGAAACGGAATTCAAGGTGAGAAAAGCCCCATACCTGGTTTTAGTTCAAATAGAGCACTTAGAAATATTATTTTTAAGAGCGCCGCACAGTGGAGCCATTTGCCGGATTCGCGGCAAAAATTATATTACTTCTTAAATATGCAATGAATGATCACATAAACTATTTTTGTGGCATTATAATAATTAAAAATAATATATTTGTGTAAAATTCACATAATACGAACCCATATATTTAACCTTTCCAGTCACGCAATTCGGGGAACAGACGGATCTTCACATCATGCATGTTATTATGGGTTTTTAGGGTCGCTAAATTCAAATACGCTGTCAGATTTCAAAAATTCAAAATGGCGGATTTAATATGGCGATGGAATTTTCGAAAATTGACATGTATGCTTTCAAATTTAGAAAATGTAAAGGTTTCAAAAGGTATAAATTATAGAAATATCATAATTAATTAAAATAATCAAAATTAAATCTATGTACATGAATGTGTTCAAATTTGGGATATAAGTTTTTGAACGCACTAATTACAAAAAAATATTAATAAAAAAATTTATATCGATCGTCAAAGGGAAAAAAACGCGCCTGGATTCGAAATAGCATTTCTAATAGGAAGCGCGCGAAGCGATGCGATGAAGGGAATAGGCGGAGCCAACTAAATCTATCGAAATGTGATTTTTAATTGTTTAATAATGCTGCAAAGTTGCAAATGTAAGAGGACTATCAACGTCAAATTGTTTTAACCCTAAAGCTTCAACGCGCTCGAAATGATAACCGTTCGTTATAACCAAACGCATAATATTTGTGAGTCGGTCACTGAAACGATTACGATAGTAACAAAACAGATACGCAATTCCTTAGATGGAAAGAACAATCGAAAGATTGCATAATAATCATTTGTTTCATGCCTAGACGACATATGTTCGTAAAGACATTATATAGTTCGGCGATAATTCAAATATGTTACGAGAGTAGTCTGAAAAGTTTTGAGTTTCAACATAAAGATGGTGTTATTCGTCAAAACCATTATTTTCAGACAACTCTCGTATATTGATTGTGAATTAAGACATTTATATACACGCCTTCCGCATATGAATGACTCTTTCTCAGGGCTTAATATATACGCTACACAGCTAGAGTTCATAAAAAAAACTAGTGCACTATATCTATCCTTATATAATTTAATTTCTCTATATTTCAAGTTATATTTAGCATTTAGAATATTTAACTGTCTCTCCTAAAAGGAAATTGTATAAAACAGGCAATTTTTCGTCTACTGACAGAACTTTAACCTTTCGCAGTGTGGCGAAAATGAGATTATATATCCCTTTTTTCACCTAGTCAAATTGTACGTTTGTGGATATATGATTTAATTGTACTCGTAATCGCACTTGATTGCACTTAAAACCATTTGGATATGATAAATAACAATGTAATCTTCTAATAAAAATTAATTTTAGATTGTAGGAAAGTGTAGATATAAATAGTTACGCCTAAATAAAGATACAACTTTATGAAGATTTTTGGTTCTGTGACATTATTTAATTTGGCAAGTAAATATTTGCATCAGAAACGAAACCAATACGTGCTAATGCAGCTATTATATCAAATTTTGAATTAATAAATGTATATAGCATAGTGTTCTTAAAAAATTGTGGGCAGCATATGAAATAAAAACGTAAGAATGTAATGTGTTATGAGAGGTAATTTATTTGAGTGATCTATATAAGGAATATACTCTATTCAGATAGGTAAACACTTGATTCTTTGAATTTAGACATTTTCTCTTCAAATTTTTGTGTTTATTATCCTTCTCCACATACTTTTATAAAATCGACATTTCGCCGCCTCGGCTCCACTGTGCCCCGTAGCTTAGCGGCATTCTAAAAAGAGACAGCTACTGGCCATTCGTTCGCTTTGTCTCTCTCACACTTTTGCGTCCATATTTACTTCACAGCGGTATACGGAACACTCAGTCCATCCTCTATATCTATGAGTAAACTCCTACAACCGGTAAATATAAAGAATATATAAGGACTGGTACAGAAAAATATTTTATTCCCAAAATTTTGCGATGGTGGCACTGCAGACATCTCGTAGAATTTTTTTTTTGAGTAACAATCCTATCGCCGATTGCTAACCTATTTTGTGCATACATCATTTTATGTATTTGTATAGGGACTTTTTAAAAACAAAAACGGAAAGTAATTTTACCAAAATCAACAGAAGTTTTCAAGAACATAGTCAGTTTAATGCTTAATAACTCAGTTAAAAAAAGCTGAGACTTAATCCTGTTAGTGCTGGTACAAGCAGAAACAATGAATTCTCCAAAGATGTCATAAATATATAAAATTTAACATATATTCATGTGAGTTTATGTATACATTCTTGGCTATAGCTCATGAAAGAAGAATCCAATTCTCCTGCAGTTTTTTGTTTATATGTCATTTCACAAGATTTTGGTTCTATATTTTATTAACACCTATTCAGAAAGATTGAACATATGGAAAAAGTAATATGCAGTGATTTCATACTATTAAAGTAGTGACGATTTTTAACTCTGTTCAGTAAAATATTATCAGGTGTCTTTGTACTTATATATGGGACACATATTTGCCCTAATTAACAGTACTTTTATACATAATAGTGGTTACGTGTAGTCTAATAGTGAATAAAAAATTAAAGTACCTATTAGTTAAATGGCAAATTATGTTTTAACTTGAAAATATAATTTGTTTGTTATGGAATTTTCAAGCACCACAGGAATTATTAAAAAAGAACTTATAGAAAACACATAAGTGTTCTTTCTGTTGGAATGAGTGAAATTGCACTTTTTGGTCTATGTAACATACCTGTTTCTTTTAGGTCCTTTTAGTTAAATTGGTATTTCTATGAGAAATTAAACCTAATTGTTTGTTTTTTAGTGAAGCGAAGCAATGACACGTTTTATGAACAGTATGACTTAATAAAATCTGAAGAGGTGGGCATAAACAATGAAGATGACCAAGAAAGGTAAGTGCATTAAGAGCTATAAGGAGTTTTTACATAAGATTAGTATGGTAATTGGGAACAATATTGTGCTTGGTTCACTTACCATTGATACACTTGTTAGAAGAATGTAACATCCAGTAATGATACTTTAATACAACTCATTTTTTTCTCTCACCTCTGTCACACCATCTTTATAACTCATAATTTAAAAAAAAATATCATCTACTAACACATCATATTTTAGTTACGATGTAGATTATATAGAGCTTCGGTATTGTTCCGTGAATAATTAAATTTGATATACTTCTAGTAATATGGTAAAAGTAAATTTGATGTACTTCTCTCTTTCTCTCAATCATTTCATCCCAATAGGAGTATCGGTGACACTATGCAGTTGCTGCCTTAACAGTCAATCTCCAGGCATTTCGATCCTGCACGACTTGACTTGACTTGTGCATACCCATCCCAAGGAGAGATTTTACTTGGTCTTGATCTTTTACATTCTACCTTCCCTGTTACTACAAGCTTTTTCATGGCATCCACTTGAATAATTAAATTTGATATACTTCTAGTATGGTATGTGGTGTGGTATGTTAAAAATATTTCTTGTGTTATTTTATGTTTAATAGAACCGGTCAAGTGCAAGTTGAACTTGCACAATTAGTGTTCCATACATTGATTGCTTTTAAAATAAAAAAAAATTGTTACGATGGTATAAAATGATTAGTGACTTCACAAAACACACCCCAAAGGAGTTTTCAACAAAGTTTATTTCCAATCTTTACTGAATACTTGATTGATGAACTTGAAATTTTTGTTTTTTTTATATAACAAATAAATTATTAAAAAATGCACTTGTGATAATTTTCATTCAATTTACACCCTGTGGAGAATATTCCAGAATTTTTTCAAAATTTTTGATCAGTACTTTTCGAGATAAGGTGGGGGGACAGCGATTTTTTAAAAATAATACAAAGAAAAGTGAGCTCAAGTATTACATTATATATACACACTCGATGACCTAGTAAAAAAAATTTTTTTCACTTCCGATTTCACCCCTCAAAACTAACCCCTTAAGTCAAAATTTAACTTTCAAAATTACACAGCTCTGATGAGGCCATCAATTCCTATATTATTACCAAATTTCAACTTTCTATGACAAATAGTTTCGGAGAAAATCTGTCGTGACAGACAGACAGAGGGACAGACAGACAGACACCGAAGTCATCTTATAAGTGTTCCGTATGGAACACTAATACCATGTGTGTCATAAAAGCCTTTAAATTGACATTTCATACATGAACAAGGTCCATAATTTTTTTATATACACATTATTTCTGAAAGATGCATAAAAATAAAAAAGTTGGACTAATTTAATATAAAGTGTCCTCTAAATTTAGGCTAGGTCATGAAATGCATGAGGTCCACGTAAACAAAGCAGAAACAATGAATTCTTCAAAAAATATTGATAACAGGGATATTCAGTAATGTCCACCTATAACGGAAATCAATAATAAGTCTAATGCTACAAGGATATATATTACTCTTAAAATCACTTAAAAATAATCTTTTGCTGACATAAGGGCTAAATAAATTATTTAGCAAACTATAAAATGCACCCTGCTAGAAGTTATCGTATAACTTTGTATGGTATGGTGGTCTACTACAGTGTACTTGGATTCAAAGTCACGAGTGTGTTAAAGTTTGATGGACTTCTATGTTTAATTGAAATTGAAACAGAAACATTTCAGTGCACAACAGATATTCACATATTTATCTGGGACCATAGCCTATTTTATTTTGTGGACAGAATTAAATTATCTACTGAGTAAAGGCCCTGTTTTATTGTAGTGATGATAAAATTTCTATCAAAAGGATACTTTAGTTTTTACTATGAATTTCTTTAAAATTATGGGTTTGTGATAGGAATTATAAGTATACAGATAAATTGTTACTGTCATTGCCTTACAGTTATTATATTATATACGTCTGTATTTTATTTTGTTTTTAAATGTTGTCATACTATATCTAAACAGATCTAAATCACTAAAATTTGCAATATAATTACTTAACAGTCTATTAGAAAAACTTTGTGTTCCGTATGTAGTAGGATGAAAAGTAATATGAAACAGTTGTTGAGATCTAGTGGTCCTGTTTGGAATCCGAAAATCAACATGGGACGGCAAAGTATGACAGTTTATCTGACCGTTAAGTAATTTGTACAAAAATAAAACTAAAGCATTGCGTCTTCGTGTTTCAAGTGTTTCTATACCTACTAATTGAATACGAGTCAAGTACGGTACATTGCTGTAGGGAAACTTTAGTTTGTATAAAATGAATTTTACAAACTTATTTTGGACAGACTCCAGACAATTAATATGAGTTATAAACAGGACCCCATATGACACTATGATACTCCAAAACACTCCTAACAAGACAATTATACATAGACTTAATAGCTCCAGTATCACAGATATCATAACAGGTACGGCGTAGAAAACCTAACATACGAGATGCTTTCAGTAATATATTACACAGGGCAACAAAAAAATATTTTTGTTTTGGTGCCTGGGATTTTAGAGCTGATTTTAACTATATTTGGGACGCTAAATCTATACATGCAATCCGTTTTTCTCTATCAGCTCTACTTTTTTAGATACATCAACTTATCTACCAATGTGGTTTTTATTCAGTATATTCATTTATGAGAGTTCTAAAATTATTATATATTCATTAATGTAGGTACAATGGTTTTATTGTCAGTCTGTAATTGAGTAAATTCCAGGTAAATCTATAAAATAGTGGAACCATTGCCTATAAGGTACCTGAACTGACCCTTTTAATCACCTAACTCGGGTAAGTCTCGTCAGTTTGTGCGTTCTTACTAATGAGAGTAGATCGAATTCGGCGTGTTATTTTATGTTAAGAAAAGAGTGTTTTTTGTGTTATTGAACAGAATTAAAATGAGTTCAGGTTCCAGTTCAAGAAGAAGTTGTGTAAATCAACCTGATGTGTTTTGCTATATATGCGGAGAATACATGTTTCAACAAAACAGACAAACTATTACTGACTTTGTAAAGCGAGCGTATCTTGGATACTTTGGAGTTAAGCTTGGTGATCAGGACAAAACGTGGGCCCCGCATCTCATATGTAAAACTTGTACAGAGCATTTACGGCAGTGGACTACCGGGAAAAGAAAATGTCTAAAATTCGGCGTACCAATGGTTTGGAGAGAACCAAAAAACCACTTCAATGATTGTTATTTCTGTTTAGTAAATACTAATGGAATCAATCGAAATAACCGCAGTAAGTGGACTTATCCCAATTTAGACTCGGCAATACGCCCTATCCCGCACTCAGATGAAATACCGATTCCAACATTTCATCAGCTACCACATATCTCTGATGACGAATATTTTCCCTCTGATCGCTCTTCTGATGCTAATAAAAGTTCTGATGCTAATGAAACTAACAGTGACTATGAGGGGACGTCATCAGTTCCTCAACGCTTCAATCAAAATGAATTAAATGATCTCACCAGGGATCTCAATTTATCGAAAAAAGCTTCTGAAGTACTGGCTTCTAGGTTGAACGACAAAAATTTACTGGAACAAGGAACCAAAATTACCTTTTACCGTACAAGAGAAAAAGATCTGCTACCATTCTTTTCTCAAGAAGACAATCTTGTATTTTGTCACGAAATTAGGGGACTCATGAAAGAAATGGGACTTTCTGAATATATTCCAGATGATTGGCGCCTATTTATTGACAGTTCAAAGCGAAGTTTAAAATGTGTCCTTTTACATAATGGGAATAAATATGATTCAATACCACTAGCTCACTCAACGAAACTGAAAGAAGAATATAATACCATAGCTTTGGTCTTGCAGAAGATAAAGTATTACGAACATCAATGGATGATTTGTGTAGACTTAAAAATGGTAAACTTTCTTCTTGGGCAGCAAAGTGGTTACACGAAATATCCGTGTTTCTTGTGCCTCTGGGATAGTAGGGACAAAACACACCACTGGGTTAGAAAAGATTGGCCTCAGAGAGAAAACATGGACGTTGGAGAAAAGAATGTCATTAACGACGCTTTGGTTGAAAGAGAAAAAATCATACTTCCTCCGTTACATATAAAGTTGGGCTTAATGAAGCAATTTGTAAAGGCTCTTGATAAGAATGGGTCTTGTTTTGCATATGTAGGGGTAAAAATGCATCAGTTGAGCACAGAAAAACTCAAAGCAGGGATATTTGACGGCCCACAAATAAGACAATTAATTAAGGATCCTGCCTTCATAAATTCAATGAATCAAGTTGAAACGAGAAGCCTGGACATCATTTGTTGCAGTTGTAGAAAATTTTCTAGGCAAACATAAAGCTCAAAACTATGTTGAAATGGTTAACAAGATGCTTAATAGTTTCAAATCCTTAGGGTGCAATATGAGTATTAAAATACACTATTTACACAGCCACTTAGACCGTTTTCCAGAAAATTTAGGAGACATGAGTGAGGAACAAGGTGAAAGATTTCACCAAGATATTAAAGTTATGGAGGACCGCTACCAAGGAAGATGGGACATGCACATGATGGCAGATTACTGCTGGAGTTTAAAAAGGGACTGTTTAAAAAAACATTCAAGAATGTCGCGGAAAAGAAGCTTTCCAAGTGTTGCGTGACTATTTCATTTCTTCAATGTTTTTTTTTTGTTTGTAAGTACGACATAATATTGTATTTTGTATAACTGAAATAAAAATTTCGTATCTACTTTTGTTTACTACACTTACGGATAATGTAACTTATATTTCTCTAAAATTGTATATCTTAAAAATTTGAGCTCCTAGGTACAAATGAATACGTTATTTGAATTCAGGACATCAAATTGATATAGAATCAGCTCAAAAAACCTCGACACCAAAACAGCTGTTCCCCTGTGTTATCAATGTGACTATTAAAACTCAAGTCACTGCTAAAAAATAACACCCAAATCATTAAAACTATTAACAGCTTGTAAAGGTTTGCTATCTAAACAATAATTAAAATTAATAAGATCGTTGCGTTGCGAGGTATTAATTTCTAAGTTATTTAAGGAATACCATTTGACTAGCTTGTTCAAATCAGTTTGTATGTCTACACAGTCTTTTGAAGAATCAACCGCACAGAACAGTTTAAAATCGTCGGCGTACAGTAAACATTTACATTTTCAAAAGACAGAGGTAACACCATTAATAAATATTAAAAATAAGACCGGACCTAGGTGAGATCCCTGTGGTACACCCGACAACACATTTATTTCACGGGATACGGTACTACCAACTTTAACACACTGTTGCCGTTTTGTTAAATAGGACTTAATCGATTGAATATATGGCCCACGCACACCCAGCCTAGTATTTTGATGAGTAATCGGTGGGATACCCTATCGAAGGCCTTGGTCAGGTCTGTGTATGTGTATCGACCTGAGAACCACTCTCGACGGCGTTCACAATGTAGTCCTGAAACACTCCCAGATTAGTACCGGTAGATCTTCCTTTATAAAAACCATGTTGGTCGGCCGCTATGAGGGATTTGAAAGCTTCAAACAGCTCATCCGTTATTAAGGATTCAAGAATCTTAGATAATATGGGCAGTAACGAAATCCCTCTATAGTTCTTAATATCCCTCTTTGAACCAGACTTGAATATCGGAACAACTCATGAATGCTTCCAAAGCCTTGGGAATGACCCATGATCAAACGAAGATTGATAAATAAGGCTCAGAGGAAGTGCCAAGGAATCACAACACTTCTTAAGGAACGATGCTGGTAATCCATGTGTTCCTGTACCCTTGGTAGTGTCCAAACCATGGAGTTTTTTCCATACATCATCTCGGCCAAAGGAATGTCGTGCAAGACTCACACACTCATCTTCGGTGACAGCAGACAAGTCAATCTCCCTATCCGACGAATAGCAGCTCTCAAAGTGATCTGCCAAAGCGTTTGCAATATCTTTGGGTGTTTGTTTGATATTCTTATTTAACTCCATGGTAGTGGGAATACCGGAGTCCTTTTTTAATGAGTTAACAAAGGCCCAAAAAATTTAATGTTCTTAGGAATCATTTTTTCTGTGTTAGTAACATACAAAAGGTAGCTAAGCTGAATAAAATGTTTTGACTCCCTACGCAGCTTGGAGTATTGTCTATAGTCCTCCAGTGATTTTGTTATTTTAAATTTTATGAATATTAAATGTTACAAATATTATTGCAAGTAGTGCCCCTAAACAAATTACATGTGGAGTCCCACAAGGAACAATCCTTGGACCTCTATTATTTATTTTATACATAAATGACATGCTTGAAATTTTGGAAAAGCAGTCTGTGATGTCATATGCGGATAATACAGCCATTATAAGCACTGAAGAAACTTGGGATAAAACCCAAAATAAAATGAATGATCTTTTAAAAACAGTAAGCACATGGTTAGCATTAAATCAGTTATTTTTGAATATTTCAAAAACAGTCTTCATGACTTTTGGTGTGTATCGTGATAGCATTCCGAGTGATGTAACTATTAATATTAATCACAGTAGAGTAAAAAGGGTTGAATTCTGTAAATATTTGGGCATTGTGTTTGATTGCCATATGAGATGGGATAAGCATGTTGAGAATGTAGTGAAAAGAACGAAATATCTGCTATTTGTATTTGCTAAATTATCAAGAACTATGTCGACGGGGACTCTATTAACGATTTATTATGCTCTTTGCTATAGCATTTGCTCTTATGGAGTGATTGCGTGGGGTGGAGCATATGATAATGTTGGGATTCGGTTGCAGAATTTGCAAAATAGGATTTTAAGGATAATCTTGAAAAAACAAACTAATTATTCTGTCCCATTAAATATCTCACAGATGTTTACATTAGAGTCATTGTTGCTTTATTATGCAGATATGCGAAAGGAACACGCAGAATCTCATAGTAAGACTAGAAACAAAAACCTTTTATTGCCAAAGATAAATAAAAGAATAAAATTTAAGAGCAGTAAGATTATTGCTATGAAGGTGTTTAACAAACTGCCCGGAGAACTGAAAAATTTAGAATTAAGAGGTAAGACTCTGAAAAAAAAGTTTAAATGTTGGATTGGATCATCGGATATAAGTGTGGCCACAATATAATTAATGGAAAGTACGTTTTTTTCTTTTGTTGTTGTTTTTGCTTTTTGTTTTCTGAATTTTTCTGTATCTACTGCCACTGTTGAGCAACCAATAAATTTTCATTTTATATTTTTTTTTTTAAATTTAAGTTTGTGTATTTTAGGATAGTTTATTATAATTGTGTATAGTTCTTAAGGATTTTTGTCCACCAGTCCTATTGTGCAGATAACTTGTGTTATCTTTATAGGTATTGCATATTTTGTATTGAATTGTAATAAGTCTGGTTCAAATAAATAAATAAATATTGTAGTATATGTCCCTTCAGGAAATAACTGTGAAAGTCTAAGAACTTTTTATGAATGTTGTGAGGAAAACTTGTTAAATAAAAAATGTATAATGGTAGGTGATTTTACCATATCGGAGTATAGTATCAATAAAAACTGTGGTCGCTTGGAAGATTTAAAAATGTTCTTCGAATTTAGTGCCTACTCCCAATATAACTTTGTAGATTTAATAATAAGTAATTTTCCTGACCCATATGTGAGTAGGGATGATGTACCTCTCTTACCGGAAGATGAGCACCATCCTTCTTTGTCAGTAATATTAAATAGATCTGAGGGCAGACAGTTACAGGAACCGTTTAATAGAGTAACTAAATAATTTTTAAAAATGTAATTTTGAACGATTATACTATGAATTTAGCAGTATCGATTGATCTGAGGTAGAAAAACAAATTGCTGTTGACACGGCAGTGTATAAGTTTTATGAGAATATCTGTAGCATATTTGATCTCTGCTTTCCTAGGGCCAAGCACGCCACAAGGCGATATCCAATTTGGTTTAATTATGAAATAATAAAAAACATAAAATTAAAAGATAAATTTCGTAAAAAAGTTTTAAAAAACCGGTGAAAGGCAATGGGAACTAACATACAAGGAGTACAGGCAATTAGTAAAAGCTCAAAGCACAACCGCCTATCGTTCATATAAACATCAAGTGCAGGAAGAAATGAAATCAGATCCAAAAGCATTTTGGTCCTCTGTAAAAAGCCAAAAGCGTAGCTCTGATATTCCAGAAGATATGTTCCTAAATCAGCACGAGGTAAAGGGTACACAAAATGTAGTGAATGCCTTTGCTTCCTATTTTACAACATATATAATGGTTGTGTTGAGTTAAAAGAAGTTAATTGTCGTATTTCTCGTGGTTTTGGATTTTTGGAAATAACAGAGGCGGAAATTAAAGAAGCAATTAAAAGAATAAAAGTAAATAAGTCAGTAGCAACTGATAAGTTGCCTGCTTATATTATTAAGGGTTGTGTAGATTTTTTCATAAGCCCGTTAAAATACCTTTTCAGCCTATGCACAGTGATTCGGCAAGAACATACTAGCGGGACAATATTCATGAAGTAATTTCCAGGAACCACTGATAACGACTTGTAAACAACCCCCCCCCCCCCCCCCTTTAACGAATTCCAAGAATTAATTTGTTTATCACCTCATAAAGGTATCTTATCAGGGGGTCAAAGTAACCCTTATAAGAGAGGTCATTTTCATTTGCAAATCAGTTGCATTTTATGCACACTTGTGATAACATATTTTAAAATTGGTAGCAAAGTGAAACGAGTTTTTTGTGATGGAATATTCTGTTGAAGGTATGTACTCTATTATGACTTATATTTTTTATAAAAAATATGTATACTTTTGGTGTAATATCAATTTGTAAATGTATAGATAAATCCAGCAAATTTTACATTAATTGTAAACTTTAAAACTAGCAACTTTTTTTATCCACATATATCCACCTAGATTTTTCTATATGTAATACCTACAACATTCAGGCACAGATTCATATATATTATAGACCCCGAAAAGGTCCGAAAGTAAAATTATTTTATTTTTTTCAGAACGAGTCGTGACTATGACGAAAATGGAGTTTTTTTGAAGAATGGCTAAAACATGACAAAATTGAACGAAACAGTGGCATTTTTTATTATATAAGTGAAAAAATTCAATATGTCTGATGTTTCTGACGATTCTCTAAAACGACTCAAAATGAAAATATCAAGCCTTTCAGCAAAATTCAATCAAAAGCGGACTTCTTTAAAGTGTAACAAAGAAATGTTTCTAATCAAACATAAAGATTGGTTAGAGGGATCCGGAATCGAAATAAAGATGTGTGTTAACCAGCCGTGCACTTCAACAGCGGCTCTTTCCGTAGGGCGACCCAGAAAATCATTTGAAGACTCATCAACGAAAACGAAGAGACGGAGAGTAGAAGATCTTTTGGAATCGCGAAGTGCAAGTGAGCTTATTATAGCAGCTGAGTTAGCTAATCGAAAAGAAGGGCATTGAAGTGTTGCTAAACAGATCCGTAACGTCGCGGTCAGTGAAACTAGAGAAAAGAATAAGTGTTCTGAACAAAGTCGGCAGTTAACACCAGACGAAGCTTTAGCTTATTATGTGGACTTGAAATCGACTTCTCACTCATATAAACAAACAAGAAAATGGTCAATGAAAGCGGGACATCAAGTGTATCCATCGTTTGCTTGATGGCGAAACTGTGATCTGGCAAAATCCAAGACCTTCCTCTACTTTATATTGCCGTCCTATTAAGTTTATTTTTGCCAAGGAGACAAAAGAGTTTACGAAAGAAGAAACTTCTAAAATTTTAGATGAAGTAAGTCAGCTTCTTCCAACATTATGTAACGTTGCCGGATCTCAAATCTCTGTTAAACACGATTTTTTGTTGACAATAGCTGATGGCAAAGTGTGCAATGCCTTAACAGACACAAGTTCAACACAAAAGTGTTATATTTGCGGTGCCACCCCGTCTACTATGAACGAGGAGTCAAAGAAATATCCCAGCAACGAAGAACGCCTTGCATTTGGTTTATCTACTTTACATGCTGGATCCGCACGTTTGAATGTTTGCTTCACATCAGCTATCGTTTAGAAATAAAAAAGTGGCAAGTCAGGGGAGATAAAGCTATTGTGAAGCAACGCTCACAAGAGATACAAAAAGTGTTTAAAGATCGTATGGGTCTCATTGTAGATAAACCAAAACCTGGGTATGGTAACACAAACGATGGAAACACAGCACGTAGATTTTTTTCCAAAGCTGAATTGAGCAGCGAAATTACAGGATTAGACGTAAACCTTATTCGTAGATTTCATGTAATTTTAAGAACTTTGTCATCGGGATATGACATAAATTATATAGAATTCGAAAAGTTTTGGGTTGATACTAGAAAATTATACCTTGATCTGTATTCGTGGTATTCCATGCCCGTTACTGTGCATAAAATTCTTGTACACAGCGCGGAAGTTATAAAGTCTTTTCTTCTTCCCATTGGACAACTCTCCGAAGAAGCCCAGGAGGCAAGAAATAAAGACTGTCGTAGATTCCGTGAACGGCACACCAGGAAGCGGTCACGTATTGCCACAAATACAGACCTTTCTTTTGAGAATGCTTTTAATTACGTCTGATCCTGTTATCAACTCGTATAGAGAATTACCGCGAAGAAAATTTACTTCTTTGCCATCGGAGGTTCTGCAGTTGATTATCCCACCTCATTGCCATCCGAAACACCATCAGTAAGTCATCATCACGAATTAAATGAGGAGGATTATGTACTCTCTGAATATTCTACTGAATGGGAGAGCGGTGATGACGACTCATCTGATGGTGATTAGTAGGTTTAAGTATTTTTTTTATTGTAATTATTATTCTTATTTTATTGTGTGTTGTAGTTGCTTATAATTCATGCCTTAGTATATAAGTTATTTAATATTATATTTCTTTTACTTATACACCTTGTTATTGTAAATAATTTATATATAGATACTGTTATTGTACTAATTTATTTTAAAAGAAATAATATTTTGTAAATTAATAAATGTGGGTACTATCATTATGATTTTTATTTTTTTCCTAGAAATTTCTTTGTAAACAAACATGATTGTGCTTTTCACACATAATGAGTAGGTAGACGTATGTAGCTAATTAAAGAACAATTAGCGACAATAGTGAACAAATGAGACACATTAGTAAACCACTTCCGTCTTGCAGCTACATATTTCGATTAATACACATACAGTACACATTTTTCAACTTTTTTTTTTCTTAAAATAGCTTAAGATACCTGGAATATACATAAACAATTGAAATAAGTGAAGAAATAATATTGCCCCGCTAGCTTGTACTAGTCGAGACACTGTGCTTTGTTTGGAACAAGGTATCTATCCCACAAAATGGAAAGAAAGTAAGATTATTCCGATATTTAAGAAGGGTGACAAGGGCGAAATTAGTAACTATAGATCTGTTAGTATAGTCTCAGCCTATTCAAAGATATTTGAGATTATTATTGGTAATAGAATATACAGTCATGTTAAACATAGAATCCAGACGAACAACATGGTTTCTTGCCACATTGATCAACTATCACTAACTACTATCACTAACTATCAATATGTTCAGGAATCATTCGAGGATGGTGCCCAGGTTGATGTAATTTGTACAGATTTGGAAAAAAAGGGTGGACTTTGGGGAAATAATAAAAGCTCTTAGTGAACTCTTTGTAGATAATAATATAATTTTATTGTTATTATTATATTTGGGTACCAGATCCCTATTTGTTGAGATTAAAAGTTATAAATCTAAAACATATACACCAACTTTTAGAGTACCACAGGGTTCAAGCCTTTTGTTTTTACTAGTTATAAACAGTATAGATGGGAATCTTAGTTTCTCGAATGGTCTCATCTTTGCTGATGACTACAAGCTTTTTAGTGTAGTAAAAAATGAATTAGATGCATAGAAGTTCCAACGGGAATTGGATGCAGTTGTGCTCTGGTGCAACGGGCATAATCTAAATATAAATACAAACAAATGTTCGGTGATGTATTTTACACTTAAAAGGACTGTAATTCAATTTGACTATTGACTCGACACTCAACTTTAATATACATATATATAAGATAACTGCCAGAGCTATAAAAAATTCTGGGTACTTGTAAATTTTTCAATAACAATAACACAATAATTGCTTTATACAAGTCGCTAGTCATTCCGAATCTCCATATGCATGCATTATATGCGATACACAATATATGAACAGAGTATGTAGATTAGAAAATGTACAGAGAAGATTTCTAAAATTTTTTACATTATAAGACTTTTTCATTCTATCCTCAAAGAGGACTGTTGCGTGGAGTGTGTGGCTTCCCTAGTTTGCAACAATTACATAGTGAAAAGAGCATAGTATTTATGCACGGTATATTAAGAAACCACATTGATAATAAGCAATTTCTAGAACAACTTCCTTTTCGAGTGGGTAGAAACAACAACAGTAGATCCACTGATATGTTTTAAATAACAGCACATTGGAGGAATATCTATAACAATTCTCCACTTGTGAGGCTCTGTGGTTGTTTCAATAAATATTGTGGAGATATAGAAGTATTTGGCTTATCCCGAAAAGAATTTAAAAAGCAAATAAGAATAAACATCAAACAATTGCATTAGATATTGGCAGTGTGTTACGGGTATTTTGAGTTTTTTTCATGGTTGTGAAATTAATAATAAAGCAAAGTAACTAAATTTTATGTTAGATTAGTTAAGTCAGTAAATTATTAGTGTAAGTAGTTAAATAAGATATTAGTGTAGAATATGTATCTATTAATTACATGTAATGTTGTTGATACATTAATAAATAAATAAATAAAAACTAATTTTAAAGAAATTCACTAATATGTTGGCGAACAAATGCTAAAGACTGATGTCATATGTATAAGAAAAATTCAACTTATGTTCATGTAAGTTTATGTATATATTCTTGGCTATTGCTCGTGAAAGAAGAATCCAGTTCTGGTGCAGTTCTTTTTTTTTTCATGTGTAAGTATCATTTGACAAGGTTTTTATTTTATATTTTATTAGCAGTTATTCAGAAATATTGTACACATGGAAAAATAACATGTAGTGATTTCGTGCTATCACAGTAGTGATAAATGTTTAACTCTATTCAGTAAAATATGTTAAAATCAGATGTTTTATACTTATCTTTGGGACACATTTGCCCTAAATTAACAGTACTTTTATACATAGTAGTGCTTACATATAATTTAATAGTGAATAGGAAATTAGAAGGACCATAGGGATTATTAAAAAGGAATTTATAAAGAAGGGTTAGTTTTGCTGGAACCATGAAATTGCACTTTTAGTTTTGATTTATGTGACATACCTGTTTCTTTTAGAGCCTTGTAATTAAATTGGTATTATTGTGGTAAATTAAACTTAATTGTTTGTTTTTTAGCGAAGTGAAGCACGAGGAAAACAAGCAATGACACATTTTTTGGAGAGTGTCTTGGACTCATAAATACGATACACTTAGGCAATATACTCATTTATAAAATTTGCTTCTCTTAATAGTTCAATTAGAGATATAACTGGTACCCGGTCTATCCAGCCAAAATCAAGTACCTGGCTGATTTGGCCGGACACTTTATTACCCGGCCGGATACCTTGCCAAATTTTTAGAGCTAAATAAAGCCAAATTAAAAGTAACATAACAACAACAACAACAAACCCAAATTATTTATATAAGTATAGCAAAGATAAATTGTGATGTAGGTATGTTAATATTTCACCACTGTCAGACGACAATATGTTCCTCTTTTCCTTCATATATATTTCCATTCCCAGAAAATAGCCTGTCACTAAATATTGAAGAAGCTGGTGCTAACTGACACTTAAGAACAAGTTCCCTGAACCCAGAAAAATGCTTGAAATTAATCCCAAAATGTCTGCTTCTGTTTCTTATGTCTTTTGGTATCGCCTGTCCTAAAATATAAGATCCTGATTCTTGCCGTTTTAAGTGGGCAATATAAAAATTCTGACCTTTTGTTTATGATAGGCTGCACAGATGGACGAATGGACGAATTTTATTCGTTAATGCAAATAAATAAAATTATAAGTGTTTTTGGAGTACAGTTTTGGGTACAAATATACAGTTTGAATGAATGGGGTTTACAAGAGGGGACAAATTGTATAAATAAAAATATATTTTAACTTGAGCCTAATTCGCTTTCACTATCACTGTCATCAGCTGAGGTAATTATCAGTGGTTTTATATTATTTACATAAATATATGAATCTTCAACTTTAACAATGTGCTGAATGGAATTCTTCCAGCTTTCACAAGGTATATCATTTATAACTTTTTTTACTAATTCAACCACTGATACGCTTAAAGTAGGAGAAACATTTTGTACCCTTATTTTTGATTTTACTTGATACCAAATATGTTCAATTGGATTAAACACACAATAATACGGGGAAGCCGCAAAACAGTGTGTCTCATTTTCTCAGCCATACTATCACGAACATATTTCTTTTTCAACGTGTAGTCTTTCAAAACTTCCAAAAGATCACTTTTTTATAATTAAAGTCAAAATAAATGTCATTTTCTAACATATATTCCTGTATTTCCGATTTGGTGTTGGCTGCATTAGGAACCTTATTCAGTAGGCGACTATGGTAACTTGCATTGTCCATAACTATAACACTCTGTTCGGGAACATTTGGCAAAAGAGAATTTTCGTGTTAGTCCAAACTAGAATCTTTTATGTTTTTTGCAGATAATAGTAAGCAATTTGAAACCCAGCCCTTTTCAGATCCAGCATGTAAAATGGTTATTCGTTTACCTTTATTTGAAGATGCGTTAGTCTGACATTTTGTACTGCTGTCAACCTACGCTTTTTGCACAGTGTCATGGGTATCGAACCATGTTTCGTCAAGATAAATTATTGGCCAATTCTCTGATCGATACTTTTTAATTTCTTGTAAATAAGTATGTCGCAGGATTCGTAATCTTTGTGACTCCATCACTACATGCCTTTTGTTTCTTGCAAAACACTTTGTTTATTCAAATTTCTTTTTACCAAACTTTTTTCACTATTTGTTTAGCGTCAAGTGATGAATGTTTTCTCTTGCGATAGCCACTATTGCAGTTTTCCCACGGACGACACATAATTAAAATAGAACCGTTACATTGTAAGTTGTAAGTAAAACTAAAAATAATAAAAAGTATCTTTCGAATCTTAATGGGGACCTGTGGTCATTAGGCCTATATTATCAAATACTTAAAGGGCTCCAAACCGGGTTGCCATGAAGTAAATATATAGGTAAAAAAAATAGATCCAATATGATTGCCGGTGCAAGTAAGGGCGGTATACAAAACAGGTAAAATAAAAATACGTTTATCGTAATACCTGGCAACTATGCACAAAACCGTAATAGGGTCGTTTATTGTCCCATTGAAAAAGCAAAAAGGCAGGATCTTATATTTTGGGATCTACCATACTGGAAATTTTTTTAAATGACTAAGTGGGATATCATTCGAGGAGTTTGATTCCGATTCTAAGATCACATCTTCATCGGGTTCAATATTTACTTTTAACGGTAATGCTTGTTAGATGTATTTTAAAATGTCTTTTTTTTTGGTAGTGAAATATTTTGGATTCTGGAACTTGGCAATTATATAATGGTTATTGGTTTCAATATTTGCAAATCTCCGGCTGTTAAAATTTTTTTTTTATGTGCCTAACGCACGTGCTGCAAGGTAATCCCTAACGCGCTACAGGAGCGACACGTGTGCGAAAAAAAGCGATACACGTTGGCCTTGAATGCTGGAGTATTTAGAAACAAGTTCTGTAATCTGAATTGTATCTTATAAATCGTCGTTTCTCGACCTTTTTAGTGTCGCTACCCCCTAAATAGCCAAAAAATTAAGTAAATACCTTGCGACCCCCTCAATACTATATTTTTATCGTTATCAAAATTGTACACTATTAACGTGACAAAGAATGTTTGCACTTGCCACAAATACCGACAAACAAGTTCAGACCACAAAACATGCTTGTTCTTGTCTCATATTACTGCGAGGCTGCTCGAGCGGCTCTTTCGTCCCGTGCGCTTTGATACGCTAGGACAGGTTCGTGCAAGTTATCCCGCTCTGGATATAAAAAACAACGTTGTTAATTACGTTTTTACGGAAACAAGTAGAATGATTTTTTTTCTCTCAAATAAATTAATAACAGTGTGGTGTATGTGGCGTAACACGAATTGGGCGATAGTATTGAAAAAAAATTAAAATCGACAAATTTGTGGCAAAAATGCACTGTCTATATCTGGTGAAACAGTGAAGAAAGTAAAATATGGATTTATGGCGTTGGATGACAAGTCACAGTGTCTTGTTTGTTGTCAAGTTCTGTCCACGGAAAGTATGAAGCCTTCAAAATTAATCCGGCATCTGGAAACAAAACACCCGTCTTTACAAAGTAAACCATTAGAATTCTTCGATCGTAAATCACTTGTTTTAAAAAATCAGCAAATTTTTATCAATAAATCAAGCCGTAGTGAGACCGCAGCACTTCAGTCATCCTATTTAGTAGCAGTAAGAGTGACCGAGGAGTCTTAAGCCCCACACGATTGCGGAAAATCTCATTTTACCCACTGCCATTAATATAGTCAATGTGATGTTAGACTCGGAAGAAGCAAAAAAAAATGAAAACTAACCACTTTCAAATGACACAATATTGAGACCTATTAATGAAATGACCATCGATATCCACAATCAAATAATTGAAAATGTAAAATTAAGTGAATTTTTTGCTATTCAGTTCGACGAGTCAACAGATGTGTCGAATTTGGCTCATTTTTTATGTTTCATCCGATACGAATGCGAGGGGTCAATTAAAGAAAATATGCTCTTTTGCAAATTAATCCCTGGTCATACCACTGGCGAAGGACTTTTTAAAGTTTTTACCAGTGTAACACAAAACGAAAACTTGGACTGGAATAAATGCATTGTGGCATGTACTGATGGTGCGAAAGCGATAACGGGTAAGATCAGTGGCGTTTTTTTTTTTTTTATGGGGCTAGCACACGTGCTGCAGAGAACTCCCTAAAGCGCTCCAGGAGCGGCATGTGTGCGGAGAAAGCTATTCACATTATTCTTGAATCGCTGTAAATCTTACTCGGTGGAAAACACAGCCCTGGGCAAATTATTCCAAAGGGATGATGTTCTCCATATAAAAGACTGCTTGAAAAGCGTTGCACGCGGAGTAACAAGCTGAACCTCATACGGATGTGAAGTATTAGCGCGACGTGTATTTCTAACATGCACCGCTCTGGGAGGAATTATGCGGGCCACATCCTTCGAACACTTCCCATGAAAATACTTATAGAATAGACTCAAGCCGCCAACCGTTCTTCGATGTTCCAACGAATCAAGGCCGCCGGTCAGTTCCGGGTCTCCAATCAGACGGAATCCAATAGAATCCAACAAATGCAGTGTATGTTTGGGAGCGGAGCCCCAAACATGGGAGCAGTATTCCATAGTTGGTCGAATTTGAGCTTTGTAAAGAAATAACAGTTGTTGTGGAGTGTAAAGCTTTCTGATTCGAAGTAATATTCCGAACTTTTGAGAAGCTCTCCTTGCTATGCCTGCAACATGCTCATGCCAGGACATATTCGCTCCCAAACCAGCGCCCAACAAATTGAGTGACGACGCTAGGGGAATGGAGTGCCCCGACATAACTATGTCGGGTTCAGCAACGTTAACTTTTTTAGAAAAAAACTGCCGCCTGGGTTTTTGTAGCGTTAAATTCCACTTGGTTACTGTCACCCCAAGATATTCCCGGTCTTTTCCAGCAGATCGTTAATGTAAATGAGAAAGAGAGTAGGAGATAGTATGGAGCCTTTTTCCGTTACTAGGCTTCCGTATTCACATCGTCGTGCAAGCCAAAACTTACCTAAATCTTGAGATAAAAATTCTAGTTGTAACGTTTTGTCGGCCAATAGTAGTTGTTTGTGAATCGCAACAGGTAATTTGGCAGCTAAAACAACGTTTTCATCAAACGGATTGAGAATTCATCTTTTCGAGAAATCATCGTTGTCATCTGGAAAATATTCCAGTAACCGAATTTTCAGTTCGCGTAAATGCGTTTTCATGCTCTCCAACACGCGATTAATGACATAAGTTTCTAAGTTCATATTTTGTCAGTATAATCAGCAGTTGCAGTGAATGCGTCAAAATTGCGTTTTTCAAGGCGAATAATCCAAATATCAAGTTTCTTGATAAAGGCATTGACTTTGTCTGTTATCAGTAAAATGTTTTTGTTACAGCGCTGTAAGCTCCTATTTAAGGATCTGTAAAAATATCTTCAATTCATCTCGCAATAAAAAAGCTTCGTTAGAACTTTTCCCCGCGACAACCATCTAACTTCACTATGGAAAAGCAGTGAATTGTTCTTGGCACCCATTTCTTCGCACTCGCAGCAATCTAGCCTGCAATCGTCGGCTTTTAATAAAATTAACAATTTTTACAGCTTCAGACAGAATATTTTTAAAATTATCTTGATCTTTTTTGTCGCAAGCGTATGTACTGATGATGCGAAAGCGATAACGGGTAAGATCAGTGGCGTGATATTCAAATTAAAAGACATTATGGCACAGATGAAATGGACGCACTGCTTTCTTCATAGGCATACGCTTGCCACAAAAAAGATCAAAATAATTTTAAAAATGTTCTGTCTGAAGCTGTAAAAATCGTTAATTTTATTAAAAGCCGACCATTGCAGACTAGATTGCTTGCTAGAGTGCGAAGAAATGGGTGCCAAGAATAATTCACTGCTTTTCCATACTGAAGTTAGATGGTTGTCGCGGGGAAAAGTTCTAACGAGGCTTTTTGAATTGCGATATGAATTGAAGATATTTCTACAGATACTTGAATACGAGCTTACAACGCTATAACATACCTTTATTTATTTATTCATTTACTGCACTTTACAGTTTGATCACGGAGATCTTTCCAATTACAGTACCAGAACTTAATTTAAATAAATTCCATAATAATCTACATGCACTTAAAACAACTCACGCAATATAGTTTTAAATAGACTGCACTTATCATTAAATATATCTACACTATTCCGGATTCGATTGTATAGCATGCATGGAGATCCCAGGTGATGGCTATTATGGGCTACATCTGATATATCGAAAGTATGATTTCTTGTGGTGTACGTTGGCACACTGAAATATAAGTTGGAGAAAAATGCCGAGTCATCAATGAGAGCATTCACTACTTTGTACAAGTAGAGCATGCAATATTGTTTTTTACGTTTCTTTAATGTTACCATCCCATAGCGCTGATGCAACAGTGCAGATCATAGAGTTATATGAACCGGTTTGTTTATAATGTATGTAACGCATCATTTTATTCTGTATCGATTGAAGTGTTCGCGTGTGACAATTATAAAAGGGTGACCATACTATACTCGGATATTCTAATATACTTCTAACATAGGATATGTATAGCTGTTTTATGCAATTTGTACTTCTAACAATGAAGCCATACATTTTGTTCGCTTTGCTTGCTGTATACCTTACATGATAGTTAAACGTCAATTTGGAATCAAAAATCACACCTAAGTCCTTTATATTATCCTCATACAAGAATGGGACATTCTCAATACTATTATGTAAACTTTATCGGCTTCAGTTTTCTAGTATAAGAAACAGTACACTTACTTACACTGAAGTAAATCTTATTGTCACTTGCCCATTTTGCAATGTTATCTTTATCATTCTGCAAAATCCGGCAGTCAGCAGGGGATCTGATTTCATAATAAAGTTTTAAGTCGTTAGTAAATAACAAACAGGATGCATTTTTAACCGCAGCAGTGATGCCGTTGATATAGAGTAAAAAGAGGAGAGGTCCTAGGTTGGACCCCTGCTCTCTCTCTTTATCAAGAAAATATATAATAAAAGACTGTTTTTAGTCAATTCCCACTAGTTTATTTATAATTATGATGATGCGTTTCGCTGTCGATGCAGCTTCTTCAGATCTACATTTTACACTGTCAAGTTAGGTTTAATGTTTACAATTTTATATAGTGTCTTAATTATAATATTACACCTAATTAAATTATATTGATAGTATTGGAAAACCTACACAGACATGGAATTAGGAGAATAAATTCAATAATGGTGAATTGTTTAAATCTACCTGGTCGTTGAGTAAAGTACCTGTAGCCCTTATTCGATATATTTGCATTGTCACTAAAAGGTTTAGTTTTAAACCTTTTTGTTGGGTATGTAAAATTTTGAAATTCTTATTTAACGATTCTCTGTTAAAAGATGATTAGCATATGTCGAATTAGACTTTCTATGGATGAAACTTTTTTTCGTGTTCTGTAATTCTTTGTATAAATGTATGTCCAGTTTGTCCTGTGTATGTTTTAGGACATGACCCACCTGTTAATTGATATACCCCTGACTTAATATCTTTATTGATTTGTGGTTTGTAGTTTTTGAGATATTTCCCTACAGTATTGTTAGTCTTGTAAGCTATGTTGATATTTTTTTTTTAAAAAAAATATATATTTAAATCATTAAATAATAGTTTTTTCGGTAAATGTATCGAGAATGTTAGAAAATACCGAGATATTAAATTGGTAACAACTTGGAAAAATCAATACGGGGCAAAGAATTACATTTCTAAACCTAATTTTCACAGTTTAACCATTTTTGATAATGATATGGTCATTATAGAAATGAAAAGATTAAATGTTGTATAAAATAAGTCCATATATGTAGGTTTTAGTACTTTAGACATTTCAAAAGTTATATTATATGATTTTCATTACAATTATATAAAACCAAAATTTAACGATACTGTAAAATTATGATATACCGATACAGACTCCTTAATTTACCATTTTTACGTGGACGATATCTATAAACATATTCTCACCAGTTCGATACTGCCGATTACCAACCAATGCACAGTGTCTCGACTAGTACAAGCTAGCGGGACAATATTATTTCTTCACTTATTTCAATTGTTTATGTATATTCCAGGTATCTTAAGCTATTTTAAGAAAAAAAAAGTTGAAAAATGTGTACTGTATGTGTATTAATCGAAATATGTAGCTGCAAGACGGAAGTGGTTTACTAATGTGTCTCATTTGTTCACTATTGTCGCTAATTGTTCTTTAATTAGCTACATACGTCTACCTACTCATTATGTGTGAAAAGCACAATCATGTTTGTTTACAAAGAAATTTCTAGGAAAAAAATAAAAATCATAATGATAGTACCCATATTTATTAATTTACAAAATATTATTTCTTTTAAAATAAATTAGTACAATAACAGTATCTATATATCAATTATTTACAATAACAAGGTGTATAAGTAAAAGAAATATAATATTAAATAACTTATATACTAAGGCATGAATTATAAGCAACTACAACACACAATAAAATAAGAATAATAATTACAATAAAAAAATACTTAAACCTACTAATCACCATCAGATGAGTCGTCATCACCGCTCTCGCATTCAGTAGAATATTCAGAGAGTAAATAGTCCTCCTCATTTAATTCGTGATGATGACTTACTGATAGTGTTTCGGATGGCAATGAAGGTGGGATAATCAACTGCAGAACCTCCGATGGCAAAGAAGTAAATTTTCTTCGCGGTAATTCTCTATACGAGTTGATAACAGGATCAGACGTAATTAAAAGCATTCTCAAAAGATCTGTATTTGTGGCAATACGTGACCGCTTCCTGGTGTGCCGTTCACGGAATCTACGACAGTCTTTATTTCTTGCCTCCTGGGCTTTTTCGGAGAGTTGTCCAATGGGAAGAAGAAAAGACTTTATAACTTCCGCGCTGTGTACAAGAATGTTATGCACAGTAACGGGCATGGAATACCACGAATACAGATCAAGGTATAATTTTCTAGTAACAACACAAAACTTTTCGAATTCTATATAATTTATGTCATATCCCGATGACAAAGTTCTTAAAATTACATGAAATCTACGAATAAGGTTTACGTCTAATCCTGTAATTTCGCTGCTCAATTCAGCTTTGGAAAAAAATCTACGTGCTGTGTTTCCATCGTTTGTGTTACCATACCCAGGTTTTGGTTTATCTACAATGAGACCCATACGATCTTTAAACACTTTTTGTATCTCTTGTGAGCGTTGCTTCACAATAGCTTTGTCGTTATCTCCCCTGACTTGCCACTTTTTTATTTCTAAACGATAGCTGATGTGAAGCAAACATTCAAACGTGCGGATCCATGCATGTAAAGTAGATAAACCAAATGCAAGGCGTTCTTCGTTGCTGGGATATTTCTTTGACTCCTCGTTCATAGTAGACGGGGTGGCACCGCAAATATAACACTTTTGTGTTGAACTTGTGTCTGTTAAGGCATTGCACACTTTGCCATCAGTCATTGTTAACAACAAATCGTGTTTAACAGAGATTTGAGATCCAGCAACGTTACATAATGTTGGAAGAAGCTGACTTACTTCATCCAAAGTTTTAGAAGTTTCTTCTTTCGTAAACTCTTTTGTCCCCTTGGCAAAAATAAACTTAATAGGACGGCAATATAAAGTAGAGGAAGGTCTTGGATTTTGCCAGATCACAGTTTCGCCATCAAGCAGTCTCAAAGGGACAAATGAGTATACGAACAAAAATTCGTCTGTAGCGTTAGTGTTCTCAAATTTCTGCTTATACGTGCTATGCCCCGAACTCCCATCACAGCCCCATTTGCTTACCAACGTATAATATGAACGAGGTAACACACTTCTAATGACTTCCGTCTGAGCTTTAACTAATCGTTCAGCCGTTTTATCCAAAATCGCGTGAAGTTTAATTTCAGCTCGAGATTCAGTCACAGAAATATATTCGTCAGAGGATAACAAGAAGCTTTGGACTTACCTAAACTATTAAACGATGGATACACTTGATGTCCCGCTTTCATTGACCATTTTCTTGTTTGTTTGTATGAGTGAGAAGTCGATTTCGACTCCACATAATAAGCTAAAGCTTCGTCTGGTGTTAACTGCCGACTTTGTTCAGAACACTTATTCTTTTCTCTAGTTTCACTGACCGCGACGTTATGGATCTGTTTAGCAACACTTCGATGCCCTTCTTTTCGAGTAGCTAACTCAGCTGCTGTAATAAGCTCACTTGCACTTCGCGATTCCAAAAGATCTACTCTCCGTCTCTTCGTTTTCGTTGATGAGTCTTCAAATGATTTTCTGGGTCGCCCTACGGAAAGAGCCGCTGATGATGTTGAAGTGCACGGCTGGTTAACACACATCTTTATTTCGATTCCGGATCCCTCTAACCAATCTTTATGTTTGATTAGAAACATTTCTTTGTTACACTTTAAAGAAGTCCACTTTTGATTGAATTTTTGCTGAAAGGCTTGATATTTTCATTTTGAGTCGTTTTAGAGAATCGTCAGAAACATTAGACATATTGAATTTTTCACTTATATAATAAAAAAAATGCCACTGTTTCGTTCAGTTTTGTCATGTTTTAGCCATTCTTCAAAAAACTCCATTTTCGTCATAGTCACGACTCGTTCTGAAAAAAATAAAATAATTTTACTTTCGGGCCTTTTCGGGGTCTATAATATATATGAATCTGTGCCTGAATGTTGTAGGTATTACACATAGAAAAATCTAGGTGGATATATGTGGATAAAAAAAAGTTGCTACTTTTAAAGTTTACAATTAATGTAAAATTTTCTGGATTTATCTATACATTTACAAATTGATATTACACCAAAAGTATACATATTTTTTATAAAAAATATAAGTCATAATAGAGTACATACCTTCAACAGAATATTCCATCACAAAAAACTCGTTTCACTTTGCTACCAATTTTAAAATATGTTATCACAAGTGTGCATAAAATGCAACTGATTTGCAAATGAAAATGACCTCTCTTATAAGGGTTACTTTGACCCCCTGATAAGATACCTTTATGAGGTGATAAACAAATTAATTCTTGGAATTCGTTAAATGGGGGGGGGGGGTTGTTTACAAGACGTTATCAGTGGTTCCTGGAAATTACGTCATGAATATTGTCCCGCTAGCATGTTCTTGCCGAATCACTGTGCAATGTTTACAGTATAAAAAAATTAAATGGATAATGTTTAGGACATATGAAGGATGAAATGGCTAGAAAAATTATATCGAGATTAAATTCCTTAAATCTAAAATATACGCAATAATTAATATTCAAAAACAAATCCAAATGTTATTAAGAAAGCAAATAGTATTACCGCTACTTCTCTAAAATCAATCCATTTTCCGATTATTACAGTTGTAAAAAACATGAATTGTATACAATCACACAGCAAAAAACTTGCCCTTACTCCTCACGATGATAAAAGAATAGTGAATTACCTATCTACAGATATGGTACATTTCCCCGGGGATATAAAAATAATTTAATTTTACAATCTATTTAATAAAATGTTTTATTTTAATCAAATTTATACCACAGTATCTACCGTGATAGAGAAAAATAATAATCAAACACCAATTTTAAAATATGTCAAAATCGTTCCGAAGGTATTTACACCAACCAAGGGTAGTGAAAAAGCTGCCGGGTACGATTTAAGAAATCTCTCTAATGTCACAGTACCTTCTAGAGGATTAGAAAAAAATCCATACTGGTTTGAAAATTGAACTGCCCGAAAATACTTATGGCAGAATCGCTCCAAGATCTTCCTAAGCATATTCGATTGATGTAGGTAGTAATAATAAAAATGAAATATTTAAATAGTGTGTAATATATTTAATAGTTGTTTTTTCTTCTTTTTTATAGCTGGTGTAATAGATTTAGATTATAGAGGAGAAATTCAAATCATTTTATTCAATCATTCCGATAAGGACCTTCATATTAAATCTGGTAGTTGGATAGCACAGATAATATGTCAAAAAATCGTTCACCCCAACCTTCAAGAAGTAACAAATCTAACCAATACGCAAAGAGGAGAAAATGGATTTGGATCATCCTCGATACAAGTTAAAATTGTCGAATTCCAACGTTTTTATAGTAATAATACTGATTAATTTCAATAAATAAAAAATATGATTGTACTTGTTTTTTATATCTCAAAATAACCGCAACCACATCGCATACCAACACATATATCCCACCTCAACACTTACCTATATAATCTGTTCATGATTTTAATTCATTCTCACATAACTATTAAAATTAAATAACTTAGGTTTTTGTTTACTATAAGTATACACTTACACTTTCATTTTCAGCATGTACTAAATGTATTATACTATAAACAATACTACATACCAAATATCACACCTCGTCGCTTTTTTATGATTCCTAAATTTAATGTCACATGCAGTGTTAGTATTCAAAAACACGTAAGCAATTATAAATAACTATTCGCGTCACGTAAGCATAGTTACAAATTCAATACTGTACCGCAACCTTATTTATTCTTGTTTTTGGGCGGGTGAAACCCCTAACAATAAGCGAGCGGAATGTGGACCAAATATTTAATTAGGGGCAATTTAAACCTAACAATTAGCCGATAATGCACTGCACTCCCCTAACATCATTGCTAAAACTCTCTTCAACGGCCTCGGGTCCTATTACATCATTGACGATCACTTCTTCGACTACTCAAGGGCATTCATCTCTTTCCTAGCGCATTCGCCATTTCATGTATTCTGCAACATTCTTCGCCGATGATGTCATTTCTTCGCCGATGAACCAACGACCACACCCAATCTTTGGTCGCTACAGAGCTCTGTGAGATAACTACTTACCAAATTGTACAGGTTGTTGTTTCCATTCCCCTTTTGTTCACACTTCTCTTTAATAAGGAGAGCAAAAAGTTATGGATATCCTCATGAATAAGTATAACAGAATTTTATTTTTGTAATTAACTCTTTCTTCTCTGTTCAGTGTCGTTGTGATACGAGGGGTCGCTATTTCTATTTCGAATACCCCGTGAAAGATTATCATAAAAGGGCTAATAAAAATATAAATAACCACAAAATAAACATTTTATTGCATAAACTTTCTTAAAGCATATAAACTTTTTGGATATTTCCAGAAACATGCGCAAATTTCTAGTAAAAATTTATCGTTATTAAGTAAATAAACAGTTCCTGAGAACACTGATTTATTTTTATTATATTTCATTTTGACACGTGAAAAATTTTATTCTATATGGTTTACATGCACACACACACAGCAGTTTGTTGATTTTGGCAACTTCTCCATTGCAGGAACTATGCGAAGAAGTAAAGTCTTCTTTTAGAGCTTCCTTGGGCTGCAAAAGCACTGAACGAGAAATGGGTTTTCTGTTAGGACTGCTGGGCTTCAAGTGAGAACAGTAATTAGATTTGGCATATTCGCCAAATCTTGGACATTCCATTTGTTTTGTTGAAATTTAGGGTGTGCGAGCGAGTTTTGTGGTGGTGTTTGAGTTTTTGGTGGGTTTTGTAGTGGTTGTGGTGAATTTTCATCCATTTGAATGTTCTCCTATTGGGCAAGGGTATTAGGGCTTCTTGTTGAGGGATTAGTGGAGGGGTATTGGGGCCTGTTGGGTTTAAAGCATCGCCATGAGATGGGCTAGCTTCGTATTAGCTTTACTTTGCTTCTATAGAAAGGGTGAAGTTTGGATCGTTAAAGTGGAGATTTAAGCTTGAAGCTCTTCAATTTTCTTTTTCTTTTGTTAGGACTAACATTTGGCTTGTTGGTATTCATATTTGTATTATTATATATTATTTAAGGAAATGGATTTGCTTTTTTTTCATATATCTGGCTTTTCTGAGGGAAATGTAAGGGAGAGGGTATTGGGTTGTTTAATTGATGGTTGGACTTATCTTCAGTATCAGAGGGATCCATAAAGAACACTGGCAATTTTGAAAAAACTTATTCACGATATTACCGAAAAAAGATCTCGCGCCCGGCCTCCGACGGTCATTCTATTCGGGCGTGAATTTCTGTTTATAAGTTGGGAGTTTCTCTTACTTGTGATATTCTTGGACTCGTAATTATAAATTATGCTAATTTTAAAGATTATCTCGAAGCGTCAATATTTTACTGCACTTAGTTCATGTTAGTTTGACCCCCAACTTTGAAAACAACCTGTATATAGCATTTTTAGCCTGATTAATTCTAAGTTTAAATTGGGTGTATACAGGGAATAGTATTACGTTTATGCGAGAACTTTCCACCAGAAATTTGGCGCAAGTTTTTGGAAACATAGTAAGTATAACACATATAAAAATAAATATATCAATTTTTAATATATTATAATAACAATATAATAGTAGTAGTAGATGAAACGGTTTATAGTTTTATTAAGTTTGACATTCACAAAAGACAAGGTAGCAAACAGTAGCAGAAAGGTACGTAAGTTTGGAACAAAGAAGCTAATAATTTTTTCTCGATCGGTGTGTTCACTTAATAGTAATCTTATAACGCTTACTACTATTTGTACTGTAAGCACTGAATCGTAGAAACAGAAGTAATACTTTTCATGGCGAGAGTACATGGTTAATGGATAAACACGAACACAACGGCGAGCCAACAGAAAGATATAACTTCTACCTCTAATGCGAACTGTGGTATCTGAACCTTTGTAAATTTTAGGCCACAGTCGATCAAACGCGAAATTTTAACATTAATATAACACTGGTCAACAAATATTTTTTTTTTTTCCGTTTTGGGCTTATCGTAGTGTTTTAATTTCGAATCCGATATTATTTTTTCTCCGACAGCTCATGTTTTTTAATCTTTTCGGTCTACCTAACTTAGACGACACCCGCAGTTTTTTAAGATCTACCCGACTCAGAATAATTATTTTTTTAATTTCAGATATGGCCTCGACAAGTAGACGTTTTTTACACAATCCAGATGGTTTTTGCTATATTTGTAGCGAATACATCTTTGAAAAAGATCGAGAATCTATCTTGGACTCCGTTAAAACTACGTATTTTAACCACTTTCAAATAACATTGTGCAATCAAGACGAGCAATACGTACCTCATACTGTGTGCCAGAACTGTATTGTGTGTCTGCGGTAATGGTCAAATGGAAAAAGAAGTGCTATCAAATTTAAAGCACCGATAATTTGGCAGGAACCTCAAAATCACCATAACGACTGCTATTTTTGCTTCGTAAATATTAACGGCATAAATTCTGGAAATCGAAATAAATGGTCATATCCTAACTTATCCTCCGCTCAACGACCTCTTTTATACTCTGGTGAGATACAAAGAGCATCATGTAAATGCTCTGAAGAACCAGATCTTATGGAAATTGAAGACTACACAATGGGCAATACTGATTCGGATTTCACATGTAGTCAGTCATCAGATCCTTAACCTTTTAATCAAAAGGAATTGAATGACACTTAGTAAGGGATCTAAATTTGTCAAAAGAGGCTTCTGAAATTTTGGCATCTCGTTTAAAAGAAAAGTATTTACTTGTACCAGGAACCAGAATTACTTTATATCGGAAACGAGAAAAGATTTTGTTACCATATTTTTCTAGAGAAAATGATTTAGTTTTTTATAATGATGTCAGAGGTATTTTGAAGAAGATGAGTTCACAACGATACCAACTAAATGATTGGCGTCTTTTTATAAACAGTGGCAAGAGAAGCTTAAAGTGTGTGCTACCTTATAACGGCAACAAGTATGGTTCTATACCTCTTGCACACTCTACTACTATGAAACAAGAGTATACAACTATTTCTTCAATAATGGAAAAAATTAAGTATCGAGACCACAATTGGCTCATTTGTGTAGATTTAAAGATAGTTAACTTTCTTCTCGGATAACAGGGTGGATACACGAAATACCCATGTTTTATGAGTCTGTGGGATAGCCGCGACAAACAACGTCATTGGTTTAAAAAAAAAGTGGCCAGTGCCGAAGGAACTGATAGTTGGTAACAAAAATGTTATTGATTTGCCCTTAGTAAATCGAGATCGCATTATACTGCTACCACTTCATATCAAACTGGGCATTATGAAACAGATTGTAAAAGCCCTTGCCAAAAACGTCGAATGTTTTGCTTTTCTTTCACAAGTTTACAGGATTAAACACAGAAAAATTAAAAGCGGGTATTTTTGATGGGCCACAAATCAGACAACTTGTGAAAGATCCAAACTTTGTAAATTCAATGAATGAAGTGAAGCCTAAAGTTTAGAAACTGTTTGTTGTGGTGATTAAAAACTATCTCGAAAACAATAAGTCCGACAACTATTCTAAGTTAGTTGAGTGCATGTTATCCAATTTGAAAGAGCTGGGCTGCAACATGAGTATTAAGATTTATTACTTACATTCTCATTTAGATCGATTCCCAGAAAATCTTGGCGATTTCAGTGAAGAGCAGGGTGAAAGATTTCACCAAGATATACGCATAATGGAAGAGCGTTATCAAGGAAGGTGGGACATCTATATGACGGCCGGTTACTGTTGGAGTTTGCAAAAAGATGATACTCAAGCCGTACATTTAAGAAAATCGTATAAAAGAACGTGTCATAGTGTGTAATTATATCAAACATAGAAAAAATGTATTTTTGTTCCATTTTTGAAGAAAATTGTAATTTCATATAAAAAAAACTAGAACTGATAGCATTAAAACAGTATTTTTTTCCGTAATCATATACTCAGGTATACCCTATAGTACATATAAAATTTAAGAAAAAAAATTTCAGTGTTGACTAGTGTAATTTTTTATATCACAGTTAACAAAATTTAAAGAAAACAGTTCTTAATATGGCACTGGGTTCATAAAAAACATAGCAAAAACGATTGTCTGTTAATTGTCATAACAAATTAGTTTTTCCACGACTGATATGGAAAGTGTATAAAAATGTACACTTTACTACGTTTGCAAATACTGAACACATGCTTGTCTATATAATGCTAAGTTGTCTGAGGGTGAATTGATAAGTCTGATAAATTTCTACGAAATGGCGGGAAATTTTGTTAAGTGGCATGACTGTTGATACGCGTGATTCTGTCCTCAACGAAACCTGTAAGATAACAACAGGCTGCATGAGACCTGAACTATTCCCCCAGTTGTACAAAGCAGCAGGCTTTGCAACTCCTGCCAATCGAAGATCGGCTACAGAATACGTTGAAAAATTTAAACAAAGTTTTGATAAGCCTCTATGAAGCACAACAACCCCCTAAAAGGCTTAATCTAGAAGTTTTCTGGACCTCGTCAGCATCGAACTTCCAGAAGAGTACCCAGTGCCAGAAGAATCACCAACCGGTCTCAACCTGGATCGGAGGACCTGGAGGGTGCTCAACGGTATCCGAACTGGCGTGGTACCAGTGAAAACCAACAAAGTTAAATGGGGATTCCGGGATCCCCAAGATTGCCTCTGTGTATGTGGGGAGCTGCAGGATATGGCACACCTTTTTTCATGTAGTGACTGCCATAATACCTGTACTCTTGATTTATGACTGGTTGATAACACTCGACGGAGCCTGATATTGTGTTGAAAATCTATGATTCGAACTCGAAGAAGTAAACTAATAACAATAAAAACGAAGTAACCCGTTTAACACCATTCTGACCGCTTACGTGTTTGACTGTAAATAATTATGCTTAAAAATTGTTCATTATCTCAGCTAAAAACCAAGAAAATTTGTGATAATCTTATTAAAAAATTACAAAATTTATCGTCGTCCACTCCCTTCTCCCCTTCTCTTAAAGCAATATCGCTCAAAAACTATAGGTTCTATTCTTACTTTAAATATTATATGTGTACCAAATTTGAAATCGATATCTCATTTCGTTCGCGAGTTATCGTCCCAAGGTACAAATAAGTGAAATATCATACGTAGCAACAGTGCGCAACATATTCCAGGAACGTTGCGTTATTAAATGCAACCACAGCCATAGAGAATGGACTGAGCATTAGCCTTACAAAATTGACCACTCTCTAGAAAGAGACAAAGCGACTGGGAGGCCAATACCTATCTCTTTTCTGTAGGCCTGTAATAACAAAGGCGCGGTACCCCGAGACGTAATTTAAGGCGAGAAAAAGCCCGATCCGATTTTAGTTCAAATAGAACTCTTATAAAAATATTTTCACGAGCGCCGTAGCTCAGCGGCATTCTAGAAAGAGATAGCTACTGGCCGCACATTCGCTTTGTCTCACACTTTTGCGTCCGTATTTACTTCACAGCGGGATATGGAACGTTCAGTTCATTCTCTATGTCTTTGGATGCAACCAAACGTGCTGGACTTGTAAACTCTTCGGAGAACATAATTTTTCTCGAGTTAAGTTATGAGCGTTTAATCCCATATCATTAACGTTCTAGCTCTGTTTTTTGAAGTATTGCAACTGCAAGTTTTACTTACGTCCACTTACAAATTCTAAAGGTGCTATAAGTTGCTCTGATAAGCTCGTACCTACGAGGGTATTTTCATTGCTTTATAGGGATTTTATACGTGAGGAGGTGAAAAAAAGTTGGGGTAACTAGTTGCTAAAACTAATCAAATCGAGTTGCAATAATGTCCGAAAACTGTCTCACTAAAAGGGCTTAATCCTAAACTTAGTCTAATGTGATAATTAGAGGTTTAAATTGATGGAAGGACTAGTTGGTCAACTAAAGTTACGATGCCGTGCGGTACAAGACTACAAAAATTCGTTATCATTTATGGCGAAACCGGAGAGAATGAAAAAGGTCACATATTATGCCTGTTCTTAAGCCTTAACTGACGATTTTTATAGTAGAATTTGTTATAAATAGGTTCATTTGAAGACATTTTACAATATTAAGTACAGAAGTGACAAGAACAAAAGTCAACTGGACAACCAGAGTGAAACCGAAGCATTCACGATTTTGGTTAAATGAGAAATCGTGGTTGTGTACGTGTGCGAGGGATTTTCAGGGATCTTTACTCCTCGATAACTGAATGAGCTCAAGGAAGCACCAAGTACTTATATCTGACCGGGCTTCACCGAATCGTGATCCAGTGTGATCGTTTTCCAAGTGTGATGCAGACCGTAACCAGAATCTATTAATATTGTTAGGGTGTCTGTAAATTTCAGTTAATTCCCTAAACTTTCGTCTACAGAAATTGGAAACAGACGCCGAACTTTGGTTTCTCTAACATTGATGATAAGACCTATAGTGTGTAGATGTTTAGCTACTGCTGATTGTACTTGTTCTTGTTTCAGTTTGAGAGATCTTTCGTGTTCTTTAATTCTAGTTGCTACTGATCTTTAAGTTTCTTCCACATACACCTTATCACATGAACGCGAAATTTTATAGACACCTTCTGTATGCAAACGAAATGGGTCTTTTGACGATCTCAAGCATTGTCCATTTGTGTTTAAAATTGTGCAAATGTTAGATTTTATGAGTTTGCTTTCTGTAAACCGAATGTTCCAAGATGTCATTACTTTTCTGTTGCACCCGTATATCTAGAGACGAAAGGGTACGATTTGATTGAGTCTCCATTGGAAATTTCATATATACATGTTGTCGACTGATGTGGATTAAAAATTCGTGTGGCCAAAACCAAAATTTTGGTTTTAGAGAAACTGAGCTGAAGGCACTTTTCTCAAAGGATTCCATAAAAATGTTAGCTCCTACAAGTGAGAGTCGGGAACTCTTGGCTGTTCCTAAAGTTTATTCGTAAAAGCTTCCTTAGAAAATTAAATATGTAGAAGATTTAAAACTTCTATTAAATCTACCAAGGTTATTATGTCGAAATATGTGTCAAATTATATAGTGTTCAAAGTTTAAAACAGATGCAACGCACAGTTGTTTGGTGGCAGCTATCGTAAATGATCAGTCTTTTTTTTATGGGTCTAGCACACATGCTACAGGGAAGTTCCTAAAGCGCTCCAGGAGCGGCATGTGTGCGGAAAAAAAGCGATTCACGTTGTTCTTGAATCGCTGTAAGTTGTACTCGGTGGGAAACACAGCCCTGGGTAAATTATTCCAAAGGGACGATGTTCTCCATATAAACGTCTGCTTGAAAAGCGTTGTACGCGGAGTAACAAGCTAAACCTCATATGGATGTGAAGTATTTGCGCGACGTGTATTTCTAACATGCACCGCTCTGGGAGGAATTAAGCGGGCTACATCCTTCAAACACTTTCCATGAAAATACTTGTAGAACAGACTCAAGTCGCCAACCGTTCTTCGATGTTCCAGCGAATTAAGACCGCCGGTCAGTTCCGGGTCTCCAATCAGACGAACAGCTCTTCTCTGAACAGAATCCAACAAATGCAGTGTGTGTTTGGGAGCGGAGCCCCAAACATGGGAGCAGTATTCCATAGTTGATCGAATGTGAGCTTTGTAAAGAATTAACAGTTGCTGTGGAGTGTAAAGCTTTCTAGTTCGAAATATTGCCAACTTTTGAGAAGCTCTCCTTGCTATGCCTGCAACATGTTTATGCCAGGACATATTTGCTCCCAAATTAACGCCCAACAAATTGAGTGACGATGTTAGGGGAATGGAGTGCCCCGACATGACTATGTCGGGTTCAGCAACGTTAACTTTTTTAAAAAAAACTGCCGCCTGGGTTTTTGAAGTGTTAAATTCCACTTGGCTACTGTCACTCCCAAGATAGAATTTCTTCCAGGTCTTTGTTAAGTTGAACGACCTCCTACTGCCTGCGGATATTCGCCTGAGTAGCCGATGTCCGAGCATTCAAAGTGAATGAAGAGATAAGCATACTCTCATCTGCAAAGCTGTAGGTTGGATTCCCGGTTTTTTTTCCAGCAGATCGTTAATGTAAATGAGAAAGAGAGTAGGAGACAGTATGGAGCGAGAAGTTTGTTTCTATTCGTTGATTGTGTGCTTCCTTGGTTTCGTCGATAATTCCTTTGCATCTGTTCCGGGACCAACAAAGGTGTTACGATTGATGGTGTTAGGATTTTCACGCCATTGTCGGTAGGTAAGATGTTTAGAAGCAACAGCTTCTTTGCATTTTCGGTCAAACCAAGGCTTGCCGTTGGAAGGGATTTCGTAGAAAACGGATAAAACTGACTGCGGCCTAGATAAAAATTACACCGAAGGAAGTTCATGGGGACTGTTCGCTAGCACTCAAGATCATTTATTAATGGATAAATAAATTTAAACGTGGCAGTACGAGTACTGCAGATGCTTCACATGCAGGACGCCAGATTGAAGTTTCTTCTGAAGAAGTCGTCGATAAAATTCATGGTATCTTTATAGGAGATCGTCGCATTAAGCATCGTAAGATTGCTAAGATGGTAGGCATCTCATATGAAAGGGTACACAATATCCTGCATTGAAATTGTAGTTGGAATAGTTGCAGCGTAATCCGTGTCTTTTTAGGACTGTAAACGAAACGTGGATCCATTGTTGCACTCTGGAGATAAAACGGCAATTAAAACAATGGGTTGGTAACGGTGAAAGTATAACTAAAAAAGCGAATAAAGTTTTATGGGCGGAAAAAGATATGGCAACTGTTTTATGGGACTCACAGGGTATCATCATGATTGACTATTTGGAAAAGGATAAAACAGGGATTGGCTGTTATTACGCAACCTTATTGCATAGTGAATTGAGGCAGAAGCGAGCAAGATTAGCGCGCAAAAAGTGCTCCTTCACCAGGAGTATGCATCTGCTCACACATCGGCCTCTGCAGTGGCAAAAGTGCACGAGCTGGTCTTCTAAATAGTTCCCCACCCATCCTATTCACTAGATTTGGCTCCAAGTAACGAGATTATGGTGAGAAATAAAGTTTTGTTTCTGCAAAAAAAATGTTATTTATCTTTTGTACTTTTCAATCCATTCTCTTATATAATAACCCAACGTCAAAGCTTTCCAAAATATCTCCCAGGTCCATCTTTACAGTGTTCAATCTTCCAACAAAATGTGAATTTTTAATAAATGAATCAGTTTTTCCTGTGTAAGGATTTAGGAGATTGGCTTTACATCTTTTATACGTTGGAGAATTTATTGCACTGATTAGACGAACTGATATCTTGGTCTTACGAATTTTTGGGCGTTGATAAAATTGAAGGATCTCAGATTTGCCAGGCATGAGAGATACGAGATTTCTTTCCTCCCCTAGAGAGGCCTCGTTCAATTGTAGGCGAAACGTCGGAAAATTACTCCAATATAAGACGGTCTAATCCCAGGAACCACGATTTCTCATCTAGACAACTAGAGAATGTAGATTCCATAGCAATTATATCAGTCTTAAGTATTAGTACTCCTTTACTTGGTTTTTCAAAAATAAATTAAAATAAATCTCAGCACTAACATCGTTTACAGCCTGTAAGGAGTCCACAATCTTTAAATACATTTCTGTTTTATTTTTAACAAAACGATCTTGACCAATATTAAACGCAATAAACCAATTATATTTATTAGGATCAGACTTCAACAAGTAAAATACAAAATTCATTAAGTTAAAATCTGTATTTCTTTCGCTAGCATAATCAAAAATACAAAAAAATTTTCTTATAGTATTGATTATTAATAACCGGCAATAAATTATATTTGGTTCATATTCCCGCGTAAGCTCTTGGAAGAACTTACCAACTTGTTCAGAAAATGCTTCTATTTCTGTATTTTCTTTGTATATGGTCATTATTCTAAGTGAAAAATACTCGGTAAAACTTTCTTTAACTGAAAAAAGCTGTTGCCAAAATTTTGAAAACAACTTTAAAAACTTAATATTATTTTTGACGAAATGTTCGTAAGCTCTCTCGAAGAAATCAAATAAATATTGCGTTTCATCATTATTACATTGCCAATATTTGGACTTATATTTTTTTATCATGTCGAAAATGAACTCAAAACTAAGTTCATCCGAATAAGCCAACAAATAATTGATTGGAAATGAAAATTTAAGTTTCTTTTCGTGTTTTGTGAAAAAGTATTTTTTTATGATATTTTTAAACAAGTCCTTGTTTAAACTTAAATAGAAACTTACTTCATACTGTCTTTTGACAATTTTCTTAAGCAATTTAATTCTCTTAGATTCGGCAATACCAGCTATAATTTCATATTGTTCAAGCATATCCAAGAAATTCCACAGTTTTTCGAATAATGTCGGTGCATATTGAGGAGAGACCTTCGGAATATAGTCTACCAAAGATTCAACTATTTTAGTATCGTTATCAATGAACTCCATATTAATAAGAATAACGTCCAACACAGATTTTGAGGGGTTTTTTAAAAAGTATTTTAATAACGCATCATATAGAGATTTTTTAGTTATGGTATTAGTTCCTTTATTAAAAACTGCTGAATAAATATTCATAACGTCCTTAGGTGTTAAAAGCTGAAAACTCAAATAAATAGCATGTTTTCTTGTTGACCTGCCGTTTTCTTTCAAACTATTTATATAATAAATAACTTTTTCTTCATTTATTCTGTACAGCACACTATATAAGGCCCTCAATCTAGATTTACAATTATTGGACCGATGGAAATGAATGAGAAATGATGCGACGAGTAATGGCTTCTCCAGGTTTTTAAAAGCTCTAGCTACTTCACGTTGTACTTGACTTTCTTTCTTTTGTGCTTCTTTATTAAGGCCCAATTCACGGGTAACAGATGTATAATGTTTTAGAAAGTCTAGAAAATCATTCGTCTCCATAACTTTCGATAAACCTTCAAATATCTTAGTTTTTTTCTCGTATGAAGTATTTTTGTCTAAAACAATGCCTTTAAAATATTCAATTATCTTGCTGTCTAATCCCAAATGACTATATTTTTTAATATAATAAAGCATACTGAAAAATTCATCGTGCTCAGTCAGATATAATGTTGTACTAAAATATTTAGCGTAAACTTCAGGTTCTTTAATTAAAAAGTGTTTCATTGCTTGCATTCGTAACTCGTCTAAATGGCGCCGACTCTCTTCTCCAAAATCATAACTTAAGAAATAATCCAGTAAGTTGTTTTCAAGGTAACTTCTTTTGGGTTTTATTATGACTTCTAACAAGCCAGTTATATCGGTTTGGCGATTATCTTTGAATATAATTTTGACCATATTTAGGAGTTTGTTTTCATCAACCTAAAAATTATAAAAAAATTGTACAGCATGTTTTTTTTTAAATTTAAAACGGGATATTCAAAAATGGTATATATTTATGTCTATTTAGACATGTTAAGAAAAAGGAAAAATAGTGGTTTTTTTCTTAAATTTATTCCACCACTGAGATCCCCATTGCGGCTGAAGGGACAATTTATTTCAATTCTGAAAAAAGCGAGCGCTAAAAGATGTAATGATTCCAGACTTGTCACTTTAATGACTCACCTCCTGAAACTGTTCCTCAAAATTATACATCCAAGGATATTTAGAATATGCAAGCCAAATATCAATGGATCACAGTTTGGATTTCATGTGGAAATGGGAACTCGAGAAGCTTTATTTGGGCTCAACGTTTTATTTCCCAAGAGTAGGGATTGACAACAAAAGGTGTATACATGCTTCATAGACTATGAGAACGCGTTCGATCGAGTGGTCCACGTGAAACGTTTAGAAATACTAGAGACCAGGGGGCTCGACAAAAATGACATTGGAATTATAAAAAGTCTATACTAGAACTAGCACAAGTACAGTATAATGGTATAACACCCGAACCAACAACAATTAAAAGAGGGGTCCAACACGGTTGTATTTTGTCTCTATTATTGTTCAACTTATACCCTGAGTGTATTTTCCAAGAAGCACTAAAAGACCTATACTGAATAACCTCAGATAACTATAACAAATAGATGCGTATACTGCACTCTGTCGGCGACTATAAGTCTATAGACAGAGCGGCACAGCACGGCTGGCACTTATTGCAGAAACGCACCTTTCTTGAGCTTACTGCTCGAAGGCATAGATGGCAGTATTGGTATAACAACTAAAAACGAAAAGAATCGTATTTTTAGAAGTTACCGAAAGTGTTCTTCGTATTTGCTGAACTATCCCAAGACGCGTTTTGCCGTATCACGGCTCATCAGCTGGGCTAGGTTCAGCAAATACGAGAACACATCTTTAGTCCTTTATCCAAGTAACTAACGGAAAACTATAACAAATAGATGCTTATACTGCACTCTGTCGGCGACTTACTAAGTATATTCAAGCAGAGCGGCACAGCACGGCTGGCACTTACTGCAGAAACGCACCTTTCTTGAGCTTATTGCTCGAAGGCATAGATGGCAGTATTGGTATAACAACTAAAAACGAAAAAGAATCGTATTTTTAGAAGTTACCGAAAGTGTTCTTCGTATTTGCTGAACCATCCCAAGACGCGTTTCGCCGTATCACGGCTCATCAGCTGGGCTAGGTTCAGCAAATACGAGAACACATCTTTAGTCGTTTATCCAAGTAACTAACAGAAAACTATATAAAATAGATGCTTATACTGCACTCTGTCGGCGACTTACTAAGTCTATTCAAGCAGAGCAGCACAACACGGCTGGCACTTATTGCAGAAACGCACCTTTCTCGAGCTTACTGCTCGAAGGCATAGATGGCAGTATTGGTATAACAACTAAAAACGAAAAGAATCGTATTTTTAGAAGTTACCGAAAGTGTTCTTCGTATTTGCTGAACCATCCCATAGCTAGCCCAGCTGATGAGCCGTGATACGGCGAAACGCGTCTTGGGATCACAATAAAACATGCTGGTTTGGAGAGGATCCCAAATTGTCTACTCTTTTCGTTTAAAAATATTAAATATTCAAATTTAGATTATCATTGAGATACTACTGCCGAGGTTTTTAAAATCTAGTTTAAAAACTGCCTTTTAAAAAATGTACCAGAAAATAGTGTTATCGTCTTTAACAACAGTCGACAAATAAAGAATCTATCAAATTCAGTAGACACAAAATCTGAAATACAAGAATTTATGTTAACAAATGACATATATTTCGAAGAGAATTATAAAAAATCTTATTTCTCACAGATACTCAAAGAATTTAATATCAATAAAAAATATGTTTGCTACAATATGGCAAAAGAAACGGGTCATACTCTTTTAAGATTGCCGCCGCATTATTGTATTTTTAAATTTATAGGACATATATGGCATCAGATTAGGTCAAGAAAATACCACGCCAACCTTAAGCCTAATGTTAAAAAATTCTGTAAATCATATCTTTGAAGCTGAAAATTCCTACTTCTATGCACAATGAGATTGAACCAAACAATAAATTTAGATTGTGACAGTGACATCGAAATATATAAAAATAAATGTTAGGCTATAATTTTTTTCAGTTTCTTATTAGTATAAAACATTTAAAGTAATATGTAAATTGTAGCTACTTACAATAAATCTAACGAATCCCAGGTATTTACAACCTCATTGACAATATTTCAGTTTGATAACCTTGGACTCTAGATACTGAGTTGTCGAAAAAAGTATTTTAGGAATACGTTTATTCGGAGTTAATTTAGAGCGCCTTAAAGATGAGTGAAATTTCTGCAAAATTTGGCAATATTTTACAATTTTACTTCTATAAAGGTACAAATGCTGTGCAGGCCTATGAAGAAATCTATGCTGTTTCTACTCAAGATACGTGATCAGAAGTAACAGCAAAAAGATGCTTCAGTCGCTTACGTTCAGGAGATGTCGACGTCAAAGATGCTCCACGTACTTTTTTTTTATGGGTCTAGCACACGTGTTACAAGGAAGTTCCTAAAGCGCTCCAGGAGCGGCATGTGTGCGGAAAAAAATCGATTCACGTTGTTCTTGAATCGCTGTAAATTGTACTCGGTGGGAAACACAGCCCTGGGCAAATTATTCCAAAGGGATGATGTTCTCCATATAAAAGACTGCTTGAAAAGCGTTGTACGCGGAGTAACAAGCTGAAGCACTGGTCGACCAACGACAGAAAAAACTGATAGAATTTTGGTAGTAGTTGAGCAAACTCGGCATGAAAGTAACCGTGACATCGCCAAGGCATTCATCACCAAACAGTTGTAAATGATTTGGGGAAAGCTGGCTGGATGTTTGGGTGTCACAAGCTATAAAAAGTGGATCACTTACGACAATAATGTGCGAAAAAGATCGTGGTCAAAATAGGATGAAGTTCCATAAACGATGACAAAACCTGGATTGACGCCAAAAGTGTTTGGAACGAAACCGTGCATTATGAACTGCCGCAGCCTAGCAAAACGATTGTTTCTTTACTTTACTGTCACAATTGACAAGTAAGCGATTGACAAAAATCGACTAGAACCAGTCAACAAAAAGACCGTGGTCTTCCACCATTGACAACATCAGACCACACACTTCTTTGATGACTTTGAAAAAACTGGTTTGGATGGGAAGTTTGAATGCGTCTGCCGTATAGCCCAGACCTTGCACCGTCAGACCACCATTTGTTTCTATATCTGCAGAACTCCTTGAATGGTGTTAATTAAGCTTGAAAAGAAGTCTGTGAAAACCATTTGTCACAATTTTTTGCCCAGAAACTACAGAAGTTCTACAGTGACGGGATTATGCTAGTCATCGAACAAAATGGAATCTTTGGTTTAATAAAATTCTTTCAAAATTAAAAAAAAAACAGTTGTCTCAATTTTGACTTTAAAAGGCTCAATACTTTTTCGATAACCCTTTATTATTGCAGGCAATTAGTCGAACGGTATATGCTCTAAGTGAACTTTACCAAAGTGTTTCGCTGTGGAAACTACAGTTTTCCAACTATGAAGAAGGTGATCGCGTGCTGGAGCAAGTGGTGTATATATGTTGACAGTCAAGCGGTACTTAAGACAATTGCTAAACGCCGGTCGAACTGAGCAATTATACAAGAGTGCAGAGATGCCCTGGATCAGCTGGCTGGAGAAACCAGGTCAAGTTGTTGTGGGTGACTGAACATCGGAGGCGCAGGCTAACGAAGCGTTGTACGAACTCGTCAGACGAGGAGGTATGACTCCTTTCAGGAGACCCTACCCATTTTAGGAACTACAGGTGGAAGCTGCTTTCAAGGAATTGGTGGATCGGTGTTCAAGAAAGCGATGCGAAGCCCAGGACACAAGCAAGCCAAGGACTTTGTACAGTCCTCTATAACTTGTAATCGGTAAAAGAAAACTCCTTTTTTTTAAGTTATTGTTGGCAGAGTTTGGTCCGTTACTTTGAGATAGTACATTTTAACAATAAAATTACTTAATTACTTTGTTAACTGGCACTAAAATTTTAGTGTCAGTTAACAAAGTAATTATATAATTTTATTATTATTGGCATCCCTGCAGACAATACTTGGTGGAAAGAGATTCATTTCTAACCTTATTTATGGTCAAATAATACATTACAGAACATGAGTGCTACATATGATTCGAGCTGTAAGGCTTGTCGCTATCTAATCATCCAAAGGTCCGAAAATGCCGCTTACAGCGGCTGCTAAGTATGGGGGCAAGTCGAGGGCATTCGTTAGGTAGTCGGTGAAACGATACTCTCAGTTAAAAAATGTTAATGATCTACCAGAAGCTGGTTCGTGAGGAGAAAAGTATCGGACAAGGATGAAAAAATCATTATCAACATGTTTTCCCGAAATCCTTAATTAAATTTGCTCCAAGGGGCGCAAAAATTAAAGCAGCGAGGTTTGGATCGTATGAAATGATTCGCACTCATTTCCGGGTTAACGATTTGAAGTGGCGGAGTACAATAAAAAAACTATTGTTGAGCGAAAAACACAGAGGGAAACGACTCGCGTGAACAGAAGAAAACAGATCAAGACTGGAGCAAAGGAAATTTTTTCCGATGAAGCGTCATCTCGGGGTTACGTTGTCAGTCCACGAGCCTGGTTAATTTCCACTCACCGACTGGTTTAGCGCACCGTGAAACACCCTGTGAGGATTCATGTTCGGGAATGTCTTTCGGAAAAAGGTTTTGGATGACTCTTCTTCGTTACCTACAACTTGAACGCCGAAAAATACTCGAGATCGATTGATGTAAAAAACTTAATTAAAATACATTTTTTATTGAACAATGCGAGAAAGGTTTTCACTTGACCGACTGTATTGTAGCCTAAAGAAGCCCGCCTCGAGTTGCTGCTCAATATAAGTACTCGTGTTCTGAATCCCCACGGGACATTGTAGGTTGAGAAAGCATTAAGCATGGCTGGGGGGTGGAAGACGACCCGTCATGTCTGTAATGTCTAAAGGATGAGGAGACGCCACTTTAGTTTATTTGCACAGGTGCGGCGCTGAGAAGACTCAGGTATGAGATCTTCGAAGCGGTAATGCTTCGAAGGGACGAAGTTGGCACCTTGGTGTAGGGGTGACAACCGAACATTTACCGTCAGTTCCGGGAGATATCGCAATCATCGTGGTAGCTGGGTTAGTTTGGGGAAGGTTTCCTCGGGTTGGTAAAGATGATTTTTTGGCCCGTTTGTCAGACGCTACTACTACTACTTCTAGCTAAATTCACAATTTTAAACAATCAAAAAGTTAATTCTTACCTTCAACGGGTTTTCCGAATACAAGCAATTGTAAAGTATGACATCATTTACAACATAAGAATCTTCATCGCTGTATGACGCTTCTTTTGCACTGACTTCCTTAATTAAATCTAGAATAGGCGGACATTCGTTCAAATCAATATAATACTTCTTGAAGTTCTTCTTTAGTTTTTTATCGTTTTTAATATCTTTGTTGAATTCAACAATATCAGACAGAATTTTAACTGTTACTTCCCGACTGTCTTCAAACTCTATTTTAGGTAAAATTTTGCCAATGTGGTGCAATATCATTTGTTCCACCTCTGGTTCTATTGAGGATTTTTTGTACCAAAATCTAAACGAGTGGTACCGCTCGAAACGATATTTTGCATAAAAAGTAACTGGTCTGTCAAGTGGAACATTTCTTTTACATACAAAAATTAAATATTTAATTAGTATATCATCGTGAGGTAGAGTTTTATCATCTTGCACTGTCATTATTTCAATTATTTCAAGTATTAATTTCCAATGATTCTCCGTCAAAAAATTGTCATCTTTAAACTCTGTATATCTGTTGATCCATTTAAGCATTTGGGTAAGTCTACTTTTATTATTTCGGTACTTGGCATAAACATACTCTAATATTTTTTCATAAGTGGATTGGTCCTTGTGTTTAAAACAAGCACTAATTAAATATTTCACATTGTCCATTATCTCATTGGCATTTCCCCAGTTCGTTAATGAGTCAAAAGTCTTAACGGGGCTGACGAATTTTGTATAACAGTTGTAATCTCCGTCAATATATTTTTTTTCCGCCCACTGCTCCTGGATTTTATCAGGAAATAATGTTACTACTTCTTTCCAGAAATCAGCTAAATGATCAACAATTTCTTTATCGTAAGTTCGCTTAAAAGCCTGTGAAAGTACTTTCCACCGTTTTTTTGCTGGATAATTGGAAAGAAGTGAAACTAAAGTAAAGTTACTACCACGAAATTGTAAATTTTTTATATTGGAAGGTAAAAAAGAATGAAAATATTTTGTATCAAATTCTTTTATTTCTTTGATTAACACCCCCGTCTCGAAGTAAGAGTTAGGTATATCTTTAAGTACGTTCTCCTTGTTAGTTTTTAACAAGGCTCGAGTGGTATTCCAACCTAACTTTATCCTAAAATCCTTAGTGTTTAATTCAAATTCATAATACAGATTAGGATGTTTCCGTACCATATATTTAAAAAAATCTTTATCCCGAAAGTTTTCTTTGGTATTTTTCTTGTATTCCTCGAAATAAACTTTTAATAATTGATAATCTTTTTGCAATAATCTTTTTAGCTGCTCAGGCAATAAAATTACTTCATTGTTTCTTAAAATAGTGACGATTTTTTCCGATGAGCAGCTGAATAAAAACTGTTTAGCAGTAAATAAACCATACCTGAAAAATGATAACATTTATAAATATTTTTTTAGCCGAGATTATTTTTTTTTTGTTTTCACAATATTAATATAGAAAAACTGATATAGCAAGAGTAGTTATTTAATAAGAGACGAGCAGAAGGGTAAAGGAGCAGAGGAGCATAGAACTCCAAAGAGATGATAAAAAAAAAATGGGACAGAGTAACTAGTGAATTAATGGAGTAGTAAGCAACCCACAAGCGATGAATAAACCAAACTAGAGCAATAAGAACTCCACTATTGCCTAGACAACTACGATTTTTTTGATGGAAATATCGAAATATGTCCAATATGCTTGCACAAAATCTATGTAAAGACATATACAGAGTATCTACATAAATTTTGTGTCAAATGTTTGTTTATGTGGTTTGAAGAAACTAAAAAGTACCCTTTATGCAGATCTGAAATTACAAATATAAGATTATTTTAAAATATATAATAACTATATTTTGTAATTACTTTCAATAATAAAACAGTAGAGAAATTTAAAGTTTTATTATGCTCCTACCACTGGATAATTAAAAAACTTATTTATATTTAACTGGTTCTAGAAAAAAAATTAATTTCACAAATCGCTCACTTCCCCAGAGCAAAAAAAAACACCTATTTGGACACCTGTACTGAAGAGAAATAAATTAATTTTGGGTAAAAGGCTAGAACTTATAAATAGAAATAAGCTTACCGTCTAATAATTTGTCGTATTTATAAAATATTTACTAACTTTTTAAGAGAACTTTGATGTGATGTTCTTCTTGCAACTTATATACGAGGCTGGTTTGAAAAGTCCGTGCAAAAATAAAAACTCCTTATGTGTTTGGGGTAAACCTTTTTTATTTTTCGACATAGTCTCCTTTTAGGCTTATACACTTCGTCCAACGATGTTCTAGTTTGTTGATCCCTTCCGAATAATAGGATTTGTCCAAGTCTGCAAAATATCCATTAGTGTCTGCAATCACCTCCTCGTTTGAATAAAATCTTTGTCCCGCCAGCCATTTCTTCAAATTGGGGAACAAATAGTAGTCCGAGGGAGCCAAGTCTGGAGAATAGGGGGGATGTAAAACGAGTTGGAATCCTATTTCCATTAATTTTGCGACCACAACTGCTGAGGTGTGTACAGGTGCGTTGTCGTGAAGGACTTTCTTGTGGGCCAATCGCGGGCGTTTTTCTTGCAGCTCGGTTTTCAAACGGTCCAATAACGATGAATAATATTCACCTGTAATAGTTTTACCCTTTTCCAGATAGTCGATGAGGATTATCCCTTGCGAACCCCAAAAGACAGTCGCCATAACCTTTCCGGCCGAAGGAACGGTCTTCGCCTTTTTTGGTGCAGATTCCCCCTTGGTAACCCATTGTTTGGATTGTTGTTTGGTCTCAGGAGTATACTAATGTATCCATGTTTCATCCACAGTGACGAAACGACGTTTAAAGTCCTCCGGATTCTTCTGGAACAGCTGCAAACCATCCTTGCAACACTTCACACGATTCCGTTTTTGGTCAAGCGTGAGCAATCGCGGCACCCATCTTGCGGATAGCTTTCTCATGTCCAAATGTTTATGCAAAATATTATGTACCCGTTCAGTCGAGATGCCCACAGCACTAGCAATCTCACGCACCTTAACTCTTCTGTCATCCATCACCATATCATGGATTTGATCAATGATTTCTGGAGTCGTAACCTCCACAGGCCGTCTAGAACGTTCAGCGTTACTTGTGCCTTTCATAAAGTAATATTTAATCACCACACGAAATTCTTTTTCGTCCATTTCTTGAAAATCACTCGACTTCCTTGATTCACACGAATGCCAAACACAAAGAAATAGACCAATATAGCTGAAACTTGGTGTGCGTTCATTCAAGAGATGCTACTAACTAAACATGACCTCGATACGCGCCGGTGGTGCCATCTCTCGGACTTTGCACGGACTTTTCAAACCAGCCTCGTACTTAAGGAGGTTGAGGCGTTAAACGTAAAATATGAAAACTATTTTGTATAGATTTATTTCGATAGATTAATTAGTTTAGAAATTTTCTATGAAAAATTTAAGGTCTTTGGGAATCTTATTTAAATAAAAATCGAAATTAACAATATATATAGTCTTATACAGAATACGTTAATTTGATATAAAAATGACACATTTTTTGTTATAACAAATGAAAAAAAATGCCATCAATAGGAAATTTAACTATGTTAGACATTGAAATTTCGTGATAATTTTAAAAAATTTTCAAATTTAATTAGGAAGCTAACTTTATGAAAAATAACAATTATTGGAGGTACTTGTGAATGATTTACCTTTTATCTCTGAAATAGCGGCAACGTTGCATTTAGTAGTAATGGCGGGGAATTTAAATATTTTAAATTGTATAGTACAAGTTTATACAATTAAAACATATGGTGCAAGTTTAACTAATAATAGATTTGCAATTACTTATTAATTATTTATCATTAACTTTACAAATTAATTTACTTGTTTAACTTATAATTACCTAGTGCAGCTTCAGTGTTAACATTATAATGTTCCTTATAGCCCTTCGATATATGTGTACTGTCTGTTGATACTGTGTTGTACGTTAGACATTTATCACACTTTATGGTTAGTAGTGATGCTAGACCATTAGTAATGTAACATAATGAAAATGTTTCATGCCATGGACAATATTTTTTTTTACCATTTTTATCAATATTTGTTGATTTTTTATTATTATCCATTTTTTTTTTACTTGTTTACAACAGCTAATCACAACAATCACAAAACTAAATATATCTATATATAGGCATATCAGTAGAGCCAACAGTAAATTACATTACAGCGTTGTCGCTTCGAGACACCGGAATTTTAAGATTTTTAATTATCATTTTTTAATAATTACCTATTTTTTTAACTACTAAAATAATTTTTTTTATTCTTTTATTTTTTCATATTATTTACTTTCATAATTTTTTAAAAATTATAAAATATAGTATAATAATAAAATTTTTATTTTCCATATTTTTTTTTTTTTCTTTAAGTTTGGACAAAACATCCAAAAGTTAATCCATTCATGTTAAATTATTTAATAAAATTAAATAAACAATATATAAAGACTTAAAATCTTTCGATAATGAATTTATTATCATAATAATAACCATCGTTAGTCTTATAAAAAATTTTAATTACTTAATACAAAGCATTTCTAAATGACAAAATTCAAAACTTTTGGTTGAGACTATCCCACCTCAACCTCCTTAAACTCGGGTCTCGCGAAACTCGAAAAATATGCAAGAATGCAGCGACAGTGGGTTGCAGACATTTAGGTCAGAGGGTATCGCCTTGGTTTTAGCTTTCATCATTATAAGACGTAACAGTTATATCATTCCATTATCAGGGTTTTTAAATTATTGTACAAAGCTATGAGGTGTACATTGACACCGACGTTGTTTCATTAAGTCAAAATTTTTGATTTTCAGCAAAATATTCTTGACCTCTCTTATCACTTAAATGTAGGCACTTTTTTTATCCGTTAACCTTCCTGAACAATCTTGAAAACAGAAGTTAAGCATTGAAACGTTCATCAATATAATAGCAGTAAATTTTCAATAAGAATAGATTCCTCAATTTCTACCCAATTTGTCTTAAAAATAGGGGACATCCATAAATTGAGCTCTTTTCCCTCTGTAGAAGCTTCACACACACATACACAACTGAATAACTAATTTATACAATTATTTGTGTAACAATACCTTGCAAACCCTTTCACAAAGTCTAGTTTTACGGTATATGATACGGGTTTTAATCTATAATAACCATCAGATGTTTCGTTAGAGAAGAGTATCAAACATGTCACTTTTTGCGCAAAATTTGTAAAAACGATGAAAAAGTGGTGCTAAGTAATTAAGATTTGTCAGATTTAAACATTGTAAATATGGACGATGACGTTTTATCTGATGATTTAAGTAACATAGACAGATTTCAAAATTTTTTGGGTATTAATAATCCTGAAAACTCACTTGGTAAATATTTACAAAATCCAATTTCAGAAGATCTAGATTCCTTTTTAAGAAGCCCAAAAATTTCCAACAATCTAAGTAAGGGTGATGACGTTTTACAAAACAAAGAGCAAATAGGTTTTTCAGACTTTAGCCCAATTGTTGAAACTGCACTCCCGGATCTTTCTTACACAAATTTCTGTTTCGACCCAAACTGTTAATTCACATGAAAATACACAAAATCACTCAGGTAAAAGGAAAATAGATTTTATTTTCAGCAAAAAAAATTAAGTCCACGAAATATTTAAAACCAGCTAGTAAATTAAAAAGCTTAAGCTAGGAAGGTGTGGAAATTCCTATTAATTTAAAAGACATTTCTAAATTCGAAAAATAAAACAACATCTGAATTAATATTTTGGAAATGATTAAGAAAGATTTTAAAAATAAGTATGAAAGAGGGGGACCGTTACATTACACGAAGTGTAAGCGAGATCGCCATCTTAACTTATTGATGATACGTGACGATAATGGAAATTTTCACTACTCTTACATTACCAATATATCTAGATTAATTTCCAAACAATTATCAAAATGCAATAGAAAGAAGTTTCTTTGTGATGAGTGCTTACAATATTTTTGTAATGAAAAAAATTTAATTAGACATAATAAATCTGATTGTAATAATAAGGATAGATCTACTTTCAAAGGAAACCGAAATAGACAAATATGGCAAACAGAACGTAATCTTAAATTTTAAACCATGTATAAACAAATGTAAGTTCCATTTGTCATATATGCGGATTTTGAATATATTCTTAAACTATTAACCAGTGACAATGGACAATAATTTAGACCCTCAGATGGCCTACATTCAGAAAAAATTTGAACATATTCCTTGTTCTTTTGACAACAAAGCTGTAAAATTTAATTCATATAGAGGTAATAACTCTATCCAAGTCTTTATAAATTATCTAGAGAGAGATGTTCATGAGTATCTTAAGGTTCCAAAAGAAATGAATAAAATAAATAATTTAGAAAGATTACATTTTGCCTATACAGATGAATGTCACATTTGTGAAAAAACTATTGTTTGTAATAAAGTTGCCGATCATTGCCATCTAACGGACTCATATAGAGGACTACCTCATTCTATATGTAATTTGAATTTTAAAGTATCCAATTTTAGTCCTATAATTTTGCACAACTTGAGACATTATGATTCCCCTTAAAAAAAGAAAAGCCTTAGATTTATAGATTCGTTTCAATAGGTGAATATTCTGATATATCTGAAAACAGACGTACTACTTTTGGCTGATATATTTCAAAATTTTAGAAAAACATGTAGAGGAACTTACAAACTTGATCGAGCACATTATTATACATTTGCAGGATATAGTTTTGATTCTTGTTTACGTTACACAGGCGTAGAATTAGAGTTGTTAACTCATCAGGATATGTTACATTTTTTTAAAAGCAGTGTAAGATGGGGAATCAGTAGTTGTGTATGTAGGAAATCTATAACAATCTATTTCTTTCAAACTATGATCCATCACAACCAACTAAATATATACTTTATCTGGACGTTACTAATCTCTACAGTTACACAATGTCCCAATATCTTTCACAACAAACAAGTTAAATATAATGGATGTTTCAGACACATCTGAAAAAGGTTATGTATAGAAGTAGATTTAGATTATACAGAAAATTTACATGATTTACACGATGAATTCCCAGTCAGTCCTGAAAATTATAAACCTCAAAATTCTTATATATTATATTTTACTGAAACAATGTATTAGATATGGAATCAATTTAACTAAAATACATAGGGTAATAGAATTTACTCAATCACCTTGGTTAAAAAAAATTAATATAAAATTAAGAAACGATTTTAAAAATGAATTTGATAAAAATAACTATAAATTAGCAAATAATAGTATTTATGGAAAGACAATGGAAACTGTTGATAAAAGGGATAATATATGATTGGTTATTCATTGGTCCAAGAATGGTAAAAAGATGGTGCTGAAAACCTTATTGCAAAGCCTTCTTTTAAAGATCATTCTATATAGGTACTACGTCGGAGCGGTAAGGAAAGAGACGTGGGAATAACTACTAAGAGAAGAAAGCTGGAATACCTCGGACATCTTATCAGACACAGTAAATATCGGATATTTCAGTTAATAATCCAAAGATAGATAGACAACAGGAGGGGATCCGGGAGAAGAAGATAATCTTGGCTCCAGAACTTGCGCCATTGGTTCGGGGTGTAATCTGCCCAACTGTTCAGATCTGCCGCAAATAAAATCAGAATAGTCATGTTACTAGCCAACGGACAAGGCACGTGAACAAGAAGATTTCCTTTATACTCTTTTAAAACCTTTCTATGGAAAAAAGGTGCAACTCTTGGACACTGACACTGATTCCTTCATTTTAGAAATCCAAACAAATAATGTGTATGAAGATATCAGATGTCACATAGATAAATTTGATACTTCAAATTATAAAATGAGTCATATTCATGATATACCAATAACTAAATCTGTTGTTGGGAAGTTTAAGAATGAATATGCTGGGGAACCTGGTACTCCACTACCCTCCTTATTTGCCTGATTTAGCCCTTAGTGACTCTTTTTAATTCCTAAGAAATCAAGCTCCACATGAAGGGTCAACGCTATGACGATTTGGAGGATATTAGAGCTACCGTGACACGCCAGTTAAACATGATCTCAAAAGAAGATTTTTCTAACAGTTTTATAATATGGGTGGTATGAACGTTCTGAACATTATATTGAGGTCGGAGAGTATGTAGAACATCTGAAGTAATAAAATATTCACTTTAATTTTTCTATTTTTTTTTATTAACAGTCCGCGAACTTTTTGAAAAGACGATGTATATAATGTATTAATCGTTTCAACAATGTCAGAAACACTAGGGTACCATTAGTAAAACATTCACAATCTGCTTGAAAGTAAGTATATAAATCCGTACTTTTAAAGTTATTGACACCATTTTAATGACCCATTCAGATAACGTCAAATTGTCTTCATCATTGCTGTCATAATTTAAATTTTGGAGCATTCGGCAAGTGCCTACTCATCTTCGGGTTCAAATATGTCGTTCGCAAAACAGGTGTGCCGGAAGCCGGACACATTATTCCAAGCAGCACATAGTATTAAAATCAGGGATTTTCTATAGTGACATTTAAGCAACGAATTATGCCGTGGTCCATAAACTGGAGAACCGACGTTACATTAGACCGGAGGAATACAAGTTCAGTAAATTGTTTGGCCTAAAATGACAGGAGGAATTATCTACCAATAACAATACTTGTCTGTTGGATTGCATCAAGCATTTGACCCAATTTTGCAATTAAATAACTCCGATGTCATCCAATCCCGCCGATCTGTTTCGTATTTCACAGGAAGTTTACCACCCCTACAAAATCCATTTTTAAACTTTAGATGTTGGTTTATGAAATAACTTCGTTTCATCTCCATTGAATATATCATTCTCGTAATATCGCATTCGAATACTAAGTCAAACAATGTTCAACCATAAGTATGTGGCAGGATTCACCATGCATTTTCCCCGTCTTAATGCTACACCATGCATTTTTCCCCGCCTTAATGTATCGTTGTGGTCGATCCATCCAGTAGTACAAATGATTTTTTTTATGGGGATTCTTACTGCCCCTCTGTGGATTTCCGTACTGGTACCTGCAGTTGAAAAAAGATTTGCTCTTGCATCATCAAAGCACGGATTGGTACATTTGAACTTCACTGCACCGTAAACCATTTCAGTAAAGCCTTGTCGGGTGTTAAAGATTGTCTGAGTCGTTATAACTTAACATTTCTCTTGCTCGATACAGCTTCCGAAATTATATCTTTTCGTGCTCATATTGTTGACACTGTCGAACTAGACAATGCCATATTTTTGCAGATATCAGCATTAGATTTTCCACATGTTAGTTCGACAAATTTTACTTTTTTCGCAAAGGAAAGAGAGCTCGCTATTACACCTGACATTGTTTCCCGATAGTCGCACAGGAACTGAACTAAAAATTTATAACTCAATAAATATGTGCCTTTAGGCATGGCCACCATGAACTATTAAAAAGCAGTCGACATTTTTCATTAGTAAACAGCGCGGCAATCACACAGAAAGCAGTGTTTTGGGCGACAGAGGCATTCTCAATAATGGAGTGACATTATGCTCGCTGTAGGCAAGTAAGAGATAAAAATTGTCTTTAAAAATTAATCGTTGTAAGCGAGTGTTCGTTTTAACCGAAATCATATACACGTAATTTCCTATATTAAGTAACGACTTTTAAAATTCCTTGTTATAAAAGAGGTGTCGTTATGAGCACGTTAAATGTAAGCTCCACTGTATTTAACAAAAATGTTTTTTTCTTTTTTCCAATCTCTAATAATTACAATCGTCCTTGTTTCGGTATATAATCTGGTGCCGTTATGAAAAATATTTTTTTTTACGATAGCTATGAAAAGTTAGACGAAACACAGGTCAGGAGAGAGGAAACATTAATTTGCTTAAAATACACTTTGTTTAATTATCTAAAATATTCTAATAAATTACCATCATACTTGGTCTGCCTTACCTTTCCAAGATTAGATCGAAAATCTTATTCATTCTTTCCTCATCTAAGTTGAGAGACAGCTTCTTTAAAACTTTCATTCTTAGAGAATAAGACAAACTGGGCAAAAATTTCTGGACTATGTCTTCTTCATTTACATCTTTGAAAGCCTCTTTGAAAAACCACTTTTGTTTTAATACTTTGCTAGTTTTCACCCCGGACCCTAAAAAATTATACGTAATATGTTTGAAGGATATGTTTACATTTTTTGGTTCTTGTTATTTTCTTTATATCTTGCATCGTTGAATTCCGTTTTCAAAATATGACTTTAAAAAATCGGTTAAGGCAGTTCACTCGTAAATCTACTTTTCTTAAAAATTTGATGAAATTAAATAAGATGTTAATCTAAATGTTTTTCATTTAATTAAAAAAAAACATTGACCGATTGTGCAGCAAGTGCATACAATTAACATGCAATAGGCTAATGAAGTATAAAAAGGCACAGTTTCGTGTATATCTTAAGAACTTTTCTTACGAATTTTTTAAAGAACTAATACTTAATAAAAAAAAAAATTAGAAAAATTTTGAAATAAAAATATATTTTTTTTTATTTGTTAAAAAGATATAAATATTTAAAGGTATATTTGTTTAGAAGAATAACCTCGCAGTGAAGGACAAATATCACCATTTAACAACGCTGTATGTCGTCATATTTTACGCGCCAACATTCAAACAGCATTTAAAATGGTTAACTTTTACACAGAAATTCATTTGTAGGTTAAATAATTTATTGAATAAACACAACATATTTATCAACTTTATCTATAATCATCAATTAAAAATATTAAATGTATTCTGAAAATTTGAATTTGCATCTTGATATTTTTTTTTTCTTTAGTATTTAAAAGATTTATATTTAACAAAAATATGTTTATAGGTTCAATAATTTTTCAATATTTTAAGTTAATATTATATTTATTTATCAATACTGTTACGTATCAATCGATAACAATATTAAATATATATTAAAAAAAAGGGTTTTATAATCTTCTCCGTTAAACAAAATAATTAATTAATGATACTAGTGATAAATAAATAAAGTACTATAATCTATTTGTAAACTAATTAATAACTTTATTTACTACTTGCGAATCTTTTTTCAAATACATGATTAGCCATTGTCTTTTCGACTAGATAATAATTGCACTATTCCTGTAAAATCCAATTTATCATAAGAACTTTTAGATCATCAAAATTATACATTCAGATGCAATTCTTGTAATCATAAGATCTGAAATAACACTTCTAAAGGCATTAACGATGGCAATATTAGTTTTTCCATGACGCACTCTTTATACGATCCGTAATTTGTAATTAAATCTTCTCTCTTCAAAAACTCATTTGCCAAATTCTCAAGAATTTTAGCGTCATATATTGCCTTACGGAATTTTTCGTTTGGTGTTATTTGCAATAAATCATGCGCTAACTTTCCGAGCTTAAACATTTTTGAGCCTTTTCGATCAGGAAAATTTTTTAAGAAAACTTACTGGGTCCGAAAAACCAGCAATATTTTTAAAATCCTCGAACAGTGCAAAATTAATTATACCTTGAATTAAATGGGACGAATCAAAACGTGCACAATGGGCAATAAGAACGCAAGGTTTTGGAGAAAAATTTATAAACTCTTGGAATGAATGAATGAATGCGTCCTTTAGAGTGATTGTTTTGATAGATTTACCATATAAATACAGGTCGCCATTAATATGTTCTAAGCCCGTAACTTTGCAACTTGGTAATTAATCGGTTTCGTAGACCAAATATAAACATTGAATGTTTTATCCCGATATTTCACCGCTATTTGCAAAATACCAGCTGTACTTGAAAATCCCGATGTTTCTAATTCGAAATACATTAAGCTACAGCCCTCGGATGTAATTGAAACATTATTCAATATATTAGTTAACGCTTGAGGTTTAATAGTGTTACCAGTATGAGAAATGTCCATCTGCAGTACACAATTTGATTGATACTGTACCCCTTCATGTTTTTCTTTATTTTTTCTCGTGGCCTCTTTATTTCTAAGCAATAAATTTCTAAGTTTTTTCGTTGCAAGCAAATTAACTCTTGATGCTCTTTGTTTTCTTATTTTATATTTTCTTGTCATATAAGATCTTGTATCCTTGTATCCAGGGGGTTTATTGATGAGCTCTACCTTGCAAATTTGCCTTTATGTCGCAACTGATTATAATCAAAAGGCATTTTTTTATTTAAATTATATATTTTTTTATTTTAAATAGAAGTAATACGGTCTAAACAGTAAACATACACAAAGTATAATAAATAACCTATATAAACGTCATTCTATAGAGCATTGGCAGCGTTGCCACATTTATTTTCATTAAAAGTGTGTGTCTGCATATGAAAGTTTCCATGTATTGAATACAGTCTCCGAAAAAAATAAAATACTCTGCCATTGAGTATTTTAAACTTTTTGTATCTATACACAGCCCCACAAAAAAAAAAGTGGGGTATACTTTTGATGCGATATATCAGATCCGTAGTATTTTTGCCCGCTGATCACGAATCTGACGTCAGAATATCGCCATCACATCTCAACTTTTTTCTAACCTCAAAAAATAGGTAAAAATTAGTAAAAATTAAGAAAAATATACTCCTAAAAAATTGATTCAAGCTTTTTCATGAATCAAATTCGGACACGCTAAGCTAATATTCATCGGTTGGATTAAGCCATACAGTTCTGTTTTCTTTCTAACCTCAATAAATCAGACAGATATAGTGCTTCTCGAATGCAAAAACGAATTCAAATTAAAATTCAACCGATTCTTACCAAATTTGGTACACGGGGGTTTTTTGGGTTGCTGATCATGAATCTGAGGTCGGATTTGCAAAATTCAAAATGGCGGATCCAAGATGGCGGACAAAATTTTTGAAAACCAACCGATTCCTACCAAATTTGGTATACAGTTGGGGAATCCTCAAACCTGATACTCTTAAACCCTAAACCCTGAAACCTTAGACTCCCACACCCTGTAACCTCAAAAAATAGACCTCAATAACCCTGTAACTTTAAAAATGAGACCATATAAACTCAAAACCAGGACTTTTAAACCATATACTCTCAAATAGTAGACCCTTAAGCCCTAGAATTGCGAAGGTTAGGCACTTTCCTTTTTTTGGCTGTATCTTGTTCTTTTTTCCGCGAATGACCTATTCAAAGGCTTTCTGCCCAAACGCTTTTGAGGACTTGTTTCTCTTTTTAGCGACCAGCAATAGTCCGCTAGCATATGGTCATCCCATCGTCCTTGATACCGATTTTCTATGATTTTCAGATCTTGGTGAAAACGTTCCCCTTGCTCCTCACTGTAGTCACCAAGATTATCTGGGAAATCATCGATGTGGGAGTTCAGGAAATGTAATTTTAGATTCATTAAGCAACCTAATGTTTGAAAATTTTTTACCATTTTCTCGACTATTTCTTTGTACTTAGGACTTTTATTATTTCCCAAAAAGTTTGTTGCGACTTCTTTAAAACTAAGCCAAGCAGCTTTGTCAACTTTATTCATTTTAGTAACAAATAATGAATCTTGAAACAATTTTCTTATTTGTGGCTCGCCAAATACGCCTGCCTTAATTTTAGCTTCAGAAAATTTCGGAAATTTTTTATGCAAATAATTGAAACATGGGCCGTTTGTATCTAATGCTCTCGTGAATTGCTTCATAAGTCCAAGCTTAATGGGAAGCGGGGGAATAAGAACTTTTCCTGGATCTACCAATGGTGGAAACAATACATTATTTTCACCAGGAGTGAACGACTCTCTTGTTGGCCAAATTTTTTTCTTATAATGACGTTCCCTGTCTCTGCTATTTCACAGACATTTATAACAGGGATAAAGTGTAAACCCTGACTGTTGGCCAAGCAATATTGTTACAATTTTCAGATCTCCACAAATTTTCCAGTTATGATCAGCTATTTTATTTTTATCAAAAGCTGCTTCATTTTTTCATATTGCTCTTCCATAACTGTGGAATGAGTAATCGGAATGGGAGCGTAAACGTTGGTATTATGCAGCAAAACTGCCTTAATGCTCCGTTTAGAAGAATCAATGAACAGTCTCCATTCTTCAGGATCGTATGAGTTATTTTGAAATTCATCCATTAGACCTTTTACATCGGTCCAATATGAAAGTGACAATTCCTCGTCCATTGTGAAATATTTTCGAAATTCTTCATCTCTGTTTCTATAATAAGAAACCGTAGCTTCTGGCTTAAGTAAATGGCTTTTCTTTAAAAAGGAAGCAAGATGCTCTGAACCATCTTTGGATAAGCCTAAATCTCTGACTAGATCACTAAGTTCTGACTGTGATACGAGTATTGGTTCTGGTTTACGGTTGTATGGTAGAAATTCTTTATCTGTGTCACTAGTATATGATAGGTTGTCACTAGAACATTCATTAGTAACAGTGTTTGAATCTTTTTCGACAGTCTCAATGTTTTCGGCATGAACTGATAAAGTGAAATCATTTGTTTCCATAACATCAGCATCAAGTGGTTCGGGAGGCGGAATTAGTTTTAGTTGGTCTTGTTACTGTCGAAACATCGTTATAAGTAATAGTGCTTTTATTTTTTTCGGTTATGCCTAGATACAACATTCATACAAAAGTACCAATCATTTTCACTGTATGGTCTATTCCATATTGCTGGTCTGGAATATTTAATCGCCTTCTTATTGATGTACAACATTATTTTGCAAGAACTGCAAATGATGTGGGGAACCCAATCTGTATCCTGGTGCTGTATTTCAATGTTAAAACAATCCTTATATAAGGTTTTAATCTTATCCGTTATCGGTGACCCCATTTTACTCAATACGTGTTGACAGCAAATATAACAAAATGAATCACTGTTTTTATCGCACTTATGAAAAGTCCTTGTACCGTGAGACCGTTTTCTTGTAGCATTATACTCTACATGAGCCAAGTCACCCACACATGAAGAGCTACGGTCGCTGGATGACGACGGCTGCGGGCCCGCTTTCCCACCCTGACCAACCGCCGATACTGGGTTTCCGAGTCCCTGCATCGTAATTCTCTTTCTTCTACCTGCCATGACGGCATCTAAGCCGTTATCCAGGGACTCTGCCGGCTAGTGGAGTAACACCGTTGCCCACCGTCACCACGTGGAGGTGCCCTGGATGCAGGTAGAAGAATAAAAATCGACCGATGAATTTTCTCGGCGTTCAAAATGGCGCGAAAACATCTGCCATCTTGAATTTTGCAAATCCAACCTCAGATTCGTGATCAGCGACCCAAAAAATCCCCGTGTACCAAATTTGGTAAGGATCGGTTGAATTTTAATTTGAATTCGTTTTTGCATTCGAGAAGCACTATATCTGTCTGATTTATTGAGGTTAGAAAGAAAACAGAACTGTATGGCTCAATCCAACCGATGAATATTAGCTTAGCGTGTCCGAATACATATTAATACATCTTTGGATTCATGAAAAAGCTTGAATCAATTTTTTAGGAGTATATTTTTCTTAATTTTTACTAATTTTTACCTATTTTTTGAGGTTAGAAAAAAAATTGAGATGTGATGGCGATATTCTGACGTCAGATTCGTGATCAGCGGGCAAAAATACTACGGATCTGATATATCGCATCAAAAGTATACCCCACTTTTTTTTTGTGGGGCTGTGTTTATCAGACTATACTCTTGACTCCGATTGTCACGAGTGAACTACCTTAAGTGATTGACTAAGAATTTCTTTTGTAAACACGTAGTTCTAAAATATGTATTGAATTTTGGATAACTCTGATACTCTATAATAAAATATTAATCACAAAACAAAGTTGAGAGGTAGAATGGATCCGGAAGTATTTACAACTGAAAACTGACAGTTCTCTTTACATACTATTTTTGCTAATATTAAAAATAAAAACACAATTTTCAAATTTCTAGATTCCAAGAATACTAAACAGGACGTAGAACACAATGTACGAGGCGGATACTGAAGCTGTTTATTCAACGTAATCTCGTTGCAACTTTAAATACTTAGTCCAACGGTTATAAAATAACTCTTGACCTTTCAAAAATTTTTACCTTGGTTTGTAAACCACCCTTTGACGACATTTATTACTGCTTTATATGAATGAAATTGATCTCCTTTTGAATGTTTTTTTTTAAGTTTTAAAAATAGGTAATAGTCTGAGGAAGCTAAATTAGGGGAATATGGCGAATAATACATTAATTCAAAGCTTAATTCGCTTATTTTCTACAAAATTAAAAGCGATTTGTGAACAGGTGCGTTTTCTTGCATAACGGAATCCTTTTAAACATTTTTCCTCGGCGTTTTTCCACAATTTTTTGTCGAAGATTAGTTAACAATGAAGAATCATTTTCTCCAGTCATTGTTTCGCCGTGTTCCTAGTAATCGGTAAAAAAGAAACGCGATAAGAACTTTCCTGCCGATTTCTTTAAGCGAAACTTCTTGGGCCAGGTGAGCCTGCATGTTGCCACTCCTTCGACTTTTTTCTTGGTCTCGGGATCATAATGATAAACTCACGTTTCATCCCCTATGTCAATTTTTCTTCCTTCGAAATTCGTAACAGTGGAATAGAAAGAATATTGTTCCTTCAATGGATTAATCATAATAATAAATTAACAGGCAACCCAATGTCGGGACACTGAGCTTCTGACACCACAAAACATTGAAAACTTCCCAGACAACAGTAGACCAGTAAAAGAAGCATCGGGCCTGCGATGTAACGGTCGAGGACATCGCAGGAAATGGCAGCTCGACCAAAACGATGAAAACCGGGCAACCGAAAATGGACATACCAAAAGTGTTGTGTCGGCGACTAAGCCGACACCCACCAAGGCGGGAAAGTCACAGCAATGCATGAGTTGCACCACAGGAATCAACGAACACGCCATGCGTTGCTGTAATGAAATCACAAAATCTGACAAAGAAATCACTGACAAGAGAATTATTCGCTGCCTGGACCCACCACCATCAATCCCAAGTACAACCGATGTAGATGCGGGACAAACACAACCACCAAAACCAGGCCAAGCCGCGTATGTTTTGCAAGGACAACATGCAACTACCAAGGCTGGAAAGCCAAGACAGCGGTTAAAGTGGACAAATGAAATGAACAGGACAGTGATGCGCTGTTACTACACCGCCCACCAAATTCGAACAAGAAAAAGTCATCATTGTCCCTCTCGTCATATCAGCCACAGGCCTTACATCCACAACATTCACTCCACACTTAGTACAATTAGGACTCAACACAAACATACACAAAAACATTCAGAAGTCAGTGATTTTGAAAACATGTAACATTGTCAGGTCATTCCTTAATACACAATGGTAATGCGTTTGTACTGACTTGGTTTAGGCCCGTCAGCCAGACATGGAACCACATTGACCAAATGTGAGAAAGAAAAAAACAATCATAATAATAATAATATAATTAATACACAATGATAATAGCATTTGTGCTGAATTGGCCTAGGCCCGTCAGCCAAACATGGAACCACATGGACTGAATGCGAAAAAGAACAATAAAAAAAAATAATAATAAACGTCTTTATTTTATACTCGAATGCAGCAGTACTGTTGTTAACCGAGTTTCCAAAAATACAAAAGAAATTTAAAAATCTAAAATAAAAATACAAACTCAAATACAATTTGCGAAGTCACCATTAGTACTTAAACTCTACTCACTCTAAACTAAAAAAGGAAAACAATTCTATATGAATTGATATTGATACCCGTATATCAACCATGATCCTCACTTTACCCTATAAAAGAGACATAATAATAATAGTCAATAAGTCTGAAATAAAATCTCCTTTAGCTACCTTCTGAAAGATAGTTCAGTCTGAGCAAGCAAACCTTCAGGAATTTCGTTCAGAAGTTTAGCAGATGTATAACCGAAAGACTGGTTAAACACACTTGTACGATGCCTAGGTATTTGAAAGCGGTCGCTGTACCTAGTATTACGCTGCTGACGCTAACCTGAACTTGCAGCCTTCCACATGGATACTGTCGCACTCCGGTCCCCAATAGTCTATGCAGAAATCAACCCAGATATAGTCTTTCTCTATCCTTAATACGCAACCATTTCAACTCCTTCAGCCTGCCACTCATATGATCCTTCCCCCTGCATCCAAAAATAAAACGTACAGAATTTTTGAATTTTTTGCAGCTTATACTTCGATATAAGGTCCAGGCACGGACCGTGAACAAAATTACAATAATTAGAGTGAGAAAGGACAAAAGTCTCGCACAAATATTTTTTTAAGCTCAAATTAAGGATATGTCGATTCTTATACAAATTACGTACTGAACAATACGCCCTTTGAGTTACCAAAGAAACCTGAGCTTACTATCAAATAATATTCTCAAACAAAAACGGGATTCTCGCCTGGGCCATATTTAAATTGAGATTTGCCGAAGCCCATTCACTGTTTGTTCCAAAATACAATACTGCCGACTTTCTCGGATTTATCCTCAAACCATTGTTATTAGAGTAGGTAAAGATCAAATTTAAACACTAATTAATTTCCTGTTCTGCCCGTAATGCGTTAAGCCTATTAAAGCTCCTGTCATCTGCATATTGTAGCCTACAATTGTTACCATAACGGTGCATATCCATCGTATAAATGACAAACAACAAAGGTCCCAAAATCGACCCCTAAGGGGCGCCTCTATCTAAAGCCAAACTTTTTTGACACTCGGCGATTAATTAGCACATGCTGTGATCTATCCGCCAAGTAGTTCTTTAAAAACCATAATAATTAAGTTTGGCATACAGCAAGTCGGGATCCAGCGTGTCAAATGCCTTGCTGTAATCAAGAAGAACCAAGGCAGTTTCCTTTCCTCTATCCGCTGCACCAAGGATATCATCCAAAATGCTTAGCAAGGCTGTTGCAGTGTCAACACCCCGATCGACCTTCAAAGAATAAGTTATTATTATTAAAATAGTTAACAATCTGTTTAAAAATTATTTTCTCCTGAATCTTAGACAGAATATTCAAAAGACTAATCGGACGCAGTTCAGAGTAATCCTTAGGGCTTAACACTTTGGGCAAAGGCAATACTACGGCCAACTTCCAATCGGACGGAAACTTACTTTCTAATATAGATATATTGAAAATATGAGTGAGAAATAGTACGAGGAGAGGGCAACAAAGTCTTAACATCTGCAACGGAAGTTGATCAGCTCCAAAAGCACTCGACCTCGTATCAGAGATGGCAGAAATGACATCACCGTCGCTAACCAACGAGACCTTAAACACACTATCGGTAACCTTGTTATCAGAATAGTAACAAATCGTATAGCCTGTCCCAAAATATAAGATCCTGATTTTTGCCGTTTTAAGTGGGCAACATAAAAATTCTGACCTTTTGTTTATGATAGGTTGCAGAGATGGAGTTAAGAATTTTATTCATTAATGCAAATAAATAAAATTATAAGTGTTTTTAGAGATGTTTATTTATAGATGTATGTAAAAACAAATGGATAAGAAGTACAAATATATAGTTTGAATGAATGGGGTGTACAAGAGGGGACATATTGTATAAATAAAAATATATTTTAACTTAAGCCTAATTCGGTTTTACTATCACTGTCATCAGCTGAGGTAATTATCAGTATTATTTACATAAAAATATGAATCTTCAACTTCAACAACGTGCTGAATGGAATTCTTCCAGCTTTCACAAGGTATATCATTTATAACTTTTTTTTATTAATTCAACCACTGACACGCTTAAAGTAGGAGAAACATTTTGTGCCCTGATTTTTGATTTAATTTGATGCCAAATATGTTCAATTTGATTAAACACACAATAATACGGAGGAAGCCGCAAAACAGTGTGTCCCATTTTCTCAGCCATACTGTCACAAACCTATTTCTTTTTCAATTTATAGTCTTTCAAAACTTCCAAAGATCACTTTTTTATAACTAAAGTCAAAATAAATGTTATTTTCTAACATATATTCCTGTAGTTCCGATTTGGTATTGGCTGCATTAGAAACATTATTTAGCAGGCGACTATGGTAACTTGCATTGTCCATAACTATAACACTCTGTTCGGGAACATTTGGCAAAAGGGGATTTTTTTTCAAAAAGTTCTGCGGTCGTGTCTTCGTTACAGTCCAAACTAGAATCTTTTATGTTTTTTGCAGATAATAGTAGACAATTTAAAACCCAGCCCTTTTCAGATCCAGCATGCAAAATGGCTATTCGTTTACCTTTATTTGAAGGTGCGTTAGTCTGACATTTTGTACTGCTGTCAACCCACCCTCTTTGTAGTGTCATGGGTATCGAACCATGTTTCGTCAAGGTAAATTTTTGGCTATTTCTCTGATCGATACTTTTTAATTTCTTGTAAATAAGTATGTCGCAAGATTCGTAATCTTTCTGACTCCATCACTACTTGCTTTTTGTCGAATTTTCGGAACGTGAATCCCATTCTTAAGAGAATTCTGTGAAGGGTTGATAGGCCACAATGTATATTGGTACCGTCCTGCACCAGTCTTAATTTTATTTTGTATAGTGTCGGCACCAACTGCTCTTCATACATAGAATATATTTTTCTTCTGATGACGCCTTTTTCACAATCATCTACATCAGGGGTGCTCAAACGGTCGATCGCGAGTGCTTTTTGAGTCGATCTCGAGAAAAAAATTCCGATATAGAACTATTCACAGATTTTGTTTTAGGTAACTAAAACAAAATGTAATGAATAAACTACTAAAATTTATTCGATCCACGATTAGGCCAGAATAACCCCCTCATCACTTTCTTTTATCGTAATAACCCCTTGCTAGCGGCAAAAGGCGGTTTTATCAAAGGAACGCGCTTTACTTGTCAAAGAAAAGCCGCGATTTTTGATTCCCGCCGATTTTTCTAGAAACTTCGGGCGGCGTGTTTGACGGGAACATTCGAGACATCGTTCGCGCCGATATAAATGTTGTGCCTGCAGGAATAGGAGTCAGTCTGAGTTGTAACTTGAAGGCGATACACCGATACAAAGTTTATTAATAAATAGTCCAAAATGAGTGCGGCGAAGAAAAGTAAAACTTATCATTTTAATAACGATTGGGAGGAAGAATTTTTCTTTTGTATGGTAAAGGATAAGTGCATTTGTCTCATTTGCCGTGCGTCAGTTGCAATACCTAAGCGTGGGAACTTAGAGAGGCATCATAAAACGGTTCATAAAAACTATGAAAAGGATTTTCCGTCACAGAGTGAATTAAGAAAATGAAAAGTACGTGATTTGATAACTTGTTTGAAAAAAGAACAAACCATGTTCACAAGAACAGCCAAACAATCAAAAGCTGCAACGATCGTGTCATTTAAAATATCTCATATATTGGCGAAAGACAAGAAACCATTTGATGATGGATTGGTTGTGAAGGAAGCATTTATTGAAGCGGGTGAGACTTTATTTGGAGATTTTAAAAATAAAACAGAAATTATGTCTGCTATTAGAGAACTTCAGTTATCTCGTCCGACTGTCACAAGGCGTGTTGAAGTCATGAGTCAGGACATGGCAGATAAACTAAACCATGATATCATGGATTGTACATACTTTTCTTTACAGTTCGACGAATCCACCGATATGACAGACACTGCCCAGCTGTGTATTTTTATTCGAATGGTATTCAATGACATGTCGGCTAAGGAAGAGTTTTTTGACAATGATTCCTCTGAAAGGAAAGACCCGTGGCGAAAATATAATGATGTTTTCTTTAATCTTGTAACAAATTACAAGCTACCAATATATAAATTAGTGTGATTTACAACCGATGGAGCACCAGCAATGACTGGAAACAAAAACGGTTTTGTGGCATTGTGGCGAGCTAATGATGATTTCCCTTCATTTTTCTCCTTCCATTGCATTATACATCAACAAGTTTTGTTTTCAAAAGTTCTAAACATGGAGGAGATTATGGGCATTGCAATAAAAATTGTGAATTCTATCCGTGCAAGAAGCTTGCAACGACGGCTCTTTAAATTGCAGTTGGAAGATTGTGAGTCAGTTGAACACACTGATTTAGTTCTTCACACGGACGTCAGGTGGTTGAGTCGCGGAAAATTCCTAGAAAGGTTTCAAGAATTATTGCCCGAAATAACAGCTTTTCTGGACGAAAGAGGTGATGACACTCAGATGCTGAAAAACGGAAAATGGCTGACTGATTTGGCATTTTTGACAGACATCACAATGCATTTAAACACCATTAATTTGGAGCTTCAAGGTAAAGGGAAAACTATTATTGAGATGATTAGCGCAATAAACGCATTCAAAAGTAAATTGCAAATTATGATAGATCGACTGAAAAGAAAGGATCTGAAAAATTTTCCGTCTTTGAAAGCAAGGATTCCTCAGTTGAATTATGATATTTATGAGGCAGAATTATCAAATATTTTGGGCCAATTCGAAATACGTTTTTTATGGTTTCAGTAAATTGGCAAATATCGCATCATTTATGAGTTATCCTTTTTCGTCTAAAAACATTGAGGAATTAGCTACTGAAATAGCAAGTCAGTTTAACATGGACTCATGTTCTGTTGAAAATGAGTTAGTGCAGATTATATCAGATATACATCTCAAAGCCACAGCATCTGATACAAAATTCTGGTGTTTTATATCTGAAGATAAATATTCGAATCTAAGGCAAATCGCCCTTCAACTGACGGTAATGTTTGGGTCAACTTACTTGTGCGAGTCTGCATTTTCTGAAATGAAGATAATTAAGTCAAAATATCGCAATCGACTAACTGACGAACATATGTCATCATGCTTGCGATTAGAACTCGGTAATTACGTACCATCTTATGAAAAGTATGCTGAGGACATGCAGTGCCACGCTTCAACATCCAAAGTCACTCTTTAGTTAAGTTTAGACACTAGAACTCGTTTGTTTTGTAAGAACCAATAAACTCGCAATTTTAAATAATTATGAGCTTTTTCATTGACATTTTAGAGCAGACCTACACTTACCTTGACTAAAAAAATGCATATTGTGCGGAAAACTAATATCTATGCCACGATACACCCTACCTAGACGACAATCCTGCATCACACTTACTTGCAGCCTCTCAGAGTCGATCGATCGTAGTCTAAAAATATTGAGGTAGATCGCCAACAGTTCAAGTTTGAGCACCCCTGATCTACATAATGCATTTGAAAATCTTTCCGTTTTTTCTGTTCCTGAGTGATGGTTTTCCTACAATACCCTTAATCGTAGAAATTGGGGTTTTTGTTAGTTCACTGGTTTCTTGCAAAGCACTTTTTACCAAACTGTCGTAAACATTTTTCACTATTTGTTTAGCGTTAAGTGATAAATGTTTTCTCTTGCGATAGCCACTATTGCAATTTTCCCACGGACGCCACATAATTAAAATAGAACCCTTACGTTGTAAGTTGTAAGTAAAACTAAAAATAAAAATCATAAAAAGTCTCTTTCGAATCTTAATGGGGACCTGTGGTCATTAGGCTTATATTATCAAATACTTAAAGGGGTCCAAACCGGGTTGCCAGGTAGTAAATATCTAGGTAAAAATAGATCCAATATGATTGCAGGTGCAAGTGATGGCGGTATACAAAGCGGGCAAAATAAAAATACGTTTATCGTAATACCTGGCAACTATGCACAAAACCTTAATAGGGTCGTTTATTGCCCCATTGAAACAGCAAAAAGGCAGGATCTTATATCTTGGGATAACGAAAAATGTGTTGATTTCGTCGGGGTCCTGTAGATGCGAAGGAGTTGTAAAATGATTCCTCTTTTTGTTATAGACATTCATATTATGAAGTATCTGCCGCATAGACTTACTATTTTGATTCCCACTGGCTACGAACTTCTTGTGTAAACATATTGCCCTTTTGTATGCTTCCCAGTCCTGAATCTTTCTAGTTTTGTACGAACTTTATCATCTAAATTCTCCTGATCAAAGATTGTTCCCCAATTTAAGTTATATAAGTCAGTATCAAAATTGTTTTATAAAAATTTTTAAAATCACGAAATTCGATAAAATTTTTGGCTTTACGTCGGGTACTTCAATATCTAATGAGCAATAAATTAATTGATAAAACCTGTTGCAAATCATGGTGGAGGACTCGTCCACATAATAAATTGTCGTTTGAGATCATGACAACATCTATTAAACTGGCTTTGCTTAACACAAAATTGGCTGGATTTAATACAAGCTTAAAATTAAAAGTGTCAAGAAAATTTTCAAAATACTCATTCACCCTGGAATGTTCTAATAAATTAATATTTATGTCACCCAATGTACTAAGCATGTCGTCGTATATTTCTTTAGTGGACAGTCCTTGTCAAAAGAGGTATTTTATCACTCATCAGAATTCGGTTTTACTAAATTGACAATTTTTGTCAGATCTTCTTCAAAAATTTGCAATAAATAACACAATAAAATCTTAGTCGCCAAATGTGTACGTATTAACTCATGGTAAACTACTATCTACAGCCATTTATTTTCGACAATGAGAAGTGGTCTAGGCTAACCACTTATCAATACTCATAGTATACGAAGCAACGAAGCAACATTACGACATCCTCGCCGATAACCTCAGGATATGAAAGAGGGTAAAGTTCCTACTCAAGCCAGGAGGTGAATGCTTAAAAGAAAAAAAAACCCTCTAACCCCCTGCCCACCTCACTAGTTAATTATATTTCTGATCCTAAATAATTCAAAATAATAGAAGTTACATCGTTTTTATATTTCTCGACATCAAAAACTCTAAAAAGGTAATACAACACGATATAAAAAAAAGCAACTCTATATAATTATAAATAATTTGAAATCAACATTTCATTTCGTCCGAAAGATGGAGGAAATGTGTTCCTGAAACGTGAACAAATGCAAAAATCTCGAAGGATTTTTTAAGGAATACGATACCTCCCTTTAGCAAGTCATTAAAGCTCGGAATCATTACGCAGTACTTCCCCTGGAAATGTTGCTCTAAAATAAGTATTTGCATTTGCCCTGTTACAACATTTCTGTTAAAATTGAGAATAAAAAAAAAGCCGGTCAAGTGCAAGTTGAACTTGCACAATTAGTGTTCCGTACGTTGATTGCTTTTAAAATAAAAAATTTTGTTACGGAGGTATAAAATGATCAGTGACTTCACGAAATACACCCCAAATGAGTTTTCAACAAAGTTTGTTTCCAATCTTTACTAAAAACTGATGACCTTGAAATTTTTGTTTTTTTTTATATACCAGATAAATTATTAAAGGTGAACTTGTGACAATTTTCGTTCAATCTACACCCAGTGGAGAATATTCCAGAATTTTTTCAAAATTTTTTGATAAGTACTTTTCGACATAAGGAGGGTGGACAGCGATTTTTGGCCATTTTTTAAAAATAATACAAAGAAAAGTGCGCGCAAGTATTACCCTGTTAGAATATTTCTGTTGAAATTGAGAACAAAAAAAATAACACAATTTTCAAATTCCTCTGTCTTAAAAACCCTGAAAGAGATGTATAACATAATACAGACGAAATAACCTCTCTAACAGCCTACCGTACCCTTCAGCCCGTTATATGTTTAATTATACATAATTAAACTTAAAATTTGCGCACGATATCACTTAAACATAAGTTCCTTTCTTACTTTAAGTATGACATGTTAACAAAATTTGAATAAACAGGCGATAGATAGACGACAAAAATGGGTAACTATGTTTTACGTGATTCCAAGAATAAAGAAATTATCAAATTTCGAAAGGTAATTTCAATTTCAACAGTTCCCTATAGCAAAGTAAAAAATAAATTTAAAGATTTTCTAATAGGAAATACATTTTATTGTGTAAAAAAGTTATTAATGCAGCAAATACTTTTTAACTATGGCATTAGAAAACCCATATTGAAATTGACGTAAGCCTTACATTTTAAAACCATTCATACTGTATATTTATATTGTGCTAAATACGTGGCTGATTTGAAAAGTCCGTGCAAAGTCCGAGAGATGGCACCACCGGCGCGTATCGAGGTCATGTTTAGTTAGTAGCATCTCTTGAATGAACGCACACCAAGTTTCAGCCATATTGGTCTATTTCTTTGTGTTTGGCATTCGTGTGAATCAAGGAAGTCGAGTGATTTTCAAGAAATGGACGAAAAAGAATTTCGTGTGGTGATTAAACATTACTTTATGAAAGGCAAAACGCCTCTGGAGACTAAAGAGAAGCTTGATAAACATTATGGTGACTCTGCACCTTCGATTAGAACAGTTTATAAGTGGTTTTAAAAATTTTCGGACTGGCCATATGGGCACAAGTGACGCTGAACGTTCTGGACGGCCTGTGGAGGTTACGACGAGATTGCTAGTGCTGTGGGCATCTCGACTGAACGGGTACATAATATTTTGCATAAACATTTGGACATGAGAAAGGTATTCGCAAGATGGGTGCCGCGATTGCTCACGCTTGATCAAAAACGGAATCGTGTGAAGTGTTGCAAGGATGATTTGCAGCTGTTCCAGAAGAATCCGGAGGACTTTAAGCGTCGTTTCGTCACTGTGGATGAAACATGGATACATTATTATACTCCTGAGACCAAACAACAATCTAAACAATGGGTTACCAAGGGGGAATCTGCACCAAAAAAGGCGAAGACCGTTTCTTCGGCCGGAAAGGTTATGGCGACTGTCTTTTGGGATTCGCAAGGGATAATCCTCATCGACTATCTGGAAAAGGGTAAAACTATTACAGGTGAATATTATTCATCGTTATTGGACCGTTTGAAAACCGAGCTGCAAGAAAAACGCCCGCGATTGGCCCACAAGAAAGTCCTTTTTCCATCACGACAACGCACCAGCATCAGCAGTTGTGGTCGCAAAATTAATGGAAATAGGATTCCAACTCGTTTCACATCCCCCCTATTCTCCACACTTGGCTCCCTCGGACTACTATTTGTTCCCCAATTTGAAGAAATGGCTGGCGGGACAAAGATTTTATTCAAACGAGGAGGTGATTGCAGACACTAATGGATACAGACTTGCAGACACTAATGGATATTTTGCAGACTTGGACAAATTCTATTATTCGGAAGGGATCAACAAACTAGAACATCGTTGGACGAAGTGTATAAGCCTAAAAGGAGACTATGTTGAAAATAAAAAAAGGTTTACCCCAAACACATAAGTAGTTTTTTATTTTTGCACGGACTTTTCAAACCAGCCTCGTATGCTCAGGATATTTAAGTTTATTTTAATTTTTATCGTGTAATAAGTTCTATACCTGTATTGAGATATATTTATTGTAATCTTTAACAATTTGGAACAAATAAATTATTATTATTACATTTTTAACTGGGTTATTTTCCAGTTAAAAACTACCGACAATTTTTATAAAAAAAAAAATTATTTCCAATTAATGGCATTTTACAGTGTATGAAATTCGTTTTAAATTGAGCTGGCTTTAAGTAATATTGCAACATACAAAAAGTTATAGAATAAAACGTGAAACGATTGAAAAAAAATCTAGGTGCGTGATTTTTTTTCCACAAATTTTATTTCTTTTAACAAGGAAAGCAAAAATGGGAAACTATTTATAAAGTACTTCTCTTGTAAACTCGATATATCGTTTTGAGGCTACTCTATAACTACATGTCTATGCACTTTATTTATTTCAAAATTGTAAATAACAAAAAAATCATATAATTTTCAGCTTCCTCAATCTCAAGAACCCTGAAGACGAGGTACAACATGATGTAACCAAAAATACTGATCTAATTCTTAATTTAACCCATGCTATGTTTCAATATAAATAATATTCTTTAAAGACTGTTCAACCGAACCAAAAACCTCGAAAAATCATCATAATACTATTAAAACTATTTTTTATCAACCCCCCATCCCTTTCAACCCACTTCCCCTGAACTGATATCGTTCAAAAGCTATGGGTCCCATTGTTACTTCAAATAGTAGGAGTTTTTATGTACCAACTTTTAAATCCAAATCCCTTTTCATTGGAGGTGATTTCTTCAAAAAAGAACTACTTCCCTTTAGCAATGGATATATTCAAAGCTACAAGTGGAGCTCCTCAGGGCGGTATATTGGCTCCACTGATATTCTCTCTGTTTATTAACGATATAGGTATTAATGCTTCTAGCAATGTTCTATTGTTTGGGGACGATTTAAAGATTTTCAGACAAATACATTGCGTTTCTGATTGTATTGCACTGCAAGATGATATACGACTGGTTAGCAACTGGTACACAGCTAACAATTTACCTCTAAATACTGAAAAGTGCTACAAAATGACGTACGCTAATAAAAATACCCTAACTCAATTTGATTATTATATAAATCTTGAGATATTGAAGGATTTAAAATCCATCAGGGACCTTGGCGTAGTTTTCGACGAGTGCCTGTCGTTTTCAGAACACATAAATCAGGTTTATAAGAGCGCAATGCAAACGCTGGGACTCACATTTAGAAACTCTCAAACATTAATACAATTAAACCTCTGTACTTTGCATATGTTCGATCAAAATTAGAATATGCAGCAATAGTATGGCATCCTATACACTCAAAGTACACTTTCCAAATAGAAGGGGTAAAACGAAAAAAGTAGTATTTAAGTACCAACTTTGAAATTTATGTCCCTTTTCATTGGAGAGTTAGCGGGCTAGTAGACCGATGGTAAATGGAAAGTTATGATTTTCATGATAGAGATACTAAGTGTAAAGAAAAGCAAAATTTCAGAGGCTGATTCTTTTAAACAAGGACTCCTTCCCTTTAGCAATATATATATATATATATATATATATATATATATATATATATATATATATATATATATATATATATATATACATATATATATATAAATGTATATATATATATATATATATATATATATATATATATATATATATATATATACATATATATATATAAATGTATATATATATATATATATATATATATATATATATATATATATATATATAGATATATATATATATATATATATATATATATATATATATATATATACATATATATATATATATATATATATATATATATATATATATATATATATAGATATATATATATAGATATATATATAGATATATATATATATATATATATATATATATATATATATATATATATATATATAGATATATATATAGATATATATAGATTTATATATATATATATATATATATATATATATATATATATATATATATATATAGATATAGATATATATATATATATATATATATATATATATATATATATATATATATATATATATATATATATATATATATATATATATATCTATATATATATATATATATATATATATATATATATGTATATATATATATATATATATATATATATATATATATATATATGTATCTATATATATATATATATATATATATATATATATATCTATATATATATCTATATATATATATATATATGTATATATATATATATATATATATATATATATATATATATATATATATATAGATATATATATATATATATATATATATATATATATATATATATATATATATATATATATATATATATATATATATAGATAGATATATATAGATATATATAGATTTATATATATATATATATATATATATATATATATATATATATATATAGATATAGATATATATATATATATATATATATCTATATATATAACACATGGGCTGAAAAGTCCCGGCCCTAACACATAGATGGCGCTAGTTTTATTGCAGTCACCTTTTTTTCAGTTAATACTAACCTTCAAAAGACAGCTGTTAAAATTTCATGATATTCTATTCATTAGTTTGTGAGTTATTGTGCTAAGAGTGACGCTACTTTTGTTATTTTCAAAACAATGGATCAAAAACAATTTCGTGTTTTAATTTTACACTGCTTCTTGATGGGAAAAAATACCGTTCAAGCGAAGCAATGGCTTGAAAAGTGTTATGGGGACTCCGCTCCATCAGAAACAACAATAAAACGTTGGTTTGCTGACTTCAAACGTGGTCGTAGAGACACCGATGATGCAGAACGCAGTGGACGTCCAAATGAGGCGGTAACACCAGAAAAAAATCAAAAAAATCCATAAAATCGTTTTTGAATGATCGAAAAGTGAAGTTGCGTGAGTTAGCTGACATCGTAAAGATATCAAAAGAACGTGTTGGCTTTATATTGCATGAGCATTTGACTATGAGAAAGCTCTGTTCAAAGTGGGTGCCGCGTTTGCTCACTGTTGATCAAAAACAAGAACGTGTTGATGATTCTGAGCAGTGTTTGGCCATGTTTAAACGTAACAAACCGGAATTTTTGCGTCGATATGTGACAATGGATGAAACATGGATCCATCACTTCACTCCGGAATCAAAACGATCGTCATCTGAGTGGACAGCAACTGGTGAACCTCGTCCAAAGCGCCCGAAAGCACAACAATCGGCTGGAAAGGTTATGGCCTCGGTATTTTGGGATGTGCGTGGTGTAATATTCATCGACTATCTTGAGAAAGAAAATACCATCAACAGTGAATATTATATAGCGTTATTGGAGCGTTTGAAGGCCGAAATTGCAAAGAAACGACCGCATATGGCAAAGAAAAAAATTTTGTTTCATCAAGACAACGCACCGTGTCACAAGTCAATCAAAACAATGGCAAAACTACATGAATTGAATTTCGAATTGCTCCCACATCCACCGTATTCGCCAGATTTGGCTCCCAGCGACTACTGGCTGTTCGCAGACCTGAAAAAAATGCTCGCCGGTAAGAAATTTCGCACGAATGAAGAGGTTATCGCTGAAACTGAGGCCTATTTTGAGGCAAAAGATAAATCGTTCTACAAAAGTGGTATTGAAATGTTAGAGCGGCGCTGGAATGATTGCGTTGCTCTTGATGGAGATTACGTTGATGAATAAAGCTAATTTTGAACCAAAAAAAACCGTGTTTTCTTTGTTAGGCCCGGGACTTTTCAGCCCATGTGTTATATATATATATATATATATATATATATATATATATATATATATATCTATATATATATATATATATATATATATATATATATATATATATATATATATATATATATATGTATATATATATATATGTATATATATATATATATATATATATATATATATATATATATATATATATATATGTATATATATATGTATCTATATATATATATATATATATATATATATATATATATATATATATATATATATATATATCTATATATATATCTATATATATATCTATATATATATATATATATATATATATATATATATATATATATATATATATATATATATACACTCCTGGACAAAATTAACGCAACAATATATATTAAATCAAACAAATCTCTATAATTAATTAATTTTAATAATTTTTTATGAACATTGGTTACACTAAAGGTTAGAAAAAACTTATTCGGATATTTTAAAAGTGAATTAGCTACCAAATTTCTCTATAAGATTCAAATTAAAATTATTCTTAATTATTATTAATTATAAAAAATAAAATCGTTGAAATTATGTAACAATGAAACTGTGTAACTGGGACACTAGTAGCGTGTGTTGCCTCCTCTACTTCGGATGACAGCGTTTATGCGCCTAGGCATGCTTCTAATTAAATTTTGGATAAAATCTTGAGGAATTTGCTCCCATTCTGTGATAACTGCATTTTCAAGTTCCCTTAGGTTTCTAGATGCAGGTATATGACGTTTCACATTTTTCTTAAGGAGATCCCATACATGTTTTATCGGATTCAGATCCGGGCCTTTTGGTGGTCATTGCATAATCGGTATATCAACTTGATTAAGATAATCGAGTACCTCCCTAGCCACGTGAGGTCAAGGTTGTCTTGCATAAACAGGAAATTAGGCCCCACAAAATGACCGAAAGGCATCACATGTTCTATTACAATATTCTCAAGATAGTAGTCAGCATTTATGGATCTCGTACGGACAGGAACTAACTCTGTGCGAGCATCGAAGCAGATGCCACCCCAGAACATAACAGAGCCACCGCCGAATGGAATCCTTGCAGAGATATTGCAAGGAGCAAACCTCTCTCCTAGTCTTCGCCATACTCGCTCACGACCATCTGGATGTTTTAGACTAACCCTAGTTTCATCTGTGAAGAAAACTTGTTTCCAATCATCCACAGACCAGTTTTCGTGATTTCGAGCAAAACGTAACCTGGCAACTCTGTTCTCTCTAGGAAGCAAGGGCGTAGTGGCTGGTCTCCTACTGTTTAATCCAGCTTCATTTAAGCGTCTTCTAACTGTTTTAGAAGAAATTGTGACATTGCGAACAGCTTCGAGTTCGTTTCTTATTATAGAACTAGTGACAGTCCTGTTTCTTAAAGCATATTGTCTTATAAAACATTCATCTAGGTCGCTAGTGCATCGTTTTCGCCCTTGCCCTAGCCTTCTAGAATAAGTTCCTACTTCATTCAAGCGGCTTACCATACGACTTGTGGAACGATGTTTGCCTAACAAATTGGCAACATAACTATGACAATATCCCTCGTCCAATAAAACTGAGGCTCACACTACCTCGTGTTCAGTTAAATTCCTTGTTCAATTCATTTTTTAATTCTTCGAGGTCAAAAATAAAATAGTCTACCACAAAAACGTATTACTTTGAAAAAGGGAACAATTTATAAGCTTACTTTTAACTATAGCATTATTACAGAAAATTGTTTATCTTCTAAAAAATTCTTTAAAACTGTAAATCTAAACGAATTGTTTTGATTTCTGTTATGAACAACGAAACAAAATATGCATAGCCTACTATTCAAATACTCGATAAACTTTAAAACTGACATAAGAAAAAGATAAATTAATTTTCAGATTGTTGCGTTAATTTTGTCCAGGAGTTTATATATATATATATATATATATATATATATATATATATATATATATGTGTGTGTGTATATAAATATATATATATATATATATATATATATATATATATATATATATATATATATATATATATATATATATACATATATACGAAAAATCCCCATTATTCAAAACAGACGATGAGTGGTTTCCATAACGCGTCGGGGACTCCTCGACGTCTAGAATTTCACCGCTGTTTATGTTTTGGTTAGTCGACGAGTGTTATAAGTTACTCATTACGTTTATTATTATCGCAGAGGTAATAGTTTCGTTTTAATAGACATTTTACAAAATGGAACGTCATAATAATAAACGTAAACGTGTTGTTATTACCTTAAAAGAGAAACTTGAAGCAATTCAACGTTTGGATAATGGTGAACTTCTTAAAAATATAGCGAAGGATGAAGCTCGAGCACCTGGTTACAAACGTAGCAAAGAACGTATTACTATTCTTGCAAGCAGTAATGCTTCTGGAAGACACAAACTCCCATTACTATGTATTGGTAAGTCAGCAAATCCACGAACCTTTAAGAATATTCGTCGCAATGCTTTTCCTGTTTTGTATAAAAATCAAAACAGTGCCCGGATAAACGCGACTCTATTTAAAGACTGGTTTGTTGGAGATTTTGTTCCCAAAGTGGAAATTTTTTTAAAAGAACATGGATATCCTAGAAAATGTATTCTGTTACTAGATAACGCCCCCACTCACCCAAGTGAGGAGCAACTTGAAGGTGGAGAAATAAAAGCAATGTTTTTGCCTCTTGCTGTAACTTCTCTCATTCAGCCTATGGATCAGGGTGTACTGGAAAATTTAAAACGCACTTATAGGCGTTTGTTAGTGGAGCATACTTTAGAAGAGGTAGATGAAGGTGGCAATCTTACTGATTGTCTAAAAAAGATAAATTTGAAAAATGTTATATATTGGATAGCTTCAGCCTGGAATCAAGTAAAGAGTAGTACTCTGGAAAAATCTTGGTCAAAATTGATTCCACAAGAGGAGATACATTACTCAGAGGCAGAAACAGAAGATAATGAAAGTTTACATCAAATTATTACAAGAATATCAGGATGTGAAAGTGTTACGGAAACCGATGTTTGTGAATGGTTAAACAGCAATAATGTGGAAGATGAAATGACTGACCAAGAATTAATTAAAAATGTAGGCAAAAATGCTAATAAAATAGACAGTGATGACGATGATGATAACGAAGTAGAATCCACTCACAATATTCCAGTAAAAATGTTACATTCAGAAGGACTAGAGGCCCTAGAAAAAGCGTTAACTTATGTAGAACAAAAAGAAAATGCAACCGCCGTGGACGTTTTGCTTATCAAACGTTGGAGAGACATTGCAGCCAGAAACAGAACTAAAGTAAAACGAGTGCAGTTAAAAATTCCCTCATTTTTAAGACATTAAAGTTAAGAATGAAACTGTTTTATTTTCAATTTTCCGTACATATGCATAAAATAAGTAAACTAATTGTTCTATTCTTTGTTTTAATAAATACCTATGTACGTAATAGCATATCGTATAAATGCTTTTAAGTCAATCTGCAAATCTATTTAAAAAAAAAAATTCAGATTAACTGAAATCACTTTGGTCCATATTATTTCAGATAATCGAGATTCTACTGTATGTATGTATGTATGTATGTATGTATGTATGTATATATATATATATATATATATATATATATATATATATGTATGTATGTATGTATGTATATATATATATATATATATATATATATATATATATATATATATATATATATATATATACGAGGCTGGTTTGAAAAGTCCGTGCAAAGTCCGAGATATGGCACCACCGGCGCGTATCGAGGTCATGTTTAGTTAGTAGCATCTCTTGAATGAACGCACACCAAGTTTCAGCCATATTGGTCTATTTCTTTGTGTTTGGCATTCGTGTGAATCAAGGAAGTCGAGTGATTTTCAAGAAATGGACGAAAAAGAATTTCGTGTGGTGATTAAACATTACTTTATGAAAGGCAAAACGCCTCAGGAGACTAAAGAGAAGCTTGATAAACATTATGGTGACTCTGCACCTTCGATTAGAACAGTTTATAAGTGGTTTCAAAATTTTCGGACTGGCCATATGGGCACAAGTGACGCTGAACGTTCTGGACGGCCTGTGGAGGTTACGACTCCAGAAATCATTGATCAAATCCATGATATGGTGATGGATGACAGAAGAGTTAAGGTGCGTGAGATTGCTAGTGCTGTGGGCATCTCGGCTGAACGGGTACATAATATTTTGCATAAACATTTGGACATGGGAAAGCTATCCGCAAGATGGGTGCCGCGATTGCTCACGCTTGACCAAAAACGGAATCGTGTGAAGTGTTGCAAGGATGGTTTGCAGCTGTTCCAGAAGAATCCGGAGGACTTTAAGCGTCGTTTCGTCACTGTGGATGAAACATGGATACATTACTATACTCCTAAGACCAAACAACAATCTAAACAATGGGTTACCAAGGGGGAATCTGCACCAAAAAAGGCGAAGACCGTTCCTTCGGCCGGAAAGGTTATGGCGACTGTCCTTTGGGATTCGCAAGGGATAATCCTCATCGACTATCTGGAAAAGGGTAAAACTATTACAGGTGAATATTATTCATCGTTATTGGACCGTTTGAAAACCGAGCTACAAGAAAAAACGCACGCGATTGGCCCACAAGAAAGTCCTTTTCCATCACGACAACGCACCAGCACACACCTCAGCAGTTGTGGTCGCAAAATTAATGGAAATAGGATTCCAACTCGTTTCACATCCCCCCTATTCTCCAGACTTGGCTCCCTCGGACTACTATTTGTTTCCCAATTTGAAGAAATGACTAGCGGGATAAAGATTTTATTCAAACGAGGGGGTGATTGCAGACACTAATGGATATTTTGCAGACTTGGACAAATCCTAGTATTGGGAAGGGATCAACAAACTAGAACATCGTTGGACGAAGTGTATAAGCCTAAAAGGAGACTATGTCGAAAAATAAAAAAGCTTTACCCCAAACACATAAGTAGTTTTTATTTTTGTACGGACTTTTCAAACCAGCCTCGTATATATATATATATATATATATATATATATATATTGATTGTGTTCGAACATTAAATCTAATTAATATGTTAATTACCTTCCTTCAGAATTTCAATTAGTTTATCTACTTGTTTAAAATGAATTAAAACGTCAACATAAAAAATGCTCTCCTGGTAATTCCTGGGCTGTATTTCAATTTGATCTTGTGAAATATCTGATGGTCTGGTAGATTTTAACAATTTGTAGAAGTTCTTTTTCCTTTCATTGATGTGTGCCCCTTGTAAGTTATAAAATTGGAACTTGAAACCTGAATTTTTATCAGTTTCAATACCCATAGTTAAAATAACAATCTAAAACTAAGAAAAAATACATATTTAGCTAATTAAAGGATGTAAATATTGTATTACATTAGTATTACAATTGAAAGAAATATAAAAAATCTCAGAGCCAATTTGAGAGTTCAATATTTAAGAAATTAGCCTATCATATTAAATGCTGATCAAAGTCTCATGGTATAAATATACCACTTATACAGGGGGTTTCGTAAATAGTTAACATTTTTATAAAATGTGATCACTCTTAATATTAAAATACAGGCAAAACCTTGCTCTAATATTACTTTTATATTTGTAAGACTTTACCAGGGATAGGATTATCATTTCTGTCGTTTATCATACTGTATGTGAAAAACAATTAATTATTGCCTTTTCACACGTAAACTTAGCGCTAGAAAACATAATGGAATAGCTTGGTAACCAAAAAATAGGAAATTATGTATAAAGATTCGCAATCCTTCGTCTATACAACATTGTATCAATTTAGGTTTCCCCAGGGTTTAGTGCTAAGACCACTGTTATGTATTATTTATGTCGATGACCTATCAACCATATCATGACAAAATGAACTTAATTTACTGATGGCTGATGGAATTCGAGAAAAGTGTTGACAAAGCATTTAGAGAATTTAGATTATGGTGTGGCATTAATAACCTTATCCTAAACCATAGTAAAGGAGACCTTTTAGTTCAGGTCCTGACATCAGGTCAACTAATTGAAATTATGGTACTCAAAAGCTACAGGAGAGATGCGTGTGCAGAAAAAGCGATTCACGCTACTCTTGAATCGTTGTAAATTGTACTTGGTGAGAAACACAGTCCTGGGCAAATCATTCCGAAGGGATGAGGTTTTCCAAATAAAAGACTGCTTTCAAAGAGTTGTGCGAGGAGTGGTAACCTGAACCTCATACGGATATGAAGTATTAGCGCTACGTGTATTCCTAGCATGCACCGATTTGGGAGAAATTAAGCGGGCTACGTCCATTGAACACTTTCCATGAAATAACTTGTAGAATAAACTCATCAACCGTTCTTCAATGTTCCAAGGAATCAAAGTTGCTGGTCAGTTCTGGGTTTCCAATCGGGCGAACAGCTTTCTTTTGAATAGAATTCAACAAATGCGGTGTATGTTTGGGAGCAGAGCCCTAAACATGGCAACAGTATTCCATCGTTAGTCAAATTTGAGCTTTGTACAAAAATAACAGGTGTTGTAGAGTGTAAAACTTTCTAGTTCGAAATAATATTCCCAGCTTTTCGGAAGCTGTCTTTGCTATGCATGCAACATATTCATGTCAAGACATATTTGCTCATAAATTAACTCCCAATAAATTGAGTGATGATGTTAGAAGAATGCAGTGCCCCGATATAACTATGTCGGGTCCAGCAACGTTAAATTCTACTTGGTTACTGTCTCCCCAAGATAGAATTTCTTCCAGGTCTTAAGATGAACTTCCTGCTATCTGCGGATATTTGCATGAGTAGCCGATACTCGAGCGTTCACAGTAGATGAAGAAATAATGATATTGATCTTTGCTTACGTCGCTAATAATACTCAATCCTTCAAAATATTGTAGAAGATGCTGATTGATCGCCTTTTCCATGACTTTCGATATTATTGAAAACAATGCGACTGGTCGGTAGTTGTTTGTCAAGGTATTCTTAACCTTTTTTGGCTATCGGCTGAACTGTAGGTCATTTCCAGCAGGAAGGGAACATTCTCCTTCTGTAAGATAGGTTAAAAAGTCTACAGAAAAATGACAATGCTAAGTTTTTAGGATTAATCATAAACGAAGATTTAAGGTCGGGTCCAATGCCTTAAGCAATAAGTAAACTAAAACCGACTTGATCACGATACGAGCCTTGTTTACTGTCACATTAGTTGTAATTAGGAAAAAAGAAGAAATATAGTGGACGAAAACCGTCTGAGAGTTTTTCCCTTACATGTAAACTACGAGAGTCTAAGAATACAACCCAGGCACTGCAGCAGTAAAGATTTACGAAGAACATATCTTTAGTAGTCAATAAACTTCAGCGCCATCTGGTGTGACGAACTAAAAATTGTAATTCAAGAACAAAGAGCACGGCCAGAACAATAAAACTACCGCTGTCGCCAAATGCAAATAGTATACTAACACCGATCAGTCATAGAAAAAATACAAGATAATATCCTGTCTTAATCTTAAAAGGTCAGTATTCACTTAGTTGTAAAAGAAAAGATAATTAGTACAAGAAATCTTCGTTGTTGCCACTCTGAAGAAAAAACACAAGAAATGTAATCAGTACGTATATTTAATACACAAACTATAATATATAAATACACAAAATTAAGAAAAATTCTGAAATCGCGCTCGCTTATTTTCTTTATTTACTTCTAATTTCAGACTAATTTATTTGTCTGCAAGTGTAATATTAAAGTTGCAGGGAATAAATAAAGTGGTTTCTTAGTATTAAAGTTAGATTTTGAAAGATAGTATCTAACATATTGTGTGTCAAGCGCAAAACATTTCAATATTTTTACTTACTTTTCTGGGTTCACGTAGTATACTTTGTGTATTAAATTCTGCTTACATTTATTGTGTTTTCGATGTAGAGCGACAACAGTGAAGATTTTTTTTGGTTCATTACCTGCTCATTTATAAGCAGGTAGGTACTTACTTTTTAAGATTATAGGAAGATATTATTTGGTAATTTATATAACTTTTTTAAAGTATATTTTTTTAATCGTACGTGAGGTACGTAAACATGTTTTATTTTTGTGAAGTAAAAGAGTCAGTAGTTTGTTGAAAATGATAGGTACTAACAAAATATAAAAACACTAGCCGTGCCCACGGCTCCGCTCGCGTGGACTTGATTTACTATAATCGTCACTGCTTATTCCTTATGTTACCTAACTTAACAAAATATATACTAAAACCTGGTGAGAGAACATATGTATGAATTAAAAAAAACACGTAAATCGAATAAGTTGTTCTCGAGTGATAAGCGCACTAAGGGATAGATAGAGAGACGCTGCATTTTATATATATTATAGATATAGAAGATATGTGAATATGAAAGTAGCGCAGAGAGACAAGATATTTAATTTAATATGCATGTAGTAGTAATTAAAAAAATATTCATGTTCAATTCAATATTTATAAACGACAAAATGTGTACTTATATTTCATATATATAATAGAATATTGCATGCACGACGTACAAATTTTGCTTGCATTCCTAATTGTGCGCGCTCCGTTTGTATTTATTATCCGGTTTAGTTTCGGGTATATGTATGTATGTACAATTTATAATTATATACGCGCACCCATTCTTGTCAATAATTACTACTAATACCGAATATACCGAAACCGAACGCCACCGATGAAGACGATGTATCCGGTATATATATATATATATATATATATATATATATATATATATATATATATATATATATATATATATATATAACTCCCATAGTGCAGTCAAGGATGCTCGATGTTGTCTTCAGACAGCGTATCATAAAGCGTATTCTGATGAAACTAAACACCAAAAAGGCTTCTGGCGCTGACGGAATACCTGCCATAGTTCTTAAAAACTGTGTGAGGGAACTAACACCAGTTTTCAACCTATCCTACAGAAAGGGAATATTCCTTCCTGCTGGAAATGTGCTACAGTTCAGCCGATACCTAAAAAAGGCAAGAAGACCTTGCCAAATAACTACCGACCGATCGCACTGCTTTCAATAATATCGAAAGTCATGGAAAAGGCTATCAATCAGCATCTTTTAAAATATCTTGAAGGATTCAACATTATTAGCGATCACCAACATGGCTTTCGTAAAAATAGATCAACAGGAGATCTTCTGACTTATGTAACACATGTTTGGAACAATGCAATTGAACACTTTGGAGAATCTCGAGCGGTTGCTCTTGACATATCCAAGGCATTCGACCGTGTTTGGCACGATGGGCTGTTGTCTAAGTTACGTTCTTATGGTATGTCGGAAAACTTCTGTTTGTGGCTCTCATGTTTCCTCAGAGAGCGTTCTTTACGAGTGGCAGTAGACGGATTTCTTTCTAACACCTTCACTATCAACGCCGGTGTACCCCAAGGACCGCAAAAGACTGAGAATCCAATCTATAGCTTTGCAGATAACAGTACACTTATCTCTTCATTCACTCTGAACGCTCGGACATCGGCTACTCAGACGAATATCCGCAGACAGCAGGAAGTCATTCAACTTAACAAAGACCTGGAAGAAATTCTATCTTGGGCTGACAGTAACCAAGTGGAATTTAACGATACAAAAACCCAGGCGGCAGTTTTTTCTAAAAAAGATAACGTTGCTGAACCCGACATAATTATGTCGGGACACTCCATTCCTCTAACATCGTCACTCAATTTGATGGGCGTTAATTTGGGAGCAAATATGTCCTGGCATGAACATGTTGCAGGCATAGCAAGGGGAGCTTCTCAAAAGTTGGGAATATTATTGCGAACCAGAAAGCTTTACACTCCACAACAACTGTTAATTCTTTACAAAGCTCAAATTCGACCAACTATGGAATACTGCTCCCATGTTTGGAGCTCCGCTCCCAAACATACACTGCATTTGTTGGATTCTATTCAGAGAAGAGCTGTTCGTCTGATTGGAGACCCGGAACTGACCGTCGGCCTTGATTCGCTGGAACATCAAAGAACGGTTGGCGACTTGAGCCTATTCTACAAGTACTTTCATGGAAAGTGTTCGAAAGATGTGGCCCGCTTAATTCCTCCCAAAGCGGTGCATGTTAGAAGTACACGTCGCGCTAATTCTTCACATCCGTATGAGATTCAGCTTGTTACTCCTCGTACAACGCTTTTCAAGCAGTCTTTTATATGAAGAACATCATCCCTTTGGAATAATTTGCCCAGGACTGTGTTTCCCACCGAGTACAATCTACAGCGATTCAAGAACAACGTGAATCGCTTTCTCCGCACACGTGTCGCTCCTATAGCGCTTTAGGGACTTCCCTGTAGCACGTGTGCTAGACCCATAAAATATATATATATATATATATATATATATATATATATATATATATATATATATATATATTTGGAGTTACTGTTAGAGAGATAACTTTTTAACTACAAAACTGATTTAAATGATTTTTCCCACTGTGACCCAAATTGAAAAATACCTAAATGTGGGGACCAATAATCAATTTATAGACTACTTGTACACCAAATTAATAATTAGGTTGATTTTAAATTTGAAATATCAAACGACATGGAAGGCAACCCTTATTAGGCATGGGATTCTCTTTTTGTTCTAGTTGGCAGACAAAGTCTTCAAAAATGGACTAGAGGAATCACACATGTTCTAAAACATTAAATATTTTTATCAAAAATAAAGTTATGGACCGCATTCTTTACATGTTGTCTGGTAACAGTCTATCTTTTTAAGTAGACAGGAGAAATAACCACATAAATATTATCCGACAATGACATGCATTCCTTATAAAACCAATCTCTGATCAAAAATACTGCAATATATAGTTTTTTTTTAAGTACAGTTTTATGTAGACACAGACTACAGAAAGGGAATATTTCCTCCTGAAAATGCGTTACGGTTCAGCCAACACCCAAAAAAAGTTAGAAGGTCCTGCCAAAAAACTACCGACGTACTGCCGTACTGTCGTCAATAATATTGAAAGTTATGGAAAAAACTATCAATCAGGATCTTTTAAAATCTTTAGAAAGATTTAACATTATTAACGATTATCAATATGAGATCTTCTAACTTATGTAACACATGTTTGGAACAACGCAACTGAACATTTTGCAGAATCTCTAGCAGTTTCATTCGATATATCCAAGGCATTCGACTGTCTTGAGCATGACGAATTGTTGACTAAGTTACGCTCTTATAGTATGTCTGAAAGGTTTTGTTTACAGCTCTCGGGTTTCCTCAGTGAGCGTTCTTTACGAGCGGCGGTCGACGGCTTCCTTCACTATTAAGGCCAGTGTACCCCAAGGCCCCATACTGTCTCCTGCTCTCGTTCTCATTTACATTAACTGTCGATTGGAAACGACTAGACATTCGATCTACAGCTTTTTCGAAGACAGTATGCTTATTTCTTCATTCACTTTGTATGCTTGAACTTTGGCAACTCGTGTAAATATCCGCAGACAGTAGGAAGTCATTCAACTTAAAGAAAACATGGAAGAAATTCTATCTTCATTCCACTAGCATTGTCACTCAAGTTGCTGGGCATTTACTTGAGAGCAAATATGTCTTGGCATGAATGTGTCACATGCCTAGCAAAGAGAGCATCTCAAAAGCTGGGAATAGTATTTCAAACTAGAAAATTTTATACTCCACAACAACTGTTAATTGTGTACCAAGCTCATATTCGAGCAACGATGGAATACTACTCCCATGTTTGGAGTTCTGCTCCCCTGCATTCGTTAGATTCTATTAAAAAAATATATTCGCCTGACTGGAAACCCAGAAATCACCAGAAACCTTGCTACCTTGGAAATATTGAAGGACGGTTGGCAACTTGAGTCTATTCTACAAGTATTTTCATGAAAAGTGTTTTAAAGGATGTAGCCTGCTTAATTCATCCCTGAGCAGTGAATGCTATTAATATATGGTACGTCATGCTAATACATCACATCTGTCTGAGGTTCAGCTTTTTACTCCTCATACAACACTTTTCAAGCAGTCTTTTATATGAAGAACATCATCCCTTTGGAATGATTTATCCAGGACTGTTTTCTCACCAACTATAACTTATAGCAATTCAAGACCAAAGTAAAACGCTTTTTCTGCACACATATCGTAGCTTTTTATACAAAATTACCTCTCTGAACATGCAACGTTAAATGAGAGAGCAAAGAAAGATCTGTGATCAACCAGACAAGTGGATTGTTATAAGAGAGGATGGTAGGCATTAAAGGTAAAAAGTTTGTTTAATAATAGTTGTTGGTTAACTCAATTAAAACCCATAGAGAAATCCATATATAAGGAGTCGACAGAGAAACCAAGCTCCCCAATATAGTTTTGTCATAAAAAAGATTACAGACCGACCACTGCTAAAGTTATGTGACTGACGAATGATAACATTTTTCAATTTTAAATGTAAAATGGTTGGTGACTAGTGACTTGAACACCATGGGAATTTGTAAAATGACAGAAATGGGAGAGAGTTATCGACATCACTCTTACTACCATTGTTCTTAAAAATAGGTGAAACAAAAGATAACTAGATTTCTGGAAATAAACTACTCGAAAAGGATTTATTAAACAAGAATCCTATGGTCTTGAAAGAATCTACCACCCTGGTTCTTAAAGAGAGGAGGGACATCACTGTTCATATATATAAGGTGATAAATGCAACAGGCTAAAAAGTCGTCAATAAGTAGGATCAAACGTAAAAAGTTGACAGAAAAACAAAGTTTTGAGATTAACACTTTTATAAAATTTACACACTATCATGTAGATACTATTAAATAACTTTTTTTTAAAATTGTATTTATAACTTACCACAAATTTTGCACCAAATTATAGATCTAACCAATAAACCATTCAATTTATATATGTGTTTTGTGCTTACAACATTGTGCAATAATATTCAATTATTATCATTCATAGTTGCTCGGGAATTCCTGGAAATTATTAAAACTGAAGTGGGCTATATCAACCATTATTTTTTCGATTAAATCCACATTGATATGTATATGAAAAATGCCGTTATAAAAATCATTCTGTGAACAGTTGAGGGATGGGGGAGGGGTAATTGTTTAGGATGTAGTCAGAATTCCAACCTATTTGGAATTGTTTATCAGAATGCCCTAGAACTATATCACGGAACTGGATTTTTCGATCTAAGCCAGTTACATATTTTAAAATTTCAAACGAGTTATTAAACCGAGGCTGGTTTGTCAAAAAGTCAATTTTTGTATAGGGAAACATTAACAAAATTGAGAATGTGGTAAACATTTTTACTAAATAGTTAATAAAAAGTCTATTCTAAATAAAATTTGTCATAAAAAACGTAAGATTTATAAAACTGGAAAATGTATTAAATATAGCAAATATGTAGTTAAAACAGCATATAATAAATAACCATATCTGTTGTAATAGTTCAAGAAATGTTACAATCACAGCCTAAAGTCACAGTGATGTTTAATGGTATTAATCAATTTCGAGGTATGGTTTGTTGGTCTGTTACTTTGTGACAGTACATTTTAACAATAAAAATTGCTTAATTACTTTGTTAACTAACACTAAATATATCTTTTGTAAAGAATTTACAAATGCGTTATCGCGATTTCGTAGTACAACTACATTTTCAAACCCTTAGCTGAGTCTTAGTTAAACGTTTGAAAATGTGATGTACTACGAAATCGCGATAACGCATTTGTAAAGTCTTTAAAAAATATATATTTAGTGTCAGTTAACAAAGTAATTAAGTAATTTTTTTTGTTTATCGGGTTTATGTGTTTCTTAAGGGTTCAGTTTCAATGAAGCCATCTGCTGTCACACCAACGACCTAATTTTGATAGAATATCTTATAGAAACGAAGGCCATTTACAATGACTTTGTTAGTTCCAAACTTAGTGTGAATTCGCCCTTAGTTCATTAAAGATAGAGAGAAATAGGTAAACTCGTACAACCGGTAAATATAAAGAATATATAAGGACAAGTACAGAAAAATATTGTATTCCCAAAAATTTTGTCATGGTGGCGCTGCAGACATCTGGTAGACATTTTTTTTGAGGAACAATCCTATCGCCTGTTCCTAACTTTTGTGCATACACCATTTTATGTATTTGTATAGGGACTTTAATTTACGTTTGTTTAAAAATAAAAAAGGGAAAATATTGGTGATCAAAAAGTCATTTTACCAAAATCAACAGAAGTTTCCAAGAACATAGTCAGTTTAATGCTTAATAACTTGCTTAAAAAAGCTGAAACTTAATCCTATTAGTGCTAGTACAAGCAGAAACAATGAATTCTTCAAAAAATATTGATAATAGGGATATTCAGTAATTTCCACCTATAACAGAAATCAATAAGTCTAATGCTAAGATATATGTTACTCTTAAAATCACATTAAAATAATTTTTTGCTGAAATAAGGGCAAAATAATTATTTAGCGAAACTATAAATGCACCTAACAGGAAGGTAGATAAGTTTTGTATGGTATGGTGATCTATGATATGGTAATTGGATTCAAAGTCAACAGTATGTTAAAATTTGACGACCTGATGAAAACAGAAACATTTCAATGCACAACATTCATATATTTGCCCGGGACTCTAACCTGTTTTGTTTTATAGACGACCCTATTATTTAACAGAACTGAATTACCTACTGAGTAAAGGCCCTATTTTATTGTAGTGATGTTAAAAATTCTGTTAAAAGGACACTTTGCTTTTTACTATAAATTTATTTAAAATTCTAGTTTTTAAACTCACTAATACATTGGTGACAACGTTAGCCCAAATGTTAAAGACTGATGTCATACATATATAAAATTTAACATATATTCATGTGAGTTTATGTATACATTCTTGGATATAGCTCATGAATCCAATTCTCATGTAGTTTTTTTTTCATGTGTGTCTTGAACATATTGAAAAAGTAATATGCAGTGTTTTCATGCTATCAAAGTAGGGACGATTTTTAACTCTACTCAGTAAAATAATATCAGGTGTTTTATACTTATATATGGGGCACATATTTGCCCTAAATTAACAGTACTTTTATACATAGGAATGGTTACATACTATGTATGTAACCATTACTATGTATATTGTTGGAGAGGCACTTGATGATTGCATCCAATCAAAACGGTTTTATAAAGGGAAAGTCCACCATAAGAGCCATTTATCAGGCATTGTCGAATTTCTGGATTCACTAAATAGCGGAAAGATAACTATGGCAATGTGTATTGATCTGACAAAAGCCTTTGACTTTATGCATAAAATTGGAACACCTGGGTATTAGAGGAAATGCGTTAAAGTTAATCGCCTCCTACTTGAATAATCGCACTCAGCAAGTGGTGGAGACTGATAATTATGGCAGGTCATTTCTTTCAGACAGGGTCGCTGTTACGAGGGGTGTACCTCAGGGAACTGTTTTAGGCCCGCTGCTTTTATAACAAACAAATTGCCTAATATTACAGGAAAATTTACAGTTCTATATGCGGACGACACAACCCTGATCTTTAGTGGTGCCAAGAGATAGTCGCTGATGTGGGGAGAGCCTGTGAAATTCTAGATCGTTATTTTACAACCCATGACCTTCTACTGAATGTTTTTTGGCAGGAGGGTTGGTCATTTTTTCACGTTACCTTACAAGAATAGCAATATACAAACATCTCAGCATCTGTCTTTGCCGGGCGTCAATACTGATGCTAGACTTGATTGAAGACAGCATATGGAGAATGTGGCCCCTGGTATCTCCAAATATTGTTATGCATTGAGAATCTTATCAATTAATGTGGGCGTTGATGCTGCCTTGACGGCCTATTATGCTTACGTGCAGTCCAGGTTCAGGTATGGTTTGATTTATTGGGGAAATTCTCCCCAAGTAGACAAAATTTTTAAATTACAAAAAAAAATGTATCAGAGCTACTTTTATGATGCATTATCGTGAAAGCTTTAGGAATGTCTTTGTCAGTAAATCCCTTTTAACTTTAACTGGTATGTATATATTGGACTCCTTTATGTTTGTTCGTATTAACAAGGATCTCTTTGAAAATGCGCAAAACAGACATAATTATAAAACTGGATATAAAACAGATCTTGTAACTGAGAAGTGTAATTTTAGTTATATCCAAAGAGGTGTACAATATTCTTCCGTTAAAATATTTAATAGTTTCCCAGAGAGCGTTCGAAAATTACCGCAAGTAAGAGCCAAAACAAAGATCGGAAGTTTGTATTATCAAAAGCTTATTATACTATAGACGGTTTCTTTAGTAATTCAGACAGACTTATGAATAAAAATGTTAATTTTATTGCTACTTGTTAAGGATGCTTTTCATCTGCCGTTGACTGCTTTTAATGTCTTCCGAGCCTTTTGTTTTTCTCATAAACATATGTATGTGTTTTGTGAATGTCCTTTTATCTTTTTGTTCTTTGTATGTTTCATACCATTTTGTGTTTATAACTATTGTTATTCTTGGAACTAATAAATGATTATTATTATTATTATAGTCTAATAGCGAATAAAAAATTAAAGTATTAGTTAAATGGCGAATTATGTTTTAACTTGAAAATATAATTATTAAAAAAGAACTTATAAAAAACATGTAAGTGTTCTTTCTGCTGGAACCAGTGAAATTGTACTTTTTGGTCTATGTAACACACCTGTTTCTTTCAGGGCCTTTTAATTAAATTGGTATTTCTATGGGAAATTAAATTGTTTGTTTTTTAGTTAAGCGAAGCACACAAGCAATGACACATTTTTTTTACGAGTGTGACTTAATAAAGTCTGAAGAGATGGACATAAACAATGAGGATGACCAAAAAAAGTAAGTGCATTAACAGTTTTAAGGAATTTTTACTTAAGATCAGTAAGGTAATTGGAAACAATATTGTGGTTGGTTCACTTACCATTGATATACCTATTAGAATAATGTAACACCCAGTAATGATACAACTCATTTTTTTCTCTCACCTCATAATTTTGTATGGTATGGTAATCTATGACATGGTAATTGGATTCAAAATCATCAGTATGTTAAAATTTGACACCTGATGAAAACCGAAACATTTCAATGCAAAACAGATATTCATATATTTGCCCGGGACTCTAACCTGTTTTGTTTTATAGACGACCCTATTATTTAATGGAATTGAATTACCTACTGAGTAAAGGCCCTATTTTATTGTAGTGATGTTAAAAATTCTGTTAAAAGGACACTTTGCTCTTTACTATAAATTTATTTAAAATTATAGTTTTTAAACTCACTAATACATTGGTGATAACATTAGCCCAAATGATAAAGACTGATGTCATACATATATAAAATTTAACATATATTCATGTGAGTTTATGTATACATTCTTGGATATAGCTCATGAAAGAAGAATCCAATTCTCAAACATCATCTACTAACACATCATAAGGGCTAAATAAATTATTTAGCAAACTATAAAATGCACCCTGCTGGAAGTTACCTATTGTATAACTTTTATATGGTAGAGTGATCTATTACAATGTACTTGGATTCAAAGTCACAAGTGTGTCAAAATTTGATGGACTTCCACGTTTAATTGATGAAAACAGAAACATTTCAGTGCACAACAGAGATTCACATATTTATCTGGGACCATAGCCTATTTTATTTTGTGGACAGCTCTATTATTTAACAGAATTAAATTATCTATTGAGTAAAGGCCCTGTTTTAGTGTGTGATGTTAAAAATTCTATCAAAAGGACACTTTACTTTTTATTATGAATTTCTTTAAAATTATGGTTTCACTCATTTTAAAGAAATTCACTAATACCTTGGCGAACAAATGCTAAAGACTGATGTCATATATATATATATATATATATATATATATATATATATATATATATATATATATATATATATATATATATATATATATATATATATAAGAAAAATTCAACTTATGTTCATGTAAGTTTATGTATATATTCTTAGCTATTGCTTGTAGAAGAATCCAATTCTGTTTTTTTTTCATGTGTAAGTATCATTTGGCAAGATTTTTGTTCTATATTTAATCTAATATTGTACATATGGAAAAATAACATGTAGTGATTTCATGCTATCATAGTAGTGATAAATGTTTAAATCTATTCAGTACAATAAAATCAGGTGTTTTATACTTATCTTTGGGACATATTTGTCCTAAATTAACAGTACTTTTATACATAGTAGTGCTTACATATAGTCTAATAGTGAATAAGAAATTAGAAGTTTTAGTTAAATGGAAAATTATGATATAACCTGAAAATATAACATATGGAATTTTCAAGCAGCATAGGAATTATTAAAAAAGGATTTGCTGGAACCATGAAATTGCACTTTTATTTTTGATTTATGTGACATACCTGTTTCTTTTAGAGACTTGTAATTAAATTAGTATTCCTGTGGTAAATTAAACTTAATTGTTTAAATTGATGACATATTTTTTTGAAGAGTGTGAAATAAAGTCTGAAGAGGTTGATATAAAGGATAAGGATGACAAAGAAATTTAAAGGGCATTAAGAGTTATAAGGAGTCGGAAACAATATTAAGGTTGGTTCACTTATTGTCCATATGCCTATGTACACAAGTGTTTTTGAGTCTGTAGTTGCAAAAAAAACTGTTATTGAGTATAATGACTAGAAAATACGGAAACCAAGGGTGTAAAGACGGAAGAGTTATAAACTATTGTTCATGTTTTTGTTTATCCTGTATGCTTGTATTTGATGAATTTGTAAGCAACATAAATTTTTTAAAACCATTTATAAGTATAAGCAATCCGACAAATGTAAGTTGGATGTGTGGGAAAGGTCATTCTCCTTATTCTATTTGGGACACCCTATCTGTCAGGTTATAGATCTCACTAAAATAATTACTTTTAACATAGTATAACGTATAGAGAAGTAAAGTAAATCCCAAGATACCAGATCCTGCCTATTTGCTTTTTCAATGGGGCAATAAACGACCCTATAAAAGTTTTGTGCATTGTTGCCAGGTATTACAATAAACGTATTTTTATTTTACTTGCTTTCTACGCCGCCCTCACTTGCACCTGCAATCATATTGGATCTATTTTTACCTATATATTTATTACCTGACAATCCGGTTTGGAGCCCTTTAAGTATTTGATAATATAGGCCTAATGACCACAGGTCCCATTAAGATTCGAAAGATACTTTTTAATATTTTTATTTTTAGTTTTACTTACAACAACGTAAGGGTTCTATTTTAATTATGTAGCGTTCGTGGGAAAATTGCAATAGTGACTATCGCAAGAGAAAACATTTATCACTTGACGCTAAACAAATAGTGAAAAGTGTTTACGACAGTTTGGTAAAAAGAACCAGTGAACTAAACAAAAACCCCAATTTCTACGATTAAGGGTATTGGAGGAAAACCATCACTTAGGAATAGGAAAAAAACGAAAAATTTTCAAATGCATAATGTAGACGATTGTGAAAAAGACGTCATCAGGAGAAAAATATATTCTATGTATGAAGAGCAGTTGGTGCCGACACTAGACAAAATAAAACTAAGACTGGTGCAGGACGGGACCAATATACATTGTGGCCGATCAACCCTTCACAAAATTCTTTTAAGAATGGGATTCACGTTCCGAAAAAATCAACAAAAGGCAAGTACTGATGGAGTCACAAAGATTACGAATCTCGCGATATACTTATTTACAAGAAATTAAGAAGTATCGATCAGAGAATTAACCAGTAATTTATATCGACGAAACATGGTTCGATACCCATGACACTGTGCAAAAAAGGTGGGTTAACAGCAGTACAAAATGTCAGACTAACGAACCTTCAAATAAAGGTAAACGAATAACCATTTTACATGCTGGATCTGAAAAGGGCTGGGTTTCAAATTGTCTACTATTATCTGCAAAAAACATAAAAAGATTCTAGTTTGGACTATCACGAAGACACGACCGCAGAAATTGGTTTCAAAATTCCCTTTTGCCAAATGTTCCCGAACAGAGTGTTATAGTTGTGGACAATGCAAGTTACCATAGTCGCTTACTAAATAAGGTTCCTAATGCAGTCAACACCAAATCGGAAATATATGTTAGAAAATGACATTTATTTTGACTTTAGTTATAAAAAAAGCGATCTTTTGGAAGTTTTGAAAGACTATAAATTGGAAAAGAAATATGTTTGTGATAGTATGGCTGAGAAAATGGGACACACTGTTTTGCGGCTTCCTCCGTATTATTGTACGTTTAATCCAATTGAACATATTTGGCATCAAGTTAAATAAAAAATAAGGGCACCAAATGTTTCTCCTACTTTAAGCGTGTCAGTGGTCGAATTAGTAAAAAAAGTTATAAATGATATACCTTGTGAAAGAATTCCACTCAGCACCTTGTTAAAATTGAAGATTCATATATTTATGTAAATAATATAAAACCACTGATAATTACCTCAGCTGATGACAGTGATACTGAAACCGAATTAGGCTTAAGTTAAAATATATTTTTATTTATACAATATATCCCCTCTTGTAAACCCAATTCGTTCGAACTGTATATTTGTACTTCTTATCCATTTGTTTTTACATGCATCTATAAATAAACATCTCCAAAAACACTTATATATAATTTTATTTATTTGGATTAATGAATAAAATTCTTAAGTCCATCTTTGCAACCTATCATAAACAAGAGGTCAGAATTTTTATATTGCCCACTTAAAACGGTAAAAATTAGGATCTTATATTTTGGGACAGGCTATATATTGATAAAGGATATATAGCCTTTTGCAGTTAGAGTCTTAGGTCAATTATACACGGATCACTCCGCAGCGGCACCAAGTGACGTCATGCCATCGCGAGCAGCTGCTGTCTCATTTAAAATCATTAGAATGAGTGACTGCTCTCACACGGCCAACATTATCAGCGACGATACCGCGCCGCTAGTGGCATTGTTGAGGAATCCGTATCTGAGCGCAGTAATTTCGGTCCTGTATAACTTCAATATATTTGTTGCATTGTTAGAACCATTATTCTATAAGGTTTTTTTTACATATCTTTTTTCAATCAAAATTGTTTAGATATACCTGGTATCATGAAATTTAGAGATTAATTACATACAGTAAGAGGCAATGC
>CM032451.1:91834345-91888389 GCA_019049505.1 Pachyrhynchus sulphureomaculatus
TTTGCGCCACAACCTTCAACATCAAGTGAGGAATGTGACTCCTGCAGGAAGACCTCGCAAAGATTTCGAGGAATTGTCGTTTAAGACGAAGAAACGTCGCGTCGTGGATCTCGTAGAATCCCGAAGTGTCAGTGAATTGGTGACTGCTGCCGAAATTGCTGTGCGTTCAGCAGGGCAAAGGAAAATTGCCAATGTGATTAGAGACATTAGTGAGAGCCCAGATAATATTATTAAGTCTAAAAATACCAGTTCCGTTAATCCTAGGCAATTAAGTAGTGACGAAGCCTTAGCTTACTATATAGATTCTAAGTCAACAACGCATTCTTACAAACAAACTAGGAAGTGGTCCATGAAGGCGGGGGCATAATGTGTTTCCGTCATATTTTAGTTTAAAAAAGTCCAAACAGGCCTGTTACCCTGCAGAGGAGCACATTGCTATAACAGAAACTCGTGCTGAAATAAATTTGCAAGCCTTATTAAATAAAACATAAACATAAACAAAAACAAAAATAATATTTTGTTTTTCTTTTGTTATTGCGCTTTTTTACCGAAAAAAATAATGAATTTTACACGAAAAATTTTTTTTTCTCTCCATTAATTTCTAAATAACTCCAAAACGATAAAAAAAAGAATAAAATAATATTCAATCAACTTTAATAAAATTTGTTACGCATTTTTTAATGTTTTATTTATAAAAATCTGACAAGTTGTTCCCGAGTTATCGTTAAATATGTCTGCATAGCTGACTAATTTAGGGGAAAAAAATTAGCCACGCCCATAAAAAAAAACCAACGCGATCAATTTTTTCTTAAAATAACTTAATATGCCTAGAATATACATAAACAATTGAAATAAGTGAAAAAAATAATTTTGTCCAGCTAACTTGTACTAGTCGACACACTGTGCGATGTTTACAAATATAAAAAAATTATATGGAAAATGTTTAGCATATATGAAGGATGAAATGGGTGAAAAAATTATATCGGAATTTGTAAGTCCAAAATGTACACAATTAAATTATATTAAAAACAAATCCAAATGTTATTAAAAAAGCCAAAAGTATTATTGCTACTTCTCTAAAAACAATTTATTTTTCCGATTATTACAATTGTCTTTTTAATAAGAACGAAATATGTACCAAAGAAAATTTAATTCGAAGTAAAAAACATGGATTGTATACAATCACACAACAAAACACTTACCCTTACTCCTCACAATGATAAAAGCATAGTTAATTACCTATCTACAGATACAATTCCCTGGGGATATACAAATAATTTAATTTGACAATCCACTTAATAAAAATTTTAATTTTAATCAGATTTATACCACAGTATCCACCGTGATAGAGAAAAATAATAATCAAACACCAATTTTAAAATATGTCAAAATCGTTCCTAAGATATTTACACCAACCAAGGGTAGTGAAAAAAAGCAGCCGGGTACGATTTAAGAAGTCTCTCTAATGTCACAGTCCCCGCTAGAGGATTAGGAAAAATCCATACTAGTCTGAAAACTGAACTGTCCGAAAATGGCAGAATCGCTCCAAAATCTTCCTAGCCCTAAGCAATAAAGTTGATGTAGGAGGTAATAATAAAAATTAAATATTCAAAAAATATATAACATATTTAATAGTTGTTTTTTATTCTTCTTTTACAGCTGGTGTAATAGATTTAGATTGGAAAGGAGAAATTCAAATCATTTTATTCAATCATTCCGATAAGGATTTTCATATTAAATCTGCGTAAAAATTGTTCACTCCAACCTTCAAAAATAACAAATCTAACCAATACACAAAGAGGAGAAAATAGATTTGGATCATTTTCGATACAAGTTGAATATGGTAAATTTCAACGTTTTTATAATAAAACAGAATTAACTAATAATAATACTGCTTAATTGCAATAAATAATAAAATATTATTCTACTTGTTTTTTATATCTCAAAATAACCGCAACCACATCCGCATACCAACACGTATATCACACTTCAACACTTACCCGTATATAATATAACTATTAAAATTAAATAACTTAAGTTTTTGTTTACTATAAGTATACACTTACGCTTTCACTTTCAGAATGTACTAACATGTATTATACTATAAACAATACCACATACCAAATTCAGAAACACGTAAGGAGTTATAGATGACTACTCACGTCACGTAAGAATAATTACAAATTCAACACTGCACTGCAAACCATTTATTCTTGTTCTTGGGCGGGTGAAATTTCGATCTAATAGGCGAGCGGAATTTCGATCAAATAATTAATCAGGGGCAATTTAAACCTAACAATTAGTAGATAATGCACTAAACTCCCCTAACATCATTGCTGAAACTCCCTTCAACAGCCTCTGGTCCTATTACGTCGTTGACGATCACTTCTTCGACTACCTAAGGGCATTCTTCTCCTCTTACCCAGCGCCATTTCATGTATTCTGCAACATTCTTCGCCAATGACGTCACTTCTTCGCCGATGATGTCACTTCTTCAACTTTTTTTTAAGGCCAAAGTGACTCAGGAGTGCTGTTAGATAACTACTTACCAAAACCAGGTTGTTGTTTTCATTCCCCATTTGTCCACACTTTTTTTTAGTAAGGAGATTAAAAAGGTATGGATGTCTGCATGAATAAGTATAATAAAATTTTATTTTTGTAATTAACTCTTTGTCACGGTTCAGTGCCATTGTGATAAGAAGGGTAGCTATTTCGAATACCCCGTGAACGATTATCATAAAAGGGCTAATAAATATAAATAACCACAAAATAAACATTTTATTGCACAAATTTTTTAAGGCATATAAACTTTTTGGATGTTTCCAGAAATATGCGCCAGTTTTCTAGTAAAAATTTATTGTTATTAAGTAAACAAACCGTTCCTGAGAACATTGATTTGTATTTATCATACTTCATTTTGACGCGTGAAAAATTTTATTCTATATGGTTTACGTGCACATACACATACACACATAAACACAGCAGTTTGTCAGTTTTTTGCAACTTCTCCACCGCAGGAACTATGCGAAGAAGTAAAGTCTTCTTTTAGAGCTTCCTTAGGCTGTAGAAAAACCGAACGAGATCTGGGTTTTCCGATAGGACTGCTGGATTCCAACGGAGAACAATAATTAGATTTGGCATATTCGCCAAAGGACATTCAGTTTGTCGGGATTTAGGCTGTGCGAGTGAGTTCTTTGGTGGCTGCGTTTGAGTTTTTGTTGGCTTTTGTGGTGAATTTTCATCCATTTGAATCTCCCCCTCTTAGATAAGGGTATTATGGCTTCTTGTTGAGGGATTAGTTGAGTGGGTGTCGGGGCCTGATAGCCTCGGGGCATGACCCTGAGAAGGGCTAGCTCCGTATTAGTTTTACTTTGCTTCTATAGGAAGGGTGAAGTTTTCGTTAAAGTGGAGGTTTGAGCTTGAAACTCTTCAATTTTCTTTTCCTTTTGTTAGGACTAGGATTTGGCTTGTTGATATTCATATTTGTATTTATTCAACTTGAGGGAGAAATTCTCAAGGAAATGGAATTGCTTTTTTTCTTCTTATCTCTGTTTTTTCTGAGGGGTATGTAAGGGGGAGAGGCTTGGGTTGTTTGATGGTTGGACTTATCTTCAGTATTAGAGGGATCAATAAAAAACACTGGCAATTTTGACAAAACTTATTTCACGATTTTACTGAAAAAAACCTTAAAGGAAAAAATCGCGCCCAGCCTCCGATGGTCATACTATTCGGGTGTGAATTTCTGTTTATAAGTTGAGAGTTTCCTTTATTTGTGATATTCTTGGACAATATTTTACCGCACTTAATTCATGTTGGTTTTGACCCCCAACTTTGAAAACAACCTGTATATAACATTTTAGCACGATTAATTCCTAGTTTAAATTGGGTGTATACAGGGGATAGTATTACGTTTATGCGAGAACTTTCCACCAGAAATTGGCGCAAATTTTTGGAAACAGTAAATATAATATGGTATATACAAAAATAAATACACTAATTTTTAATATATTATAATAACAATATAATAAGAGTATATTAAACGGTGTATAGCTTTTATTAAGTTTGACACTCCCAAAAGACAAGGTAGCAAACAGTAGTAGAAAGGTACGTAAGTTTCGAAGAAAGAGGAGAAAGAAGCCAATAATGTTTTTCTCAATCGGTGTGTCTACTTAATAGTAATCTTATAACGCTTACTACTATTTGTACTGTGAGTACTGGATCGTAGAAGTAATACTTTTCGTGGCGAGAGTACATGGTTACGAGGCTGGTTTGAAAAGTCCGTGCAAAGTCCGAGAGATGACACCACCGGCGCGTATCGAGGTCATGTTTAGTTAGTAGCATCTCTTGAAAGAACGCACACCAAGTTTCAGCCATATTGGTCTATTTTTTTTGTGTTTGGCATTCGTGTGAATCAAGGAAGTCGAGTGATTTTCAAGAAATGGACGAAAAAGAATTTCGTGTGGTGTTTAAACATTACTTTATGAAAGGCAAAATGCCTCAGGAGACTAAAGAGAAGCTTGATAAACATTACGGTGACTCTGCACCTTCGATTAGAACAGTTTATAAGTGGTTTCAAAATTTTCGGACTGGCATATGGGCACAAGTGACGCTGAACGTTCTGGACGGCCTGTGGAGGTTACGACTCCAGAAATCATTGATCAAATCCATGATATGGTGATGGATGACAGAAGAGTTAAGGTGCGTGAGATTGCTAGTGCTGTGGGCATCTCGACTGAACAGGTACATAATATTTTGCATAAACATTTGGACATGAGAAAGCTATCCGCAAGATGGGTGCCGCGATTGCTCACGCTTGACCAAAAACGGAATCATGTGAAGTGTTGCAAGGATGGTTTGCAGCTGTTCCAGAAGAATCCGGAGGACTTTAAGCGTCGTTTCGTCACTGTGGATGAAACATGGATACATTACTATACTCCTGAGACCAAACAACAATCTAAACAATGGGTTACCAAGGGGGAATCTGCACCAAAAAAGGCGAAGACCGTTCCTTCGGCCGGAAAGGTTATGGCGACTGTCTTTTGGGATTCGCAAGGGATAATCCCCATCGACTATCTGGAAAAGGATAAAACTATTACAGGTAGTTTTTATTTTTGCACGGACTTTTCAAACCAGCCTCGTAATGGACAAACACGAACACAATGACTCCAACAAGTACGGCAAGCCAACAGAAAGATATAACTTCTACCTCTAATGCGAACTATGGTATCTGAAACTTTCTAAATTTAAGGCCACAGTCGATCAAAAGCGAAATTTTAACATTAATATATTTTGTATAAATATCACAGTTAACGAAATTAAAAAAAAAAACAATTCTTAGTATGACACCAGCACTTGGATCATAAAAAGCAGAGTAAAAACGTTTGTTTAAAACAACGTCCCAATATCTGTTAATAGTTATAACAAATTAGTTTTTTTACGACTGGTATGAAAATTATATAAAAATGTACACTTTACTACGTTTGCAAATACTGAACACTTGTTTGTCTATATAATGCTAAGTACGAGCGTGGATTGATAACTCTGGTAATTTTCTACGAAATGGCGGTAAATCTTGTTAAGCGGCATGACTGTTGGTAAGCGTGATTTTTCTAAAGTTTCAAAGTTTCAAACAGATGCAACGAGCAGTTGATTGTAGGCAGCTATCGTAAGTGATCGGAGTTACACGTTTCGTAGAAATGGGTAAAGCCGAATATCGCGCAGTGATAAAACATTTGTATTTAAAAAAGTAAATTACAGCCCAGATAAAAAAATAATGGTATTGGGATGGCCTAAGCTTCGTGAGATTGCCGAGATCGTAAGCATCTCATATGAACGGGTACATAATATCCCGCATGAAGTTCTAAAAATGAAACAGCTGAGTACGTATTTGTTGACTCCAGACCAAAAACGCACGAACAAGGTCATTTCAAAATCGGTTTGGAAAAGTTGCATCATAATCCGAAGGACTTCTGGTGTCGTTTTGTGACTGTAGACGAAACGTGGATCCACCATTACACCCCGAAGACAAACCGTCAGCCAAAACAGTGGGTTGGTAAAGGCAAAACTGCACCAAAAAAGCGAAAACAATTTTATCGGTGGGAAAAATGACGCAGAATAACATCAAGATTTAATATTTGGAAAAGGGTAAAACAGTGACTGGCTCTTATTACGCAACGTTATTGGACCGTTTGCGTATTGAGCCGAAACAAAAGCGACCAAGATTAGTGCGCAAAAAAAAGTTCTGCCTTACCAAGCCAATACGCTTGCTCACACATCGGGCCGTTCCTATCGCAAAAGTGTACAAGCTGAAGTTCGAAATAATTCCCTCTCCCCACCCTATTCCCCAGATTTGGCCTCAAATGGCTTTTTTTGTTTCCAAACCCCAAAAATTCACTCGGAGGCTGTACTATAAATGAGTATTTTGCACAGTTCAAAACATTTTATTTCTTGGCGAACAAAAAAATTCTAAACTCGCTAGACCGAATATATTAAGCTAAGTGGAGATTATATGGAAAAATCAATTTTCGTTTTTGCAAAAAAATATTATTTGTCTTGTTTTTTACAAGAATTTTCAATCCACCCTCGTTAGTTATATAAATTATACGGCAGGTTAGAATATCAAATATAGATTAACAAATAAATAAAATAAGTGTATTCTAAAGTACACTTGAAGAAGTGGTAGAAAAAGTGTATCACGAAATACGTGTAGAAAGCAATTTTTTACACTTTTATGACTTGTGCCACCAAACGTCGTACCCTTTGAAAAGTACTCTTTTCAACACTTGCTAGATAATATAGTACTGTTACTAGCCGAAAGAGAGCGTTATAAAGCTTATTAATTTGAACAATATCAGGTTATACAATAAGCGGTTATATGAGCGGAAAAGAAACAACTTTGTATAGTGGCGTATTTATTTTTTCGAATAAAGGCCAATGGTTGTCGGTCTTTAGTTAATCATGTTCAGCGCTTAGACTTTACGAACAAGGTGACTAATTTAACTACACTTATTTACAGAAATAAAAATAATGCCAAACCGCATTGAAGCTGTCAAACTGTGGATATTTACGAATTTTGTTAAACTGTTTGCATATTAAATGATGCTATTTTACAGAGAGTGGGTGTTAGAAAGATATCATATAAATATTAATAAGCCACGGAAGGTATCGTAAAATTTATATTCCAAGGAAAAAATCGAAGGCCAACGTGGACAGGGTCGAAAACAACATTAGTAGATCCGCGAAATAAGAATCTGATACAGTATGATAACCGCTATTACTATATTCAGATAACTTGAAGGGGACACCCTAGCTACACTGCGATAAATGATGAAAGTTGAAATACATCACAGATCGCCGACGCACAATGGGACAATACGTAATTTTTACCCAAATTCATTTTCTGTCAATTTTCAAGGAAACTCAATACTTTTTTTAAAATCTTTGTTCTTGATTTCTTTATCGATTTGTCCGAGTGGATTTTTGATTATTTACCATGGTTTTTCCTGATTACTCAGAATATATTGCTTTTTTCCAAAAAAAAAAAAAACTTTTTAGGCAATAAAATGAGTCTCAATCACGCAATTTTCAAGCAATCTCAATATTTGTTTTTTATAATCTTCGTTTTTGATTTCTCTATCGAGCTGTCTGGGCGGATGTTTGATTATTTATCATGATTTGAACTCATTTTTCAATAAATATGGTTTTTAGCCACTTACACCAAGAACATCAAACTACATCAAATCCGCTCAAACATATCGATAGAGGAAATCAAAAACGAAGATTTAAAAAAAAAATATTGAGATTGCTTGAAAATTGCGGCCAGGAAATGAATTGGGGTAAAAATTGCGTATTTTCCCCATTGTGGGACGTGCGGTCTAGCACAGAGCACTTGAAAAGGAAGAAGATATCAATTGGGATATATAGATATGGCTGATCTTTCATTTGATAGGGTAGAAATATACCCCTTGATACGTGTGTTTGGCTAGTAAGTATCATATTCTTTTGCTGAAGACGAAAACCGCTTGGCCAATATACAATTGAATACATAACTGAATTCATTTTTATTTCATTTTCACAACTTTACATTATTAAAAACATTTCAAAAGGTTATACGATTTGATAAAATTGATAGAACTGTATCATGGAAACTGGTTCAAAAGACCTCAAAACTAACATAAATTCGTCTGTTATTATTTGCAGACAGATTGTTTTGGTTTTGAAATTATTTCTGCGGAGATCTAAAATTGGACGCAATCAAAATATTTTTAGTTATCACTTTAACTTCTTTTTTTTTATGGTTTTAATTTAGCTAAAGGCACATGCAAGCTAAATGTATATTTTGTTTACGTAATATATACATTTCTAATGAGTATAGAAACATAACCAAAGTTAGGTTAAGAAATATTTGCCTATACCGCTAAATTTGAAGGTTGAAACCAAACAGTCAACAGCTGAGTAGTTAGTACATTGCTTTCCTGCGTCACATTTTATATTATTATTGAAAAAAATCTCTTACCGACATTATTCAGATACCGTAACGTTTTGAAACGCTTTCAATAATAAATAACAAGTTATGGTTTTCCGACATTAAACAACTTCAGGTAATTAATAGCTGCAATAAGTTACGGCATCGTACCTTTTAAGTTCTGTAGGTACCATAAGTAAAAAAATCGTACATAGCAACAGTGCGTACCAGCAAAATATTCCAGGGACAATGTGCTACTAGATGCAACTAAACGCTCATACATACTAGCAAAATAATATGTACACCTTCCTATGTGCGACTTAATCATAACAATGAATGGAGTTCTGTAGGGTTTTGAATTTTACTCATTTGTGCCAAACAAATAAATAGATAGGTAAAGTCCGTTTGTTTAGAGTTGATAGCACACAACATAGGTTATAAACATTAAAACGTCATAAACCATAAGCGTCCGAAATTTCTCCAACAATTATTTGCATTTTTTAGTTTTAATCACCTTTATTTTCCATCTCTAGACAATAGTGCGACCTTTTTCTAAAAAATATTTTATTACATGTCTCCTAAACCAAATTTAATGAGTAAATGATGAAACTAAAAATCTACTGGCCGAATACTGGCTCTCACACTTTTTCGTCCGTATTTACTTCACAGCGGGATACGGAACACTCAGTTCATTCTCTATGTCTATGGATGCAACCAAACGTGCTGGACTTGTAAACTCTTTGGACAACATAATTTTTCTTGAGTTAAGTTATGAGCGTTTAATCACTATCATTAACGCTCTAGCTCTGTTTTTGAAGTATTATCCGGTGAACCCTGTCGCCAGTGCAATTTTTACTTATGTCCACTTACAAATTCTAAAGGTACCATAAGTTGCTCTGATAAGCTCGTAGCTACGAGGGTATTTTCGTTGTTTTATGGGTATTTTATAGGTGTACGGTTGCCGTAACTAGTTGCTAAAACTAATCAATAATGACGGAAAACTGTCTCATTCACTAAAAGGGCTTAATCCTAAACTTAGTCTAATATGATAATTGGAGGTTTAAATTAATGAAACACTAGTTAGTCAACTAAGGTTATGATGCCGTGCGGTACAAAATCACAAAAATTCGTTATCATTTACGGCGAAACCGGTAAGAATGAAAAATCCAAATTTTCTGCCTGTTCTTAAACCTTAACTAACGATTTTTATAGTAGAATTTGTTATAAATAGTTTTGGATTGTTGTAGCTTCTACTTGATGGAAATTCATTATAAATATATAATAAAAGACTGTTTTTAGTCAATTTCCACTGGTTTATTTAAATTGCGATGACGCGTTTCGCTGTCGATGCAGCTTCTTCAGATCTACATTTTACACACCAGTGTAAAATGTAGATCTGAAGAAGCTGCATCGACAGCGAAACGCGTCATCGCAATTTAAATAAACCAGTGGAAATTGACTAAAAACAGTCTTTTATTATATATGTTATAAATAGGTTCGTTTGAAGACATTTTACAATATTAAGTACAGCAGTGCTAAGAACAAAAGTCAACTGGACAACCAGAGTGAAGCCGAAGCATTCATTTTGGTTAGATGAGAAATCGTGATTGTGTACCTGTACGTATACGAGGTATTTTCAGGGATCTTTACTCTTCGATAACTGAATAAGCTCAAGGACGCACAAGTCAAGTACTTATATATGACCGGGCTTCACTGAATCGTGATCCAGTGTGATCGTTTTCCAAGTGTGATACAGACCGTAATCAGAGTCTATTAATATTGTTAGGATATCTGTAAATTTCAATTGATTTCCTAAACTTTCGTCTAAAGAAATTGGAAACAGACGCAAGTACTTTGGTTTCTCTAACATCAATGATATGAGCTGTAGTGTGTTGATGTTTAGCTACTGCTGATTGTACTTGTACTTGTTTCATTTTGAGAGATCTTTCGTGTTCTTTAATTCTAGTTGCTACTGATCTTTCAGTTTCTTCCACATACTACACCATCACACGAACGCGGAATTTTATAGACACCCTCTGTATGCAAACGAATTGGGTCTTTTGGCGATCTCAAGCACTGTCCATTTTTCCAAGTGTTTAAAATTATGCAAATGTTAGATTTTATGAGTTTGCTTTGTGTAGACCGCACGTTCCAAGATGACATTACTTTTCTTTTCTTGCCGTCCAGATTCCTGCGGAGGCGTCTGTACCAAACTTATTCCTGTAAACTGACGAATATTGCGCAGCGATGATAGTCTTTTTCGTCCCATTCTGCTATTGCCTTGAATTTTACCCTACAGTATCAGGCGTTGAAAGCTATAACATTCCTCACGAATAATATGACCCAATTATGAAATCTTTCTCCTTTTTATGTTTTCGAATAATTCGCGATCTTCCAGGTTGGCTCTCTCGATCACCTCCTTATTCCTCACTTTATCAACCCAAGTTACTCTCAGCATTCTTCCACATCTCAAATGCCTCCAGTTTATTAATAGATTACCCTTTCAATGTCCATGTTTCAACACCGTACAGCAAAATGGACCAAACACAGTACTTAACCATCCGGTACCTGAATTGTAGGTTAAGGTTTTTATTACAAAGGAATTTGCGTAACTTGATGAGAGTTGCTCATGGCTGCCCAACTCTGGTTTTAATTTCCATGTCCGGATCCCATGTGCCATTCACAAGACATCCCAGGTACTTGAACCTGTTAACCCGTTCTATATTCTCGCCATTTATGTGAATTCGGACGTCCTGAATTGGATTTCTACTGATGATCATGAATTTTGTTTTGTTTATGTTGATGCTTGATGCAATGTTTTTTCCTGCTTTGTGTATAGCCTTCAATAGTGTTTGAAGAGCATCTGCGCTATCTGCCAGAATGGCAGTGGTATTGCATATCTGATGTTGTTTATTGGAACACCGTTTACTTTGATACCCAGATCACTCTCCGACACTCCCTCAACGAAGACTCTATTGACATATAAATTAAACAGCATGGGTGACAAACCACAACCCTGCCTAACTTCCTTTCTTATTTCAAAATTTTCCGTTGTATTACCATTCTGAAGTCTTACGTCTGCTGATTAATTCCAATATATAGTTTTCTTTTGCATTCGTACATATAGAGACGAAAGAGTACGATTTGATTGAGTTTCCACTGGAAATTTCATATACCAGGTGTACAAGTATGAAATGCGGATTTCAGACAACAGATGGTGCACCAATGCAGTTTGTGCTATAAAGATTTGACACTGAGCCATTTTGTTGTGTCATCAACAAGTGTCAGACGCGCACGAGTGATAAATTGTAAAAGTGTGTGCATAGTGTTGTGTTGTGTTCAATATGTCGAAATTTATACCGAACAAAGAGCATTCGCGGACAGCATTAATTTTTTGTTTTCATTTAAAGAAAACTGCTGTTGAATCATACTGATTACTTCGAGAAGCTTATGGTGAACATGCTCCATCGCAAGATACGTGTGAACGATGGTTTTGGCGTTTCAAAAGTGGTGATTTCGATGTTGCAGACAAGGAACGTGGAAAACCGCCAAAAAAATACGAAAATGTGGAATTGAAAGTATTGTTGGACGAAGATGATTCGCCAACACAAAAACAACTCGCCGAGCAATTGGGCGATAGTCAACAAGGTACGAGAGATGGGAAAGATTCAGAAGCCGGTAGATGGGTACCACATGAGTTGAACGACAGGCAAATGGAAAAGCGCAAAAACACTTGTGACATTTTGCTCGCTCGGTACAAAAGGAAGTCGTTTTTGCATCGTATAGTTACAGGGGATGAAAAGTGGATTTATTTTGAAAATCCCAAGCGCAAAAAATCATGGGTAGACCCAGGCGCACCATCCACATCGACCGTAAGACCAAATCGCTTTGGCAGAAAGACGATGCGCTCTGTGTTTGGTGGGACCAGAGGGGCGTGGTCTATTATGAGCTGTTAAAACCTGGGGAAACGGTTAATACCAAACGTTAACAACAATTGACCGATTTAAACCCTTCGCTGCTTGAAAAAAGGCCAGAATACCGAAAGAGGCAACACAAAGTCATTTTTCTTCATGAGAATGCTTCATCACATACGCCAAAACCAGTTCGCGATACGTTGGAAGCACTCAGCTGGGAAGTTCTACCCCATGCGGCTTACTCACCAGACTTGGCTCCTTCCGATTACCACTTGTTTGCATCGATGGGTCACGCGCTTGCTGAGCAGCGCTTTGGTTCGTACGAAGATATGAAAAAATGGCTCGATAAATGGTTCGCAGCAAAAAGGGAAGATTTTTACTGGCGTGGTAATCACAAATTGCCCGAAAGATGGGAAAAATGTATAACAAGCGATGGAGTATACTTTGAATAAAGCACTTTTTATCATTCTTCCGAATTTAACATGTTTGTTTAGAAAAAAAATCCGCATTTCATACTTGTACACCTGGTATACATGTTGTTGACTGAGGTGGTTTAAAAATTCAGGTGGTTCGGGTCTTCTTCACCACCTGGCCAGAACCAAAATTTTGGTTTTAGAGAAGCTGAGCTCAAGGCACTTTTTTTGAAAGGATTCCATAAAAATATTAGCTCCTACAAGAAATAGTGGGGAACTCTTGGCTGTTCCTAAAGTTTATTCGTAAAATTTTTCTTGGAAAATTAAATAGGTAGACGATAGACATACTTCTATTAAATCTACCAAGGTTATTATATCGAAATATGTCTCATATTTTATAGTATTCAAAGTTTAAGGGGGTCACTACCGAGGTCAATTTACATTGAAAAGTAAAACCCATTTTCTCAGCAACCGTTCATCCTATTTCAACGAAACTTTGCACACTTATTATTTATTATTATATAATTTAATGGGACTAAGGGTTTAAAGAAATAATTTAAATTACATTTTCTAGAAATTTTGAAAGTTCATGAATTTTATTTGTATGTTTGAATTGACGCGGTAAATTACCAGCTGTTTCGTTTAACATTTCCTTAGTCCGAACTGTAGACAGTGTTGCCATGGATTTTTAAAAAAATAGCTCAATAACTTTTATAGTTTTGAAGATAATACATGATGACAAAGATGTACAAAAAAGTCAATTTTTCAGGAGAGCCGAAAAACTAAAAAGTTGTAGTTTTGACTGCTTTTTTTTGTTATAATCAACTTTTTTAATTTATTTCTAGAGTGTTTGTCTTCTTTTTTTTTGCAAAAACAAGTTTGGCAACACTGATTGTTTACAACAAAATATGTTTTTTTCCAAATTTTTTTTTTTTTTAGTTTTGTTTTATTTGGTTATATTTTACGTGAGAGATTGTTTTTGTTTACATAGTTACAAATTTTTTTCCTGTTTTCTGTTACTATTGCTGTTTTAAATTTTATTATATTGTTATTTTATTACAGTTTTTTATTATTGTTTTGTGAAGAAAAATGACTAAGCCAAAGACTAGCTTCAAGAGCAAGAAAAGGAATAAACCTTTTAGTGGGACACATATTTCTGTTGCTCGTAAATTGGTCATGTCCTTACCATCTGTTGAATCAACACCATCAACCTCATCTGAAAATCGTACACCTTCTTCTTCAAAAAAAAACTAGGTAATCAAAATAAATTTGAGTCATTCATGAGCAACCATGCGTATGATTTGGTGGATGTTGGAGAGCTGAGTAAAGCACTGAACTCAACAGTAGACTGCAAAAAATGTGGTGGTGAAATCACCCTAAGTGTTTGTTTGAGAAACGGTTTGGCATCCACTATAAAGATTGTTTGTCAGAATTGTCAAGTCCTAAATAAACTAAGGAACTCCAAGAAACTGGATTATGAACTCGAAGGTAAATCTGTGAAATTAGATACAATAAATATTAGATTTACTTATGCACTTAGGTGTACTGGTAAAGGATTTGCTGGAGCTAAACTTCTTTGTGCTATGATGAACATTCCTCCCCCACAAAGCAAGCACTTTTTGCACCAAAATGTTATTCGTTCAGCTCTTGAAGTAGTTGGAAAAGATATAATGGTGGCTGCCGTAGAGGAAGCCTGTATTTCAAATAGTGGCAACAAGGATTTGGCCATCTCACTAGATGGCAGTTGGCAAAAAAGGGGCCATACTTCTTTGAATGGCGTGGTCTCTGCTGCGAGTACTGACTCAGGCAAAATAGTGGATATTGTGGTACTCTCCAAACACTGTCGTTGTCCACTAAAATTTCAGAATACACATAATGAAAATTGCATAGCCAATCATAGTGGTACCAGTGGGGCTATGGAAGCAGCTGGTGTAGAGCAAATTTTCCTGAGGTCAATGGACAAATACAATGTGAGATATTCTCACTACTTAGGTGATGGAGACTCAAAGGGTTTCTTGAAGGTTGTAGAACAAAACCCTTACGGAGATAGTCTCTTAGTTCAGAGTTAGAATGTATAGGACATGTACAAAAAAGGATGGAATCTAGACTCAGAAAGCTAAAAACTTCCTACACGTCCAAAAAACTGCAAGATGGAAAGCCGATAGGAGGAAAGGGCAGACTCACGGATGTGGCAATAAACGACATTCAAAAGTTTTATGGCTTAGCCATACGAAGAAACGTTGGCAGCTTGGCTGAGATGAAAAAAGCAGTATGGGCAGAATTTTTTCATCTCGGCTCAAACAACCAGAATCCGGCACACAATTTATGCAGCTTGGACTGGTGTAAGTTCCTCAAGGCCCAGGCAGAAAAAAAATTATATGAGCACTCAAAACATTTTCATCTACCAAAAGTAGTAATGGAAATTTTGAAACCTGTCTTCAGGGGCCTGGCCCCTGTTAGAAAAAATGTGTTCACGGTAAGACACAAAACACAAACGAAAGCTATAATAATGCATTGTGGGTTAGATGCTCAAAAAATATTTTTGTAGAGAAAAGCACACTAGAATTAGTGTGTAGAATATGATGCACTATGCTGCTTCAATGAAGGTATCAAGTGGTACTTATCCCAGAAGTAACTTCTGGGATAAGTACCGTTCTCTTGTTTGTCAATCCTAGCCTGACTGACGAGCCGTGATACGGCGAAACGCGTCTCAGGATGGATTTGACAGACAAGAGAACAGCTAGTAAGCTGCTGAAACATGGACTTCTGTTTATTTTCAGTTGCTTTACAATAATTATATATACTTGAGGAAGGATCCCTCGAAAAAGCGCTACCTGCTTTTAAAGCGTTGACTGTGTCAACCACTCTGTCGGTTTGAAAGCTGCTGTGTCAGCTTTCGATGGAGTAATAGGTATGCGTACTTTATACAATTCGTTGTCCATCGTGCTCCGTAATAAAATATAGCCTATAACCTGGCCAGAGATCATATGTATGTTCTAAAAAAAGCACGTAAATCGGATAAGTGGTTCTCCAGTGATAAACGCACTAACGGAGAGACAGACACAGACAGAGAGACGTTGCATTTTATATATATTATAGATTTAAGTATATTTGATCTGGCCACGTACACAGGTAGTAGTTATTTGCAGAAAGGCAGCACTACCGCGTTGTTTAAAATATGCCGTGAAGTACAAAAATGTATGTTTCTTTACTTGAACAACGTTGACGGGTATTACAACATCGTTACCGATATCTTTGGGATATGGAAAAAGGGTAAAATCCCTACTGAGGCGGGGAGGTGAGCGATGCAAAAAAAAACAACCACGATTTTTCATCTAGACGACTAGAAATTATATCAGACTTAGGTATTAGACCCTCTTAGTGAATCTGGCTACTACTAGGCTCAAACAATTCTAATGACATCTTGGTTTTAAGAAATAATTAAAATAGATCCTAACACTAACATCGTTTACAGCCTGTAAGGAGTCCACAACTTTTAAGTAAATTTCTGTTTTATCTTTTGCATCACTACTATCCTGAACAATATCAAACGCAATAAACCAATTAAATTTACTAGGATCAGACTTCAACAAGTGAAATGCAAAATTCATCAAGTTAAAATCTGGATCTTTTTCGGTATTAATATGAAAAAAGTTTCTTAGAGTATTAATCGTTAAAAACCGGCAATAAATTATATTTGGTTCATATTCCCGCGTAAGCTCTTGGAAGAACTTACCAACTTGTTCGGAAAATGCTTCTATTTTTGTATTTTCTTTGTATATAGTCATTAGTCTAAGTGAAAAATACTCAATAAAACTTTCTTCAAGTGAAAAAAGCTGTTGCCAAAACTTTGAAAACAACTTTAAAAACTTAATATCATTTTTGGCGAAATATTCGTAAGCTCTCTCAAAGAAATCAAATAAACATTGCGTTTCATCATTATTACATTGCCAATATTTGCACTTATAACTTTTTATCATGTCGAAAATGAACTCAAAACCAAGTTCATCTGAATAGGCCAACAAATAATTGATTGGAAATGAAAATTTAAGTTCCTTGTCCTGTTTTGTGAAAAAGTATTTTTTTATGACATTCTCAAACAACTTCTTGTTTAAATTTAAATAGAAACTTACTTCATACTTACTTCTGACAATGTGGTCAAGTAACTTAATTCTGTTAGATTCGGCTACACCAGCTATAATTTCATGTTGTTCAAGTACATCCAAGAAATTCCACAGTTTTTCGAAAAATGCCGGTGCATATTGAAGAGAGACCTTCGGAATATAGTCTACCAAAGATTCAACTGTTTTCGTATCGTTTTTTTTATCAATAAACTCCATGTTAATAAAAATAAGATCCAACACAGATTTTAAGGGGTTTTTCAAAAAGTATTTTAATAATGCATCATATAAAGATTTCTTAGATGCGGTATTAGTTTCTTTATTGAAGATTACTGAATAAATATTCATAGAGTCCTTAGGTGTTAAAAGCTGAAAACTCAAAGAAATAGCGTGTTTTCTCGTTGACCCACCGTTTTCTTTCAAACTATTTATATAATAAATAACTTTTTCTTCATTTATTCTGTACAACACACTATATAAGGCCCGCAATCTAGATTTACGATTATTGGATTGATAGAGATGAATGAGAACTGGTGCAACGAGTAATGGCGTTTCCAGGTTTTTAAAAGCTTTAGCTATTTCACGTTGTACTTGAGTCTCTTTCTTTTGTGCTTCTTTATTAAGGTCCAATTCACTGGTAACAGATCTGTAATGTTTTAGAAAGTCTAGAAAATCATTCGTCTCCATAACTTTCGATAAACCTTCAAATATCTTAGTTTTTTTCTTGTATGGAGTATTTTTGTCTAAAGCAATGCCCTTAAAATATTCGATTATCTTGCTGTCTAATCCCAAGTGACTATATTGTTTAATATAATGAAGCATACTGAAAAATTCATCGTTATCAGTCAGATATAATGTTGTGCTAAAATATTTAGCATAAACATCAGGTTCTTTAGTTAAAAAGTGTTTCATAGCTTTCGTTCGTAACTCATCCAAATAGCGCCGGCTATCTTCTCCATATTCGAAACTTAAAAAGTAATCCAGTAAGTTGTTTTCAAGGTCACTTCTTTTGGGTTTTATTATGACTTCTAACAAGCCAGTTATATCGGTTTGGCGATTATCTTTGAACATGATTTTGACCATATTTAAGAGTTTGTTTTCATCAACCTGAAAGTTAAAAAAAAAATGTACAGTATGTTTTTTTTTAATTGAAAACGCGATATTAAAAAATGGTTCATAAGTAGACATGTCAAGGAAAAGGAAAAAATATTGTCTGTGCTGGTAGGGTTTTTTTTTTAACAAAATTTAGTCCACCAGTGAGATTCTCCATGAGTGGCTGAAGTGACAATTTATTTCAATTCCGAAAGAGGCGAGCGCAAAAAGATGTAATGAATACAGGCTTATCACTTTGATAAGTCACGTCCTTATATCCAAAGGTATTTAGAAAATGTGAGCAAGATATCAGTGAATTACAGTTTTGATTCCGTGGGGGAATGGGAACACGAGAGGCTTTATTTGGGCTGAACGTTATATTTCAGAATTGCAACGAAAAGTGTGTACATACTTTATAGAGTACGAGAAGGCGTTCGACCAAGAGAACCCACTGAAGCTTTTAGAAATACTAGAGGCAAAGGAGCTGGACAAAAATTGAAATTACAAAAGTCTAGAATGGAAACACACAGAACAAGTACAGTATAATGGTATAACAACCGAGCCAACAACTATTGAAAGAGGAGTCAGACAGGGTTGTATGTTGTCAATGTTATTGTTTAACTTGTACTCCGAGTGTATTTTTAAAGAAACACTAAAGAACCTAACATATGGCATTAAAATAAGCGGTCAAATACTGAATAACTTTAGATATGCCCTCGACACCACGATAATAGCGCACAGTCCGGAAGCCCTGCAGTGTTTGCTAAATAAGGTCACCGAAGTGGGAGATCAGTACTACCTGAAAATAAACACCAACAAAACGAATATACTCATAATATCGAAAAACCCAGCACCACTTATAAATATTATATATGGAAAGATAACACAGCCCCACAAAAAAAAAGTGGGGTATACTTTTGATGCGATATATCAGATCCGTAGTATTTTTGCCCGCTGATCACGAATCTGACGTCAGAATATCGCCATCACATCTCAATTTTTTTCTAACCTCAAAAAATAGGTAAAAATTAGTAAAAATTAAGAAAAATATACTCCTAAAAAATTGATTCAAGCTTTTTCATGAATCCAAAGATGTATTAATATGTATTCGGACACGCTAAGCTAATATTCATCGGCTGGATTAAGCCATACAGTTCTGTTTTCTTTCTAACATCAATAAATCAGACAGATATAGTGCTTCTCGAATGCAAAAACGAATTCAAATTAAAATTCAACTGATCTTTACCAAATTTGGTACACGGGGATTTTTTGGGTCGCTGATCACGAATCTGAGGTTGGATTTGAAAAATTCAAGATGGCAGATGTTTTCGCGCCATTTTGAACGCCGAGAAAATTCATCGGTCGATTTTTATTCTTCTACCTGCATCCAGGGCACCTCCACGTGGTCACGGTGGGCAACGGTGTTACTCCAGAGTCCCTGGATAACGGCTTAGATGCCGTCATGGCAGGTAGAAGAAAGAGAATTACGATGCAGGGACTCGGAAACCCAGTATCGGCGGTTGGTCAGGGTGGGAAAGCGGGCCCGCAGCCGTCGTCATCCAGCGACCGTAGCTCTTCATGTGTGGGTGACTTGGCTCATGTAGAGTATAATGCTACAAGAAAACGGTCTCACGGTACAAGGACTTTTCATAAGTGCGATAAAAACAGTGATTCATTTTGTTATATTTGCTGTCAACACGTATTGAGTAAAATGGGGTCACCGATAACGGATAAGATTAAAACCTTATATAAGGATTGTTTTTAACATTGAAATACAGCACCAGGATACAGATTGGGTTCCCCACATCATTTGCAGTTCTTGCAAAATAATGTTGTACATCAATAAGAAGGCGATTAAATATTCCAGACCAGCAATATGGAATAGACCATACAGTGAAAATGATTGCTACTTTTGTATGAATGTTGTATCTAGGCATAACCGAAAAAATAAAAGCACTATTACTTATAACGATGCTTCGACAGTAACAAGACCAACTAAACTAATTCCGCCTCCTGAACCACTTGATGCTGATGTTATGGAAACAAATGATTTCACCTTATCAGTTCATGCCGAAAACATTGACACTGTCGAAAAAGATTCAAACACTGTTACTAATGAATGTTCTAGTGACAACCTATCATATACTAGTGACACAAATAAAGAATTTCTACCGTACAACCGTAAACCAGAACCAATACTCCTATCACAGTCAGAACTTAGTGATCTAGTCAGAGATTTAGGCTTATCCAAAGATGGTTCAGAGCATCTTGCTTCCTTTTTAAAGAAAAGACATTTACTTAAGCCAGAAGCTACGATTTCTTATTATAGAAACAGAGATGAAGAATTTCGAAAATATTTCACAATGAACGAGGAATTGTCACTTTCATATTGTACCGATGTAAAAGGTCTAATGGATGAATTTCAAAATAACTCATACGATCCTGAAGAATGGAGACTGTTCATTGATTCTTCTAAACGGGGCATTAAGGAAGTTTTGCTGCATAATACCAACGTTTACGCTCCCATTCCGATTGCTCATTCCACAGTTATGGAAGAGCAATATGAAAAAATGAAGCAGCTTTTGATAAAAATAAAATATGCTGATCATAACTGGAAAATTTGTGGAGATCTGGAAATTGTAACAATATTGCTTGGCCAACAGTCAGGGTTTACACTTTATCCCTGTTATAAATGTCTGTGGAATAGCAGAGACAGGGAAGTCATTATAAGAAAAAAATATGGCCAACAAGAGAATCGTTCACTCCTGGGGAAAATAATGTATTGTTTCCACCATTGGTAGATCCAGGAAGTTCTTATTCCCCCGCTTCACATTAAGCTTGGACTTATGAAGCAATTCACGAGAGCATTAGATACAAACGGCCCATGTTTCAAATATTTGCATAAAAAATTTCCGAAATTTTCTGAAGCTAAAATTAAGGCAGGCGTATTTGACGGGCCACAAATAAGAAAATTGTTTCAAGATTCATTATTTGTTACTAAAATGAATAAAGTTGAAAAAGCTGCTTGGCTTAGTTTTAAAGAAGTCGCAACAAACTTTTTGGGAAATAATAAAAGTCCTAAGTACAAAGAAATAGTCGAGAAAATGGTAAAAAATTTTCAAACATTAGGTTGCTTAATGAATCTAAAATTACATTTCCTGGACTCCCACATCGATGATTTCCCAGATAATCTTGGTGACCACAGTGAGGAGCAAGGGGAATGTTTTCACCAAGATCTGAAAATCATAGTAAATCGGTATCAAGGACGATGGGATGACCATATGCTAGCGGACTATTGCTGGTCGCTAAAAAGAGAAACAAGTCCTCAAAAGCATTTGGGCAGAAAGCCTTTGAATAGGTCATTCGCGGAAAAAATAACAAGATACAGCCAAAAAAAGGAAAGTTAGGCGCGGGTCTAACCTTCGCAATTCTAGGGCTTAAGGGTCTACTATTTGAGAGTATATGGTTTAAAAGTCCTGGTTTTGAGTTTATTGGGTCTCATTTTTAAAGTTACAGGGTTATTGAGGTCTATTTTTGAGGTTACAGGGTGTGAGAGTCTAAGGTTTCAGGATTTAGGGTTTAAGAGTATCAGGTTTGAGGCTTCCCCAACTGTATACCAAATTTGGTAGGAATCGGTTGGTTTTCAAAAATTTTGTCTGCCATCTTGGATCCGCCATTTTGAATTTTGCAAATCCGACCTCAGATTCATGATCAGCAACCCAAAAAACCCCCGTGTACCAAATTTGGTAAGAATCGGTTGAATTTTAATTTGAATTCGTTTTTGCATTCGAGAAGCACTATATCTGTCTGATTTATTGAGGTTAGAAAGAAAACAGAACTGTATGGCTTAATCCAACCGATGAATATTAGCTTAGCGTGTCCGAATACATATTAATACATCTTTGGATTCATGAAAAAGCTTGAATCAATTTTTTTAGGAGTATATTTTTCTTAATTTTTACTAATTTTTACCTATTTTTTGAGGTTAGAAAAAAATTGAAATGTGATGGCGATATTCTGACGTCAGATTCGTGATCAGCGGGCAAAAATACTACGGATCTGATATATCGCATCAAAAGTATACCCCACTTTTTTTTTGTGGGGCTGTGTAATTGAAGTAGTTGAAAAATTCAAATATCTGCGGACCTGAATAGACAGCGGAATTCTGAAATGGAAATTAGAGCCAGAATTGAACAAGCAAGAGCCACGTTTAACCCTTAGTTTAAACCGTCGATATCGATTTGTCAAACGCTACGTGCATTCAGTTTTACTGTGTGGCTGCGACACGTGAACTTTCAAGGTTAGTACCATGAAAAAAATTTAGACCCTGGAGATACGGATATTTTGCAGATTCCTGGGGATACCATAGACCGCGCATGTCACAAACGAAGATGTTTCATATCAAGCAATATGAGATTGAACTTTTGCAAACAATAAAGCAAAGAAAGACCGAATATCTGTGTCATATAAAGCGTGGTGAAATCTTGAAACTCATAATGGAAGGAAAGATTGAGGCATAGGTAGAAAAAAAGCATTCCTGGTTGAAAAATATCAGGACAGGCTTGAAAGCCCTTGTAAGGTTCCGAGCTAACCAGAACCGTCAAGCGTTTACCGAGATTGTTGCCAACCTTCATTGAAGACGGCACTCAAAGAAAAATGTACAAGGCTGGTTTGAAAAATCTGTGCAAAGTCCGAGAGATGGCACCACCGGCGCATATCGAGGTCATGTTTAGTTAGTAGCATCTCTTGAATGAACGCACACCAAGTTTCAGCCATATTGGTCTATTTCTTTGTGTTTGGCATTCGTGTGAATCAAGGAAGTCGAGTGATTTTCAAGAAATGGACGAAAAAGAATTTCGTGTGGTGATTAAACATTACTTTATGAAAGGCAAAACGCCTCAGGAGACTAAAGAGAAGCTTGATAAACATTATGGTGACTCTGCACCTTCGATTAGAACAGTTTATAAGTGGTTTCAAAATTTTCGGACTGGCCATATGGGCACAAGTGACGCTGAACGTTCTGGACGGCCTGTGGAGGTTACGACTCCAGAAATCATTGATCAAATCCATGATATGGTGATGGATGACAGAAGAGTTAAGGTGCGTGAGATTGCTAGTGCTGTGGGCATCTCGACTGAACGGGTACATAATATTTTGCATAAACATTTGGACATGAGAAAGCTATCCGCAAGATGGGTGCCGCGATTGCTCATGCTTGACCAAAAACGGAATCGTGTGAAGTGTTGCAAGGGTGGTTTGCAGCTGTTCCAGAAGAATCCGGAGGACTTTAAGCGTCGTTTCGTCACTGTGGATGAAACGTGGATACATTACTATACTCCTGAGACCAAACAACAATCTAAACAATGGGTTACCAAGGGGGAATCTGCACCAAAAAAGGCGAAGACCGTTCCTTCGGACTGTCTTTTGGGATTCGCAAGGGATAATCCTCATCGACTATCTGGAAAAGGGTAAAACTATTACAGGTGAATATTATTCGTCGTTATTGGACCATTTGAACACCGAGCTGCAAGAAAAACGCCCGCGATTGGCCCACAAGAAAGTCCTTTTCCATCACGACAACGCACCAGCACACACCTCAGCAGTTGTGGTCGCAAAATTAATGGAAATAGGATTCGAACTCGTTTCACATCCCCCCTATTCTCCAGACTTGGCTCCCTCGGACTACTATTTGTTACCCAAGTTAAAGAAATGGCTGGCGGGACAAAGATTTTATTCAAACGAGGAGGTGATTGCAGACACTAATGGATATTTTGCAGACTTGGACAAATCCTATTATTCGGAAGGGATTAACAAACTGGAACATCGTTGGACGAAGTGTATAAGCCTAAAATGAGACTATGTCGAAAAATAAAAAAGGTTTACCCCAAACACATAAGTAGTTTTTATTTTTGCACGGACTTTTCAAACCAGCCTCGTATATTTGTATTTTTGCCAACGCTGTCATGTCGTACATAAATAAAAATTAATCAGTGACGTAGCCAAAGGACGAAAAAAAAAGCGCCCCCTTCTCCTATAAGCGGGGTCCATGTTTTTATGAGATGTAACTAAAAGAAAGTGTTTGGATGAAGATGAAAAATACTCGAAGGAAAGTGTATCCAATGTCCAAAGAAAGCAGTGTCCTTATATTGGCTTTTTTAAAATCACGTTTAAATACTGACGAAACCAATATATATAATGAAATCTCAAATATTAAGAAAATATAGGTTTGAATATTTGTAATCTATTAAAAGGTAAAGAGCCGAAAATTGACCCATCATTTATCTAGATCAGAGGTGTCAAACTCAATTTCGCAGAGGGCCATATATTAAATTTAGAATGTGTAGGCGGGCCAGATTCAAATAAAAAAAATGTGCTGAATTATTATAACATTTTATTTATTTAATTACGAGGCTGGTTTGAAAAGTCCGTGCAAAAATAAAAACTACTTATGTGTTTGGGGTAAACCTTTTTTATTTTTCGACATAGTCTCCTTTTAGGCTTATACACTTCGTCCAACGATGTTCTAGTTTGTTGATCCCTTCCGAATAATAGGATTTGTCCAAGTCTGCAAAATATCCATTAGTGTCTGCAATCACCTCCTCGTTTGAATAAAATCTTTGTCCCGCCAGCCACTTCTTCAAATTGGGGAACAAATAGTAGTCCGAGGGAGCCAAGTCTGGAGATTAGGGGGATGTGAAACGAGTTGGAATCCTATTTCCATTAATTTTGCGACCACAACTGCTGAGGTGTGTGCTGGTGCGTTGTCGTGATGGAAAAGGACTTTCTTGTGGGCCAATCGCGGGCCTTTTTCTTGCAGCTCGGTTTTCAAACGGTCCAATAACGATGAATAACATTCACCTGTAATAGTTTTACCCTTTTTCAGATAGTCGATGAGGATTATCCCTTGCGAATCCCAAAAGACAGTCGCCATAACCGTTCCGGCCGAAGGAACGGTCTTCGCCTTTTTTGGTGCAGATTCCCCCTTGGTAACCCATTGTTTAGATTGTTGTTTGGTCTCAGGAGTATAGTAATATATCCATGTTTCATCCACAGTGACGAAACGACGCTTAAAGTCCTCCGGATTCTTCTGGAACAGCTGCAAACCATCCTTGCAACACTTCACACGATTCCGTTTTTGGTCAAGCGTGAGCAATCGCGGCACTCATCTTGCGGATAGCTTTCTCATGTCCAAATGTTTATGCAAAATATTATGTACCCGTTCAGTCGAGATGCCCACAGCACTAGCAATCTCACGCACCTTAACTCTTCTGTCATCCGTCACCATATCATGGATTTGATCAATGATTTCTGGAGTCATAACCTCCACAGGCCGTCCAGAACGTTCAGCGTCACTTGTGCCCATATGGCCAGTCCGAAAATTTTTAAACCACTTATAAACTGTTCTAATCGAAGGTGCAGAGTCACCATAATGTTTATCAAGCTTCTCTTTAGTCTCCTGAGGCGTTTTGCCTTTCATAAAGTAATGTTTAATCACCACACGAAATTCTTTTTCGTCCATTTCTTGAAAATCACTCGACTTCCTTGATTCACACGAATGCCAAACACAAAGAAATAGACCAATATGGCTGAAACTTGGTGTGCGTTCATTCAAGAGATGCTACTAACTAAACATGACCTCGATACGCGCCGGTGGTGCCATCTCTCGGACTTTGCACGGACTTTTCAAACAAGCCTCATATATAGTATATAATATACGGTTGTTAAAAATTATGATTCTTCATTGCGATCGCGGGCCTTATTGATACGTCCCGGGGGCCGGATGCGGCCCGCGGGCCGTATCTTTGACATCCCTGATCTAGATGAAACTTGGCTCGACACCCACAATACTATAAAAAAAGGGTGAAGCAATTCAAGTGAAAAATGTTAGACCAACAAAAGGATTACAATGAAACATGCTGGTTTAGAGAGCGGATGGATCTCAAATTGTCTACTCTTTTCGACTAAAAATATTAAATATTCGAATTTAGATTATCACTGAGATACTACTGCCGAGGATTTTAAAAGCTGGTTTAAAGACTGCTTTTTAAAAAATGTTCCAGAAAGTAACGTTACCGTCTGTGACAATACTAGTTATTATCACAGTCGACAAATAAAGAAAGTACCAAATTTAGCAGACACAAAATCTGAAATACAAGAATTTATATTAACAAATAACATATATTTCAAAGAGAATTACAAAAAATCTTATTTCTCATAGATACTCAAAGAATTTAATATCAATAAAGAATATGTTTGCGACAATACGACAAAAGAAATGGGTTATACTATTTAAGATTGCCGCCATATTACTGCAAATTTAATCTTATAGAACATATGTGGTATCAGATTAAGGTAGTTCACTCATCACAATCGGAGCCAAAAGTATAGTCTTATAATAAATACAAAAACCTTAAAATACCCAATGGTTTTTTTTGTCGGAGACTGTATTCGATACATGGAAACTTTCATATGCAGACACACTTTTAATGAAAATAAATGTGGCAACGCTGCCAATGCGTATACCGAGTGCTCTACAGAATGAAGTTTATATAGGTTATTTAGGTTATTTATTATACTTTGCTGTACTAGTTTAGATCGATGAAATTTCTGCAAAAGGTCGCAACATTTTACAATTTTTTCGATAAAAGTACAAATGTTGCGCAGGCCTATGAAGAAATTTGTGCTGTTTCTGGTCAAGATACGTGATCAAAAGCAACAACCAAAAAATGATTCAGTCGCTTCCGTTCTGGAAATTTCGATGTCAAAGATGCTCCTCCAATGTAGACCAATGATAGAAAAAGTTGAAAGAAGTTTAGTAAAAGTTGAGCAAGACCGGCATGTAAGTAATCATGACATCACCAAGAAACTAAACATCCAGCATCAAACAGTTGTAAACCATTTGCAGAAAGCTGGCTGCCACATAATTTGACGTTAAAAAATTTACTCGATCGAATTTCTATCTACGAATCTATACAGAAACAACGAAATCGAGCCATTTCTGAAGCGATCGATCACGGGCGACGAAAAGTGTCTTACGTACGTCAATAATGTGCGACAAAGATCGAGGACGAAGTTCCACAAACGATGGCAAAGCCCATCATGTGCTGCTGCAGCCTGGCTAAATGATTGTTTCTTTACTCTACTGTCAGTAGTTGACAAGACTGAAGTATGCGATTGAACAAAATCGGCCGGGACTAGTCAACAGAAAGGGTGTCGTCTTCCACTATAACTTGGCAAAAATTGAAACAGCTTGGCTGGGAAGTTTCAATGCATCTGCCGTAAAGCCCAGACCTTGCACTGTCAGACTACCATTTATTTCGGTTACTGCAGAACTCCCTGAATGGTGTTAATTTAGCTTGAAAAGAGGCCTGTGAAAACCGCTTGTCACAATTTTTTGCTCAGAAACCACAGAGGTTCTACAGTAACAGGATTATGATACTGCCACAAAACTGGCAGAAGGTGATCGAACAAAATGGTATATATTACTGCCGGCAATTAGTCAAACCGTATATGTCTAAACGAACTTTACCAAAGAGCTTTGCTGTGGTAAGGTATACTACAGTTTTCCCAGTTAAAGTTTTTGTTATTTTGATGGCGTGTAAAATGAAGAAAGTGACCGGGTGCCTTGAGCAGGTGGTGTACATATGCTGACAACAAGCGGCACTTAAGAAAATTGCTAAACGCCGGACGAAATGGGCACTTAGACGATAGTGCATATATGCCTTGGATAAGTTGGCCAGAAGAAAATAGGTCTAGTTGTTGTGGGTCACTGAACATCGGGGGTATAGGCCAACGAATAGCGCAACGATCGTGGTAGTCGAGTTGGTTTGGGAAAAGCTTTCTCGGAGTCGGTAAAAGGGATTCTTTTGGTCCGTTTGTTAGGCGCTATTACTATTACTTCTAGCTAAATTAACAATTTTAAACGGTCCTAAAATTAATTCTTACCTTTAACGGGTTTTCTGAATACAAGCAGTTGTAAAGTATGACATCATTTACAACATAAAAATCTTCATGATTGTACGATGCTTCTTTTGCAATGACTTCCTTAACTAAATCCAGAATAGGCGGACATTCGTTCAAATCAATACAATACTTTTTAAAGTCTTTTTTTAGTTTTTTATCGTTTTTAATATCTTTGTTGAATTCAACAATATCGGATAGGATTTTAACTGTTACTTCCCGACTGTCTTCGAACCCTATTTTCGGCAAAATTTTGCCAATGCGGTCTAATATCATTTGTTCCACCTCTGGCTCTACTGAGGATTTGTTGTACCAAAATCTAAACGAGTAGTACCGCTCAAAGCGATATTTTGCATAAAAAGTAACTGGTCCGTCAAGTGGAAGTTTTCTTGTACATACAAAAATTAAATATTTAGTTATAATCTCATCGTTAGGTAGAGTTTTATCATCTCGTACTATCAATATTTTAATCATTTCAAGTATCAATTTCCAGTGATTCTCTGTCAAAAAATTCTGATCTTTAAACTCTGTATTACTATTGATCCAATAAAGCATGTCGCTAAGTTTACTTTTATTATTTCGGTACTTGGCATAAATATACTGTAATATTTTTTCATAAGTGGATTGGTCCTTGTGTACGAAACAAGCAGTAATTAAATATTCTATATTGTCGATTATCTCTTTGGCATTTCCCCTGTTCGTTAATGAGTCAAAGGTCTTAACAGGGCTGACAAATTTTGAATAATAATAGTTGTAATTTCCGTCAATATATTTCTTTTCCCCCCATTGTTCCTGAAATTTATCAGGAAAGAACTTTATTACTTCTTCACTGAAATCAGCTAAATATTCAACAATTTCTTTATTGTAAGTTCGCTTAAAAGCCTGTGAAAGTATTTCCCACCGTTTTTTTTGCTGGACATTTGGATAGAAGTGAAGCTAAAGTGGAGTTACTATCCCAGTATTTTAAATCTATCATATCGGGCGGTAAAAAAACGATGAAAATATTTTGTATCAAAATCTTTTATTTCCTTAATTAACGCCCCCTTCTTGAAGTCAGAGTTAGTTATATCTTTAAGTACATCTTCCTTGTTAGTTTTTAACAAGGCTCGAGTGGTATTCCAACCCAAATTCATCCATTCCTTTAATTCAAATTCATAATACAGATTAGGATGTTTCCATACCATATACTTAAAAAAATCTATATCCTGAAAGTTCTCTTTGGTATTCTTCTTGTATTCCTCGAAATAAACTTTCAATAATTGATAATCTTTTTGCAATAATCTTTTTAGCTGTTCAGACAATAAAATTACTGCATTGTTTCTTAAAATAGTGACGATTTTTTTTTCCGACGAGCAGCTGAATAAAAACTGTTTAGCAGTAAATAAACCATACCTGAAAAATAATCGTATTAATAAATATTTTTTAGCAGAGATTTATTTTTTTTATCTTCTCCAAAAAACTAATACAGAAAAACTCTTATATAGCAAGATTTGTTCGTTATCAACAAGTGCTCGTTTATAACGAAATAAATATTCAAAATTAAAAATATACCGTCCGTCCAAAAAGTTACTAGACTGATTTTTTTCTCCAGCCTTTAAGCTGCGCCATCTCGTAAACAACAGTAAAAGCTTGAACTAGACGTGTGAACTGTATATGTCGTAGTCGTTGTGTTACAGAAGTGTGATGGACTAGCGAGCAGTGATGTGATACTGGATAAAACAACTACGGAAACATTTGAATTTTTGGAAAAAGCTTACGGTGATGATTGTTTATTGCGTTCACAAAGGTTTGAGAAGTTTAAATGCTTTAAGAAAGAACGGGAATCGCTCGAGGATGATGCAAGGTCAGGGTGTTCCAGCACAAGTTCAGCCGACGGAAACGTTGTGAAATTTCATCATTTTTTGCAAACCAACCGTCATCTTTCATGCAGATTGATGGCAGAAAACCTTAACATCTTTAAATAAAATGTTGAAGACATTGCCCGGAATGTTTTAAACAAGAGGAAAGTTTATGCAAAATTTGTTCCCCACGGCACTATGGCGACAATTCCATTTTATCCATTTATCCAAATTAATTTTCTCGCCGCAATTTTCAAGAAATCGATCTGCCTGACCGAATTTTTGATTATTTACCTTGATTTTTAGTAAATTATCAAAATACATTGCTTTGTTGCTCAAAAAACATCTTTTTATGCAATAAAATGAACCTCAGTCACACAATTTTCAAGGAATCTCAATATTTTTTTTGTTATAATCTTCGTGTTTTATTCCTCTATCCATTTGTCTGAGCAGATTTTTGATTATTTACGATGATTTTTATTAATTTATCAATATATATATATATATATATATATATATATATATATATATATATATATATATATATATATATATATATATATATATATATATATATAGTCGACACTCTATATAGTGAAAGACCAAAATGTTGACCGAAATTTCACTATAGAAAGTTTTTCACTATATAAAGAAAAAATCCGTATATATTGCTATGTATGTATTTTATATTGCTAATCATTTACTTGTATTTTATAAGGTACAACAACAAAAAAAATTGCAAAATTGAATTATTAGAAAAGATTTTATTAAACATTTGAAAGTTTAAATAGTACATAGCATGTACAGGGCTAAATACATACATAAAGTCCGTACGTTATATCTTTACCCGTGCGTCATAGTTTTCAGGCCATATAACAGACGACTATTATATTATTTGTCTCTTTTCACCAATAAATCGTAGGTATTGGTAAAAAGAGACAAAAAATATAATAGTCGTCTGGGATATTGCCTGAAAGCTATGACGCACGTGTAAAAATATAACGTACGGACTTTATGTATGTATGTAATACATACGAAATAAAAATAATAATACAAAATCTGTTAATACATATGTACATACTACGTACATACGTACTAGGAAAAATAATCAGTTATTTTCTTTTGAACATTACTTTTGAAAAATAATTGTTGCTCAACAAAATTCTCGCATTTATTCAAATGCATAAAGATTTGATCAGGTACACTTTCCTGGCCCCTGAGAGTAGTTCGCACAATGTCAAATGCATTTCTTATTTCATTTTCACTAAATTTAGCAGGACATTCCCCGGTTTCAGTTTCTTCTTCATGATCTTCTATACTTTTTATATCGTCAATTATGTCTTGGTCAGTTGGGAGATCTGTCGTGCCAACATCATTGTCAATTTCTAAGAAATCTTCAAGTAAAAAATCTGCGTCGACGGTAGCAGTTTTTTGTAGAATACCCCATTGCCTTTTTTAAGGTAGCGAGATCCATTTCGTCTTCTTCTTCCCATTCGTCAATTTTTTCAGTAAAACCTGCTTTAGAAAAGCAGTTTTTGATAGTTTTCTGAGAAACATTTTCACTCCATACTTTAGCGACTTCGGTTATACACTCTTTAAGGGTAATCAATTTTTGGACTGGAAAATTGTTATCAATCGCATTAACAATTTTGTGAACAATTCTGTTTCGGCAATGATGTTTTATGTTTTTTTTATAATACCCTGGTCCATAGGTTGCAATTTGGAGGTCATATATATATATATATATATATATATATATATATATATATATATATATATATATATATATATACATATATACATATATACATATATATATATATATATATATATATATATATATATATATATATATGTATATATATATGTATATATATTATATATATATATATATATATATATATATATATATGTATATATATATATATATATATATATATATATATATATATATATATATATATATATATATATATATATATATATATATATATATATATATATATATATATATATATATATATATATATGTATATATGTATATATGTATATATGTATATATATATATATATATATATATATATATATATATATATATATATATATATATATATGTTACAATAGAGGTTTTTATTCACGGATGGTGGAATATACTACATTAAAATTCCGGGTTTCAATCCGTTCGTCCAACGATGAATTTGCACGACGTTCCGCCAAAATCTCATCTGGCATTTTCAAGTGCTCCCGCTGCTGCTGTTCGAAGCTAACTCGGAGTTAGCGGGAGCACGCGAATATGAAATTTTGGCGAAACATCGTGCAAATTCATTATTAGACGAACGGATTGAAACCCGGAATTTTAATGTATTTTATATATATATATATATATATATATATATATATATATATATATATATATATATATATATATATATATATATATCTTCTTCTTCCTTCAGCCGCTCTCTACCTACTGTCGGGTATAGGCCTCTCTCAAATCTTTCCATTTTTCTCTATGTTGTGCTTGTTGATACCAGTTAAGCCCTCCGATTCTCTTCAGATCGTCGCTCCATCTCTATTGGGGTCTTCGCTTTTCACCCCATGGTCTCCACCTAGTGATCTTGCCACTCCACTTATACGTCGCTCTCGCTACATGGCCGGTCCAGCTCCATTTCAGAGATGTTATCCGTTTGGTGATATCATCCACCTTTGTTTGTTGTCTAATCCATTTATTAGTTTTCTTGTCCTTCAAAGGAACACTCAACATCTTCCTTTCCATTGCTCGTTGGTGAACTTGTAGTTTTCCTATTGTTCTTTTACTTAAAACTCACGTCTCGGCTCCATACGTTGTAGCTGGTACGATACATTAATTATAAATTTGGGTTTTTGATCTTTTGTTTATATTCATTACATATTTCAATTTTCAATTTCATATGCTGCCCATCCCATTCTTTCTATTTCAAGCTGCTGGTTTTCCTTTCCTATCGTTATTATTTGGCCCAGATAGATGTATGTGTTTACTTTTTCTATTGTTGAGTGTTCAATTACTATATTTTCATCATTGGTGTCTTCGTTACTCATGTACTTTGTCTTGGTTGGTGGTGGAGATCTGTGATCATCTGGATCATTTCATTCTTATTGTTTACTATAATTACAATGTCATCTGCGAATCTCAGGTTGTTTAGCCGATTGCCAGCTATCAGAAGCCATTTTCGTCCCAATTCAATTCTTTGAATACATCTTCTAAGATCATTGTAAATAACTTAGGCGATATTACATCGCCCTGCTTTACTCCTCTGTTCACTGGGAACTTGTTTGTCAGTTCTTGGTTTACCATAACTTATGTGTTGCTCGTTCATATATTCTGGCTAGGAGTTCGCTGTATCTTCTATGGTCTATACGAGCATTTCTAAGAGCTCTTATAAGCGCCCATTTTTCCACTGTGTCGAAAGCCTTGCGAAAATCTAAAAATGTGAGCCACATTGGTATATTATATTCGGTGGCCTTCTCGATTAGTATTCTCAATGTGTGCAAGTGCTCAATCGTATACTGAAGCCTGATCTGAATCCAGCCTGTTCTATATATATATATATATATATATATATATATATATATATATATATATATATATATATATATATATATAATATATATATATATATATATATATATATATATATATATATATATATATATATTTATATATATATATATATATATATATATATATATATATATATAATATATATATATAAAAACTCCTGGACAAAATTAACGCAACGATTTGAAAATTAATTTATCTTTTTCTTATATATATATATATATATATATATATATATATATATATATATATATATATATATATATATATATAAACTCCTGGACAAAATTAACGCAACGATCTGAAAATTAATTTATCTTTTTCTTATGTCAGTTTTAAAGTTTATCGAGTATTTGAATAGTAGGCTATGCATATTTTGTTTCGTTGTTTATGACAGAAATCAAAACAATTCGTTTAGATTTACAGTTTTAAAGAATTTTTTTTAGAAGATAAACAATTTTCTTTAATAATGCGATAGATTTTCTTTAAAAGTAAGCTTATAAATTGTTCCCTTTTTCAAAGTAATACGTTTTTGTGGTAGACTGTTTTATTTTTGACCCGAAGAACTAGAAAAATGAATCGAACAAGGAATTTAACTGAACACGAGGTAGTGCGAGCCACAGCTTTATTGGACGAGGGATATTGTCAGAGTTATGTTGCGAATTTGTTAGGCAAACATCGTTCCACAATAAGTCGTATGGTAAGACGCTTGAATGAGGTAGGAACTTATTCTAGAAGGCTAGGGCAAGGGCGAAAACGATGCACTAGCAACCTAGATGAACGTTTTATAAGACAATATGCTTTAAGAAACAGGACTGTCACTAGTTCTATAATAAGAAACGAACTCCAAGCTGTTCGCAATGTCACAATTTCTTCTAAAACAGTTAGAAGACGGTTAAATGAAGCTGGATTAAATAGTAGGAGACCAGCCACTACGCCCTTGCTTACTAGAGAGAACAGAGTTGCCAGGTTACGTTTTGCTCGAAATCACGAAAACTGGTCTGTGGATGATTGGAAACAAGTTTTCTTCACAGATGAAACTAGGGTTAGTCTAAAACATTCAGATGGTCGTGAGCGAGTATGGCGAAGTCCGGGAGAGAGGTTTGCTCCTTGCAATATCTCTGCAAAGATTCCATTCGGCGGTGGCTCTGTTATGTTCTGGGGTGGCAGCTGCTTTGATGCTCGCACAGAGTTAGATCCTGTCCGTACGAGATCCATGAATGCTGACTACTATCTTGAGAATATAATAGAACATGTGATGCCTTTCGGTCATTTTGTGGGGCCCAATTTCCTGTTTATGCAAGACAACGCTCGACCTCACGTGGCTAGGGAGGTACTCGATTATCTTAATCAAGTTGATATACCGATTATGCAATGGCCACCCAAAAGCCCGGATCTAAATCCGATAGAACATGTATGGGATCACCTTAAGAAAAATGTGAAACGTCATATACCTGCACCTAGAAACCTGAGGGAACTTGAAAATGCAGTTATCACAGAATGGAAGCAAATTCCTCAAGATTTTATTCAAAATTTAATTAGAAGCATGCCTAGACGCTTAAACGCTGTCATCCAAAGTAGAGGAGGCAACACACGCTACTAGTGTCCCAGTTACACCATTAATTTTGCTACTAGTGTCCCAGTTTATTTTTTTCATTATTACATAATTTCAACGATTTTGTTATTAGGTCTTAAGAATACTTTTAATTCAAATCTTATAGAGAAATTTGGTAGCTAATTCACTTTTAAAGTATCCGAATAAGTTTTTTTTCTAACTTTTAGTGTAACGAATGTTCATAAAAAATTATTAAAATTAATTCATTACAGAGATTTGTATGATTTAATATATTGTTGCGTTAATTTTGTCCAGGAGTGTGTATATATATATATATATATATATATATATATATATATATATATATATATATATATATATATATATATATATATATATTGCCTTTTTGCCAAAACAATACCTTTTTAAGCAATAACATGAGTCTCACCACGTAATTTTTAATGAATCTCAATAATTTTTTTTATAATCTTCGTTTGCTGATTTTTCTATCGATCGATCTGGGCGGATTTTTAATTATTTATCATGATTTTTATTAATTTATCAATATACATGGCATTTTTTTCAAAAAAACACCTCTTTAGGTAATAAAATGAGCCTCAGTTATGCAATTTTCAAGGAATCTTGGTTTTTTTTAAAATCTTCATTTTTGATTTCTCTAGTCGTTTGTCTGGGCGTATTTTTGATTATATACCATGATTTTTACTAATTTATCAATATATATTTCTTTGTTGTCCAAAAACACCTTCTTATGCAATACAATTAGTCTGTCATGTAATTTTCAGGGAATCTGGATAGTTCTTTTTTATAATATTCGTTTTTGATTTTTCTATCAATCTGCCTGGGCTCATTTTTGATTATTTACTAATTTATCAATATATATTGCTTTTTTCCAAAAAACACTTTTTTAGGCAATAAAATGAGTTTTAGTGACGCAATTTTCACGGAATCTTAATTTGTTTTCATAATCTTCATTTTTGATTTCTCTATTCGTCTGTCTGGACGGATTTTTGATTGTTTATCATGATTTTTACTAATTTATTCATATATATATATATATATATATATATATATATATAGCTTTGTTGTCCAAAAAAAACACCTTATTAGGCAATATAATTACTCTCAGTCACGTAATTTTCAAAAAATCTGAATAGTTTTTTTTATAATCTTCGTTTTTGATTTTTCTATCGATCTGGCTAGGCAAATTCTTGATTATTTATCATGATTTTTACTAATTTATCGATATATATTGCTTTTTTTTTTTCGAAAAAAACACCTTTTTAGATAATAAAATCGGTCTCAGTCACGCAATTTTCAAATAATCTTAATAACTTTTCGTTTCTGATTTCTCTGTCGATCTGTCGGCGGATTTTTGATTATAATAAATATAGTTTTTTAGACCAAGAACATCAAACCTATTATAACCCTATGCAAGGAAGGCTGTATTGCCGTTATTCGTATTACCTGCCCCTTGCTTGACACAGTCAACCAATATACTTAATTCTTTCTGAATGTTATTCTGAATCTCACGAATTGTCTTCTCCAATTTTCATCCTGGGTACGTCTTTCATTCCACTTTCCTAAAGGTATTTTATACGCTCAATGAAGAACCCACTCCATATTCCTTATCCATGTATGGAGAGTTGAGAAACCATACTTGTACGCTTCTACATTCATCTCCATCCCCTCAACAATTTGTAATTTGTTCATTTCTTTCGGAAGAGTATTGCATATAGAACACCTTTGGGGAGAAATAGTGCCTGTAAGAGCTTGGACTACCTAACCATCAATCATTGTTGGAAACATTGTATGTTCGATTGTTATTTGATGTTTTTTACGAGTTGATTTTTGTAGGTTGCAGATGATTTACCATCTCGGAAATAATATAATCTTTAGATTCTTTTTTGTAAATAAATTTGATAGGACGACAATGTCTTTTTGAAGAAGGATGTTTGTTAACCCAGGGATTCACCGACTCATGTCTTCTGGTGTAAACGTCTAAGGAAAGAGGAGACCATACAAACCATCAATACCCTGGCGCTAATACTTCTTGCATCTTTCAGCTCAGTAAATGTTTATCGATACTGTGTAAATGCTGATGTTTTATCACAACCATATTTGGATGAAAGTTTCAAAATAGTGTATTTATTTTTACGAATTATACCTTGAACTTTTTCATTCCCATAATTCTTTTAACGGCATGATCTAGAATAGACTGTAAATCCATTTGTGCTCCAGTTTCCCCAGTTTCAAAAGTAGGACAACATCTTGATTTAACCTTAGTTATATGTTTATACTCGGGTGAAACATTAACCTTTTTCTGCAACAATTTTTGGCATATGATATTATATTGAGTTGTGGTTAATTTTGCATCTGTAAATAATGCTAAGGCTTCACCGTCATATAAAATACTTGAGTCAGTGCGATCATTATTTGTCATATATTTATTATCTTCAACGGAACCACCTGAGAGACGATTTTTTTTAAAATAGGCATTCAACAAATCTTCTGGTGAAATATTCTCAAGCCTTTTTATTTTTGTAGAATGTTTCTTAATAGGGCTTAGATCTTTTAGTAGAAGTAAATAAAGGTGATGGAAGGACAAAAACTTTATCACATCATTCTGAATTCTCACTAGAAAACCTTTGTCTTGTGTAAAATAAACTTTTCTATTTTTTACGAAAATTCGGTAAAAAATATTTATCTAATTTATGTACAATTGCATTTTCTAGTGCTGATGATATGTCATATCGAGCTTTCAAAGCAGTAAGAACGACTTTACTGGACTTCACGTTGGAATTCATGAGAATATTTGCCAATTCTTCCTTTTTTATTGAAATATTCATGCTGATTTTATCTTATTTATTTATTTTATTCAAATATTTATATGGGTCATTCTCATTTAATGCAAAAATATTGTACGTAAGAGTTCTCGTTTTTAATCGACTGCCAGACGTACTTTATGTAGGAGTAAAGATTTTGGTCTACTTTTTAAATCTGTGTAAACTTTTGATCATATCAGTGAATTACGTTAGGTGTTAGGTTTGGTCTTCGGTATATAAGGTTATGTGAAATTGGGTTGGTTTAAAAGCCTTAAGTTTAGGAATCATTCATCTGATCATTTTTTCTCTTTGCATAGGATGGATGGATGGATGTTGTGGGGATAAGGTGCATCGACTACTTAGGTCATTTAGCACCCCGTAACATGATGGTTTTTTAAGTAAGATTTGCGATATTGCCCATTAAATCAGATGATAATAGTCGTGCTCTTTTAGGTAATCCACAATATGGTTTATATGAGACTAGGATTTGTTTCATACTCATTTGTAAACGATTCCTTTCTCTGGATTGCTTGGAATGAGGAGAGTCAAATATATGTTTCACCGTAAGCGTTGGCTGGCAAGTCGAGCAGATGGGAGCCACTTCGTTTTTTAATTCATAAGAGTAGGTGAGGTAAATGTGGCCAATTGCAAGTCTTCTCCATATGTTGTTTTTGCCTTTTTGTGAGAGGTTGATTGTGTAGGGGAGGGTAAACCATTTGTTTGAGATTCCAAAGTTTATTTGAGGCTTCCTTCAAATCCCACTGTAACTAGAAGAGGTCTCGATATATGTGTTTAATGTGATTGAGATAATCATTTGAATGGTTTTCTTTACTTATTTGTTGGCCTTGTTGCACTGCTTTTTTTGCATGATAATCCGCCTTATCGTTGCCCACAAGCCTTGTGTTTGAGGGAATCCAGAGAAAAAATATAGAAATATTTCGGTGGTTTGCTATGTATAAGAGGTTTGGTCTTCGGTATATAAGGTTATGTGAAATTTAGAGTTCCTGATTTAAAAGCCTTAAGTTTAGGAAACGTTCATCTGATCATTTTTTCTCTTTGCATAGGGTTATGATAGGTTTGATGTTCTTGGTCTCAATGGCTAAAACCTATATTTATTGAAAAATGAGTTCAAATTATGGTCAATAATCAAATATCCTTGAAAATTGTGTGACTGAGACTAATATTATGGTTTAAAATTGCGCTTTTGGGAGAAAAAGCAATGTATATATTGATAAATTAGTAAACATCATGACAAAAAATCGAAAATCGATAGAAAAATGAAAAATGAAGATTATAAAAAAAAATTATTGAGCTTATTTGAAAATTACGTAACTGAGACGCATTTTATTGCCTAAAAAGGTGTTTTTTTTGGAAAAATATATAATAATATATATATCGATAAATTAACAAAAATCATGGTAAATAATCAAAAATCCGCCCAGACAGATCGACAGAGAAATCAAAAACGAAGATTATACAAAAAAAAGTATTGAAATTCCTTAAAAATTGCGTGACTGACGCTCATTTTATTGTCTAAAAAGGTGTTTTTTGGACAACAAAGCAATATATATTGATAAATTAGTAAAAGTCATGGTGAATAATCAAAAATCCACCCAGACAGATCGATAGAGAAATTATGAACGAAGATTATAAAAAAAAAATACTGAGATTCCTTGACAATTGCGGCCAAAAAATTAATTTAGGTAAAAGTTATGTATTGTCGCCGTAGTGCAGCTTGATACCCAAACAAAAACAACAACGGATGGACGCCAGACGAAGTTTCTGTAGAAAATAATCACGGGCGATGAGATGTGGTATTACCAATACGAGCCTACCACAAAACGGCAAAGTGCACAATAGCTCAGTAGTGGTGTGCCGAGATCGAAGAAAGTGCAACTGACAAAGACGAGAAAATTAAAAAAAAAAAAACAAGAGCTAGTGTTTTTTTTTCCAATGCTCGTCGCATTTTTCGACGTTCAAGGAATTATCCATATACAATTTATTCACGAAGGTACTACACTGAACGTCAGGTACTACGTGGTTGTCATAGAGAGACTTTGCAAGATGATTTTGAAATGCTTTACGACAACGCGCCCGCTCATACGGCTAGGATTGTGGTGCACTTTTTGGCGCGAAAACACGTGCCTGTACTCCACCACTCTACTTATTCGCCTGATTTGGCCCCTAATGACTTTTTTTATTCCTCTACATGATGAATCCACGTCATGACGATTTGGAGGACATTAAAGCCACTGTGATGTCAGTTAAACATGATGTCAAAAGAAGATTTTTCTAACAGTTTCATATGCTTGTATGAACGTTCTGAACGTTGTATTGAGATGGGAGGAGACTATGTAGAACATCTGAAGTGATAAAATGTTCACTTTTAATTTTTCTATTTTTTTATTAAGGCAGTCCGGGACCTTTTTGGACAGACTGTGGATATAATTTAAATTCAATATTAATGAAACAAATTCTATTTAGTGTGGTACAAAATAATAAGAGATGGAACTTTGTTTCTTTTTTCTTTCAAGTATGAAATGCGAATTTCAGAAGACAGATGGTGCACCAATGCAGTTTGGGCCATAAAGATTTGACACCGTGCCATTTTGTTGTGTCATCAACAAGTGTCAGACGGGCACGAGTGATAAGTTGGAAAAGTGTGTGCATAGTGTGGTGTTGTTGTGTTCAATATGTTGAAATTATACCGAACAAAGAGCATTCGCGGACAGCATTAATTTTTTGTTTTCATTTGAAGAAAACTACTGTTGAATCATACCGATTACTTCAAAAAGCTTATGGTGAACATGCTCCATCGCAAAATACGTGTGAACGATGGTTTCGGCGTTTCAAAAGTGGTGACTTCGATGTTGCAGACAAGGAACGTGGAAAACCGCCAAAAAAATACGAAGATGTGGAATTACAAGCATTGTTGGACGAAGATGATTCGTAAACACAAAAACAACTCGCCGAGCAATTGGGTGTTAGTCAACAAGCTGTTTCCAATCGGCTACGAGAGATGGGAAAGATTCAGAAGACCGGTAGATGGGTACCACATGAGTTGAACGACAGGCAAATGGAAAAGCGCAAAAACACGTATGACATTTTGCTCCTCGCTCGGTACAAAAGGAAGTCGTTTTTGCATCGTATAGTTACAGGGGATGAAAAGTGGATTTATTTTGAGAATCCCAAGCGCAAAAAATCATGGGCAGAATCAGGCGCACCATCCACATCGACCGCAAGACCGAATCGCTTTGGCAGAAAGACGATGGTCTGTGCTTAGTGGGACCGGAGGGGCGTGGTCTATTATGAGCTGTTAAAACCTGGGAAAACGGTTAATACTAAACGTTACCAACAACAATTGACCGATTTGAACCGTTCGCTGCTTGAAAAAAAAAGGCCAGAATACCGAAAGAAGCAACGCAAAAGCATTTTTTCTTCATGACAATGCTCCATCACATACGGCAAAACCAGTTCGCGCGTAGGTAGCACTCAGCTGGGAAGTTCATGCGGCTTACTCACCAGACTTGGCTCCTTCCGATTACCACTTGCTTGCAACGATGGGTCACGCACTTGCTAAGCAGCGCTTTGGGTCGTACGATGATGTGAAAAAATGGCTCGATAAATGGTTCCCAGCAAAAGGGGAAGATTTTTACTGGCGTGGTATTCCCAACTTGCCCGAAAGATAGGACAAATGTATAACAAGCGATGGAGCATACTTTGAATAAAGCACTTTTTATCATTCTTCCGAATTTAACATGTTTTTTTAGAAAAAAAATCCGCATTTCATACTTGTACACCTGGTAATGTTATTGAAGTGGTTTATTGAAAACTTCCCCAGCCTGAATCCCTCTGGAAATCTAATTTTGAACGATCCCAATGTTTTTATTACGTCGAGCAGAGTCGGAACGTTTATTGCGTCATCATCCGTAGTCACCGGTTCGGCAGAAATGTCAGAATTTTGTTTAATTATTTCAACAATGGCACAATCTGCTTGAACGCAAATATCTAAATTTCTACTTTTAAAGTTATTAATAGCATTTTTTAATGATCTATTCTGATAACGTCAAATTGTCTTTATCATTGCCGTCATAATTTAAATATTACAATAGTAACCCTTCCTCAAATGGTAAGTCATCTTCTCGTTCAAATACGTCGTTATTCTAACTAGCACTTAGCATTAAATTCGGGGATTTTCTGTAGTGGCATTTTAAGTCAGGAATTATGCTTTGATCCATAGATTCGAGAACTGACGTTACTTTAGGCGGGAGATATGTAATTTTTTTAGTTTAGGATGAGAGGGAGTATTGTCTACTAGTAACACTATTTCGAGGGAAAGCTGTTGTAATTTTTAAAACAGAGTGGAAATTTTGACTTTCCGATAACGAATAATTTTCTCTTCTCAGTACCACTCATGTGTCCGCACACAAAAACTGTTAGCAGTTCTTTTAATAATTTACCACCACTACACGATTCATTTTTAAACTTTAGAGCTCTGTCTGATGTTGGTTTATGAAATAGCTCCGTTTCATCTCCATTGAAGATGTCATTCTTGCAATATCGCATTAGAATATTAGGCCAAATAGTTTTCAGCCATAAATTTGTAGCCTGATTTACCATGCGTTTTCCCCGCCTTAATGTTGCACCATGCATTTTTCCCCGCCTTAATGTTGTTTTGTGGCGGTCGATCCATTTTGTAATATAAATGATCTTTTTATTTGAATTCTTGTAACAAGTAGGCTGAAAAGTTTTCGGTCTTGCTACTTAAAACACATTTTTTTTGCAAAATTCGGCTTTATTCATCAACATAGTTTCCTTCAAGAGCGATACAATCAGTTCAATGATTTTCTAACATTTCTATTCCTTTCTTGTAGAAGGATTTGTCCTTGCCTTCAAAATCGGCCTCAGCTGCGGCGATAACTTCTTCATTGGAGCCAAATCTCTTTCACGCGAGCTTTTTTTGAGGTCTGCGAATAGATAATAGTCGATGGGAGTCAAATCTGAAGAAAACGGTATGAGGAAGCAATTCGAAGATCAATTCATGCAATTTTACCATCGTAACCACTGACTTGTGGCAAAGTGCACTGTCTTTATGAAAGAGCACTTTTTTCTTGTTCATTTGGGGCCGCTCCTTTGCGATTTCTGCCTTCAAACGCACCAATAACTTTATATAATATTCGCTATTTTCCCTTCTCAGCATAGTTGATGAAAATTATTCCATGCGCATCCCAAAATACAGAGGCCAAAACCTTCCCAGCTGACTGTTGTGTCTTTGATCGCTTCGGGCGGCTTTCACCGGCTACTGCCCACTCAGCCGACTGCCAATTTGATTCCGGTGTGTAGTGGTGGATCCATGTTTCATCCATTGTCATATATCACATGAAAAAAAACCTGCTCTTAAGCAGGTCCAAACAGCGCTCAGAATCATCAACACGTTGTTGTTTTTGGCCCACTGTGAGCATATGCGGAACCCATTTCAAACAGAGCTTTCTCATGCTCAAATGTTCATGTAAAATATGACCAACACGTTCTTTTGATACCTCTAATTTTACTTTACGGTCATCCAAAATAATTTTGTGGATTTTTTAATGTTTTCCGGTGTATTCATCCCATTTGGGCGTCCAGAGCGTTCAGAATTATTTATGTCTGTATGACTGCGTTTAAATTCAGCATACCAGTATATGATGAGTGATGTTCCAGGGACAGACTCCCCGTAACACTTATCAAGTCATTGCTTTGCTTGAAAGGTATTTTTTCCCATCAAAAAATAGTGTTTATTTAACATACGAAACTCGATTTTTTTCCATTGTTTTGAAAATACCGAAAGTAGCGTCCCTAAAACCACTGTAACTTGTAAACTAATCGTCGAAATGTTGACATGTATCGTTTGAAGGTTGGTACTTCCTAAAAATCATATACTGGTACCCGCAGTTGAAAAAGATCTGCTAAACTCTCTGCTTTCTCTTGCATTATTGGAGCACTGATTGGTACATATGAACTTCTCGGCACCATTTCAGTAAAGCCCTGTTTACGTCGGGTCTTAAAGATTGTCTTAATAGTTATAAACAAACATTTCTCTTGTTCGATATAGCTTCCGAAATTATATTTCTTTGTGCCCATATTGCTGACACTGTTGAACTAGACAACTGCATAATTTTGCAGATATCGGCCTTAGATTTTTCACGATATAAAACTTCGACAAATATGACTTTTTCCGCAAAGGCATCCGAATTCCTTTTTACACCTGACATTGTTTCCCGCTAGTCGAACAGAAACTGAACTAAAAATTTATAATTCAATAAACATTTTCCTTTGGGCACGGGCACCATGAACTAATAAAAAGCTGTCAGCATTCTTTGTCGGTAATCGCACAGAAAGAAATGTTTTTGGCGACAGCGGCATTCTCAATAATCTGGTGACGTTATGCTCGCTGTATGCGAATAAGATATATAAATTGTCTTTAAAAATTGATCGTTATAAACGAGTGCTCGTTTTAACTGAAATCATATACTATACAAGTAATTTCCTATATCGAGAAACAGGACTTTTAAAAATTCTCGTTATAAAAGAGTTGTAGTGTGTTTTTTCCTTTTTTTTCAGTCTGTAATAACATCAACCGTCCATATTTCGGTATATAAAGAGGTGCCGTTATGAAAATAACTGCTATGAAAAGTTTTAAGACGAAACACAGGCCCGAAGGGAGGCACCATTAACTTGCTGAAACTGGACCTGGTTTAATTATCTTAAATATTCCAATAAATTAATTAACTATTACTATTATACTTGGTCTGCCCTACCTTTCCAAGACTAGATCAAAAATCTTATTCATTCTTTCCTCATCTAAGTTGAGAGACAGCTTCTTTAAAACTTTCATTCTTAGAGAATAAGACAAACTGGGCAAAAATTTTTGGACTATATCTTCCTCACTCAAATCTTTGAAAGCCTCTTTGAAAAACCACTGTTGTTTTAATATTCTGCTAGTTCTCACCCCGGACCCTAAAAAGTTATATTTCATGTAATAGAATCGAAGAATATATTATGTAAACTTTTTGGTTCTTGCATTTTTTCTTTATATCTTGCACTTTTGCAAAATATTACTTTTAAAAATCAGTAAAGTGATTTCTTCTTTTGTAAAGTAAATCCCAAGATATAAGATCCTGCCTTTTTGCTTTTTCAATGGGGCAATAAATGACCCTATTACGGTTTTGTGTATAGTCGCCAGGTATTATGATAAACGTATTTTTATTTTATTTACCTGCTTTGTATACCGCCCTCACTTGCACCTGCAATCATATTGGATCTATTTTTACCTATATATTATACCTGGTAAACCGTTTTGGAACCCTTTAAGTATTTGATAATATAGGCCTAATGACCACAGATTACCATTGAGCTTCAACAGATACTTTTTATTATTTTTATTTTTAGTTTTACTTATAACTTAACGGTTCTATTTTAATTATGTGGCGTCCCTGGGAAAATTGTAATAATGGCTATCGCAAGAGGAAACATTAATCATTTGACGGTAAACAAGTAGTGAAAAATGTTTACGACAGTTTGGTCAAAAATGCTTTGCAAGAAACCAGTGAACTAACAAAAATCCCAATTTCTACGATTAAGGGTATTGTAGGAAAACCATCACTCAGGAACAGGAAAAAACGGAAAGATTTTCAAATGCATCATGTAGACGATTGTGAAAAAGACGTCATCAGGAGAATAATATATTCTATGTATGAAGAGCAGTTGGTGCCAACACTAGACAAAATAAAATTAAGACTGGTACAGGACGGGACCAATATACACTGTGGCCGATCAAGCCTTCCAGAATTCTCTTAAGAATGGGATTCACGTTCCGAAAAATCAACAAAAGACAAGTAGTGATGGAGTCACAAAGATTACAAATCTTGCGACATACTTATTTACAAGAAATTAAAAAGTATCATTCAGAGAATTGGCCAATAATTTACCTTGACGAAACATGACACTGTGCAAAAAGGGTGGGTTGACAGCAGTACAAAATGTCAGACTAACGCACCTTCAAATAAAGGTAAACGAATAACCATTTTGCATGCTGGATCTAAAAAGTGCTGGGTTTCAAATTGTCTACTATTATCTGCAAAAAACATAAAAGATTCTAGTTTGGACTATCATGAAGACACGACCGCGGAACTTTTTGAAAATTGGTTTCAAAATTCCCTTTTGCCAAATGTCCCCGAACAGAGGTTCCTAATGCAGCTAACACCAAATCGGAAATACAGGAATATATGTTAGAAAATTACATTTATTTTGACTTTAGTTATAAAAAAAGTGATCTTTTGGAAGTTTTGAAAGACTATAAATTGAAAAAGAAATATGTTTGTGATAGTAGTGTTTAGAAAATGGGACACACTGTTTTGCGGCTTCCTCCGTCTTTAATCCAATTGAACATATTTGGCATCAAGTTAAATCAAAAATAAGGGCACAAAATGTTTCTTGTACTTTAAGGGTGTCAGTGGTTGCATTAGTAAAAAAAGTTATAAATGATATAGTTAGTGAAAGCTGGAAGAATTCCATTCAGCACGTTGTTAAAGTTGAAGATTCATATATTTATGTAACACATGGGCTGAAAAGTCCCGGGCCTAACAAAGAAAACACGGTTTTTTTTTTTGGTTCAAAATTAGCTTTATTCATCAACGTAATCTCCATCAAGAGCAACGCAATCATTCCAGCGCCGCTTTAACATTTCAATACCACTTTTGTAGAACGATTTATCTTTTGCCTCAAAATAGGCCTCAGTTTCAGCGATAACCTCTTCATTCGTGCGAAATTTCTTACCGGCGAGCATTTTTTTTCAGGTCTGCGAACAGCCAGTAGTCGCTGGGAGCCAAATCTGGCGAATACGGTGGATGTGGGAGCAATTCGAAGTTCAATTCATGTAGTTTTGCCATTGTTTTGATTGACTTGTGACACGGTGCGTTGTCTTGATGAAACAAAATTTTTTTCTTTGCCATATGCGGTCGTTTCTTTGTAATTTCGGCCTTCAAACGCTCCAATAACGCTATATAATATTCACTGTTGATGGTATTTCCTTTCTCAAGATAGTCGATGAATATTACACCACGCACATCCCAAAATACCGAGGCCATAACCTTTCCAGCCGATTGTTGTGCTTTCGGGCGCTTTAGACGAGGTTCACCAGTTGCTGTCCACTCAGATGACGATCGTTTTGATTCCGGAGTGAAGTGATGGATTCATGTTTCATCCATTGTCACATATCGACGCAAAAATTCCGGTTTGTTACGTTTAAACATGGCCAAACACTGCTCAGAATCATCAACACGTTCTTGTTTTTGATCAACAGTGAGCAAAAACGCGGCACCCACTTTGAACAGAACTTTCTCATAGTCAAATGCTCATGCAATATAAAGCCAACACGTTCTTTTCATATCTTTACGATGTCAGCTAACTCACGCAACTTCACTTTTCGATCATTCAAAACGATTTTATGGATTTTTTTGATGTTTTCTGGTGTTACCGCCTCATTTGGACGTCCACTGCGTTCTGCATCATCGGTGTCTCTACGACCACGTTTGAAGTCAGCAAACCAACGTTTTATTGTTGTTTCTGATGGAGCGGAGTCCCCATAACACTTTTCAAGCCATTGTTTCGCTTAAACGGTATTTTTTCCCATCAAGAAGCAGTGTGTAAAATTAAAACACGAAATTGTTTTTGATCCATTGTTTTGAAAATAACAAAAGTAGCGTCACTCTTAGCACAATAACTCACAAACTAATGAATAGAATATCATGAAATTTTAACAGCTGTCTTTTGAAGGTTAGTATTAACTGAAAAAAAGGTGACTGCAACAAAACTAGCGCCATCTATGTGTTAGGCCCGGGACTTTTCAGCCCATGTGTTAAATAATATAAAACCACTGATAATTACCTCAGCTGATAACAGTGATAGTGAAACCGAATTAGGCTTAAGTTAAAATATATTTTTATTTATACAATATGTCCCCTCTTGTAAACCCCGTTTATTTAAACTGTATATTTGTACTTCTTATCCTTTTGTTTTTACATACATCTATAATAAAATTTTTAAGTCCATCTCTGCAACCTATCATAAACAAAAGGTCAGAATTCTTATATTGCCCACTTAAAACGGCAAAAATCAGGATCTTATATTTTGGGACAGGCTATAAATACGTAGCTCTAAAATATGTACTGAATTCGACTATCTCCACTAGAGAATAAATTAATCTGAATCACCACAAGTTGATATTTGAAATGACATTTTGAAGGGTTTCGTACGGAAGACTTATAAGATCACTTTGGCTTCTGTCTGTCTTTCTGTCTGTCTGTCACACCCAATTTTCTCCAAAATTATTTTACATAGAAAGTTGAAATTTGGCTTTAATATAGGAATTGATGGCCTCATCACAGCCATGAAATTTTAAAAGTTAATTTTTGACTTGAGGGTATACGCACCTTTCGCCCCCTATGGATATAGAAATTACGCCCCTTAAAAACGGAACTTTTTTTATTGAGGGAGTGTAAGTTTTTAGAGTTAAACTTGTAGGTAGTAGTTGTTTATTGTGAACAAAAAGGTATTTCGCAAATTTTTCGCATGTATTGTGATGTTGCTAGTTTACTGTAATAGAGCACAAACAGTATAATTTTTTATTTTATCTACAGCTAAACCATTCCCTGCTACTAGAAACTGACCACCACTGTAAATGTTGCTTGCTAAATTTTGCTAAATGTATAGAAACGGATGATGAAAACACAAACAGTTATTTTGGTGTACTTCTACAAGAAAGGTTTACTTTCAAAGACTACTGGGATTCCACAATATTTTTACCTTCCAGTATGATAGGTACAAATTTTTTTGAGCTATCGTATTCATTTCATTTTTCTAAACTGTAAGATCATATTATTACTAAACCGTTTTTTTTATTTTTTTAATACATGCAATAATTGTTAACTTAAATTTTATTACATTTTTCATAGTAACTTGAGCAGTGTAACTTATAGTACGTGCACGACTTCGGTATAAATCATTTCATTTGCTTTAAATATGTGTGCATTCTCGGCAGCAAGAGCATCCTCCGTCCTTGCCAGTCACGTTTGAGATTCAACACTCCTATCTCATTTTTATTCTCCTTAAGTGAACTAGTTGGTTTTAGAAATTATGCTTCAACGCAAGGAGAGGGGTTTGATATGAAACCCGACATTTTGATTCAGTTCGGGGCTTTTTCCGTTTTCGACAAATATTCTGCCCATCTTAAAACATTTATGGTCAAATTTTGATCGGATACCCAAATGGAAGCCGGGGAGTAGTGTGTGGGGTAGTATTGTGATAAGAAACCCACGGGAAAAGGTCAGGCCGAAAGTCGGCAAGTATAACTAACTTAGGTCCTTTTCACAATGAGTGTACGCGAAACTATTTTCCTGTTCCTGAAGACTATTTTCCACGTGTGTTTCTGAAGACTATTATCGACGTGTGTTTCTGAAAACTATTTTCCACGTGTGTCCCTGAAATTAGTTTCACCAGAAGTGAATCTGGGACCAATTCTTAACACAGTATCATCTTAAAACCGTTCTCTAAATCAAAAATAAGTGGTATACGATAAGCTACTCAAAAACCTTCAAACTTTTAAGTCAGAGACTGTCTGTGAACGTGTACATTTTTCATCCCATTTCCTAATCTAATCCAAGTTGATAGGCTGCCCAGTTGCCTTGCAGTCCCAAGAAAGCTGCAAAGCATCAGTCCGAGATCCAGGGTTTCTACCTGATGATCCACACTGGTTGATTAACCACCGTCTGAAGCTCAAACACAGGGAGCTGTTGTCTAAGTTGCCTATTTTAACGTAGCGGACAGGTAATATCTAAATATTTATACCTATTTTATCAAAGACCTTTTTATGTAGTTCCGAAAGGACATAATTTGTTACACATAACATTTTTACTATAAAAAGTTATTTATTTAGATTAAGAAATCCAAAGGGTTGATTTAATGTAAAAATGTCTCTCTATGTTTGTTTGTTTTAACGTAGTGCTCACTGAGCTCCCGTTCTATTTTACAGGATATATAAGTTGTACCTAATTGAAAAACATATCTACAATTAAATATCTCTCCAGTATTTCTTTTATTTTTTGAGATGAACTCAAATTCTCTTTTATTATAAAATGAATGGTGCCCAAAACAACACAACTAAGTTTTCAACACCTGTAGAGATCATCTTCAAAATTACCTCTTTCCCACATCTCTACTAGTAAAACGAGCTATAGTCTGATCAATGGATAAGTGATCAACGCGATGTCAAGAATATTCATACGATTCAATCGGCTGTCAATTCACTGTCGGCGGTCCGAGTTTTAAATGACAATTTCAAAAGTCAAAATAGAATTTAAAATTTGGTAATTAACGAAAACTACGGATATATTAAATGTGTATGATGTGTAAAATACCCTAGTTCTTACTTGTGAAGGACATTTACCTCTCTGCATAAATCCAACGTCTAATATTACCTATTATCATTTTTCAGGTTGCTATTATATTTTTATTGCCTATAAACTCTGCGGTACTGGCTTCTAAAACATGAAGTTATACCCAAATTCCAGGTTGTTCGCTGTCTTTCTTGCATATGTACAAGTAACCGAGACAGATAATAGAGCGAATGTCGCCAATAAGTTCAGATGACAGAAGACCTACGCTTTTAAGTTTTTAAATATACTTATGACATGTTGACAAGAAGAATAATATAAAAGGATGTTTACACTATATTCAGATTTTATCACGTGCATACAAAGAATCATTGATCGGACTATAGCAGATATTCTTATATTTGTTCCTTCCACAAACTCAATATTAATATCCATTCAATTTAATTTCAAAAGTAAGAATATAAAAAAGAGGCATAATGGGGGTTCTTATATAATAAATGATGTATTTATTTAAACATAACGAACCAACACTATATTACATACAATGTAATACTTATCCCGAAAAGTACTGATCTTTAGAAAAAATTCTGGAATATTCTCCCACAGGGTGTAGTTTGAATGAAAATTATCACGAGTGCATTTTTTTTACGGGTCTAGCACACGTGCTGTAGGGAAGTCCCTAAAGCGCTACAGCAGCGACAAGCGTGCGAAAAAAGCGATTCACGTTGTTCTTGAATCCCAAAATACAAAGGCCAAAACCTTTTCAGCCGACTGTTGTGTCTTTGGTCGGGCGGCGTTCACCGACTGTTGTCCACTCAGCTGACTGCCGATTGGATTCGCGTGTGCAGTGGTGGATCCATGTTTCATCCATTGTCACAGTAAATGATGAGTGATTTTCCAGGGGAGAGTCCCCGTAAGACTTATCAAGCCATTGCTTTGCTTGAACGGTATTTTCTCTTATCAAAAAACAGTATTTAATCAACACACGAAATTCAATTTTTTCCACATTTTTGAAAATATCAAAAGTAGCGTCACTAAAACCACTGTAACTTGTAAACTAATTGTCGAAATGTTATGAAATTTTGACACGTATCGTTTGAAGGTTGGTACTTTCTAAAAATCATATGGATTTTTTGAAAAAGGCGACATCTATGAGTCAGACCAAAAACTTTTCAGCCTGCGTGGTAATTTACTATTATATGAAAAATGGTGAATTACAACATACAAGTTGTGTGTTTTTATCTGACAATTTAAAGCATGATACTGCCGCCGTGTATGCTATCCAAACAATGCTTATTCCTGAAATTAAAAATATCTTAAAAAAATTGTTTATGAAACCGAAGGGGCGAAACAGCATCTTAAGAATAGATTTTAGATGTCAATTTTAATTCATCATAAAGAAGATTTCGGTGTGGATGCGGAAAGACATTTTAGTGTTATTTCCCATGGAAAAGGGGCATATGATGGAATAAGCGGAATATTTAAAAGAGAAGCTTTCAGAGTCAGTTTTTTGGCAGTGACTTCAAAAAAACAGACCCCAAATAAGTTTTCAACAAAGTTTGTTTCCAATCTTTATTGAAAAGTGATGACCTTGATTTTTTTTTTAATATATATATATATATATATATATATATATATATATTAGATAAATTATTTAAGTTAATTCACTCGTGATAATTTTCGTTCAATCTACCCCCTTGGAGAATATTAAAGAATTTTTTCAAAATTTTTTGATCAGTACTTTTCGAGATAAGGTGGGGGGGACAGCGATTTTTTTCGCGTTTTTTAAAAAATAATACAAAGAAAAGTGTGCGCAAGTATTACATGATATAATATATATATATATATATATATATATATATATATATATTTTACTAGTGTTTTCACAAACTTTCATTTGACATCACACTCGATGACCTAGTTAAAAAAAATTTTTTTTTCACTTCTGATTTCACCCCCCAAAACTAACCCCTTAAGTCAAAATTTAACTTTCAAAACTACACGGCTCTGATGAGGCCATCAATTCCTATATTATAACAAAATTTTAACTTTCTATGACAAATAGTTTCGGAAAAAATCGTGTGTGACAGACAAACAGACGGACAGGCAGACAGACAGACAGACACCGAAGTCATCTTATAAGTGTTCCGTATGGAACACTAAAAATGTTAATTTTAATTTTGAAAAATATAAAACTTAGAACTTTGCAATTAACTTCATATTTATTCAACTTAAAAATACGTTAAATTTAAGAAAATTACAGGTTTTGCCCATTAAAAGTCAATGTTGTTAAGCGAAAATTAATTTTTTGACATTGTAATACTGAGAACAAAATCATATACTACAAGTAACGAAAATAATTTCTTAATGATGCTTATTTGTTTACTTAGGTCAGGGTGTTGTATAATACCAAACACACTATAAAAATGATAATTTATAATTATATATATATATATATATATATATATATATATATATATATATATATATATATATATATATATACATACATATATATCTATAATATATATAAAATGCAACGTCTCTCTGTCTGTCTGTCCGTTAGCCCGCTTATCACAGGAGAGAACCACTTATCCGATTTACGTGCTTCTTTTTTTAAAACGTACATATGTTCTCTGGTCAGGTTATAGGCTTTATTTTATTACGTTAGGTAACATAAAGAATAAGCAGTGACGATAATAGTGATTGAAGTCGGAAAGAAGTTTGCCGCTAGCGCGTTCTCTTGCAATACACTGCCTAAACCATTAAATATGGAACAATATCATGTAACAAAGAATATTTATATTATATATAGAATGCAACGTCTCTCTGTCTGTCTGCCTGTCCGTTAATGCGCTTATGACTCGAGAACCACTTATCCGATTTACGTGCTTATTTTAAAAAAAACCGGTCAAGTGCAAGTTCAACTTGCGCAATTAGTGTTCCGTACGTTGATTGCTTTTAAAATAAAAATGTTGTAACGGAAGTATAAAATGATCAGTGACTTCACAAAACACACCCAAATGAGTTTTCAACAATGTTTATTTCCAATCTTTACTGAAAATTGATGACCTTGAAATTTCTGTTTTTTATATACCAGATTAAATTAATTTTCGTTCAATCTATACGTGGAGAATATTCCAGAGTTTTTTCAAAATTTTTTGATAAGTACTTTTCGAGATAAGGCGGGGTAGACAGCGATTTTTCGCGATTTTTTAAAAATAATACAAAGCAAGTATTACATTATATATATATATATAATATATATATATATAATATATATATATATATATATATAGTATATATATTTTACTCGTGTTTTCACAAGCTTTCATTTGAAACCACACTCGATTACCTAGTAAAAATTTTTTTTTTCACTTCCGATTTCACCCCCAAAACTAACTCCTTAAGTCAAAATTTAACTTTCAAAACTACATGGCTCTGATGAGGCCATCAATTCCTATATTATTACCAAATTTCAACTTTCTATGACTAATAGTTTCGGAGAAAATCGGATGTGACAGACAGACAGACAGACACCGAAGTGATCTTATAAGTGTTCCCTACGGAACACTAAAAAAACCAACATATGTTCTCTGGCCAGGTTATAGGATATATTTTATTACGTTAGGTAACATAAGAAGCAGTGGCGATAATAGTAAATCAAGCCGGAAAAAAGTTTGATGCTACCGCGTTCTCTTGCAATACACTGTCTAAACTATTAAATATGGAACAATATCATGTAGCAAAGAACATAATATATGCCACCGTTTTTCTGTTTGTCTGTCTGTCCGTTAGTTGCGCTCATGACTTGAGAA